>JAKSZT010053999.1:66645-148990 GCA_026826555.1 Tolypeutes matacus
TGAAGGCAAGCCCGCCGTACGGCGTGGTTAGCTGACCCAGCGACCACAAGCAGCAAGTGGGGGATAAATGAATAAATAAATAAAATCTTAAAAAAAAAAAAAAAAAAGTAAGTTACAGTAGAAGGCAAAATATGTATATAGTCTGAAGAGAAACCAGTAGCAATGGAAGAAATTACAACATTGATGTGGAGCCAGTGGCCAATGGAGCCTCTGGGTGCAGAGAAAGGGAAGAACAGTTGTAATATAGGGGTTTTTCCAGGACTTGGGAATTGTCCTTAATGACACGGAAATGACAGATACAGGCCATTTTATATCATTGCATAATATACAGAACTGTGTGGGAGACAGTATAGACTACAATGTGAACTGTGGTCCATGCTTAATGGCAAAGCTCCAGGATGTGTTTTTCAATTGCAATGAATGTGCCACACTAATGAAGGATGTTTATGTGGGAGAGTGTGGGAGGTGTGGGGAGTGGGGCATATGGGAATCCCTATATTTTTGGTGTAACATTTACGTAATCTAAGTATCTTTTTAAAAATTAAAAAATATATATTTTAAAAATTAGAAAAAATATTACAAAAAAAAATAAGTTATAGAACCCAGTTTCTGCTTAGAATTTTGAAAACTAGAAAGCTTATTAACATTAACAAGAAAATGCCAGATAATCTAAAAAATTACAATTTTTCTTGAACAACATATTGCTGAGGACATGGAATAGCAAACTGGCCTGAAAAGTAGTTAAGGTCAGATACCTCCAAAACAGATGTTTTTGTGAGGAATGGATTGCCTGTGACAGAAATGGGAAGAAATTTGGGACTACATTAAGCACACAAGATTTCAGAATCTCACTCTTAATTTCCTTCTTTGATTTACTTTTATTGATTTTTGAGTGTGGGCGATTCACCTGTCAAGTTGTATTTATATTCCTGAACAAATATTTAGTTCCAGAACCACTTGTTGAAAAGAATTTCCTTCCTCATAAAATTGCCATGGTTTCTTTGTAGAACAATTATTACACCTAAATGTATTGATCTATTTATGGATTCTACATTCTGTCCCATTGATGTATGTTTTACTTTACATGAATATGATGATCCTTTAATTACTGTGGTTTTAAAGTAAGCCTTGAAATCAAATAGTGTGAGAATTGCAACTTTGTCTTTTTTTCACAACTGTTTTGTTTATATTTTAGTTTCTGCTCACTTCTTATAAATATTAGAAATGGTTTACCAATATCTACTAAAGAAAAACTGCAAGAATTTTTAATTGACTTTCACTACTCTTGTGGATTAACTTAGAAATAATTGCTTTTTAATAGTATTGAAACTTACAAATAATTAACATGGTTTTATAGACAAAATACAGAAAACGTCTCCAAATTCCTTCCCCTTGTTGTATGCACCCTTCCCTTGGGTATGAGTATGATAGTGAATATGATGGACTGTACTTTCATGTTTGGATTAAGTTATATAGAAAAGATTAAGGGATTCTGCTCATGGAATTATGTTTTCAAATTCATAGCTATTAGATAATCAAAAGGAGGATTACATTGGGTGGACTTTACTTCCTAGATGAGCTATTAAAAGAGCTTTGGCACCTGCTGAAGGAGCAGTTTGTAAGCATAAGTACATCTGCTTTTCACTTTGAAGCACTAAGACATCAAGTTGTGCAGGATTCATGTAGTTATAAACTCACTGGAGCCCTAGGATATGAGAGTCAGCCTCAGCCAACAGCCACAAAGATAAGGAGGTTTCAGTCCTACAACCAAGAGAAAATTAATTCTACCAGTGTTCAGAGGGATTCTGGAATAGGATCTTGAAAACCACAGGGAAATGGAACTCAGGCAACCCCTTACTTTTAGTTTTTGAAATGCTGAACCTGAACTTGACACCACCATGAAAAGTACTTGATGTCCAGATAATAAATGGGTGTTGTTTTATGCCTCTAAATATGTCATTCTCTGCATTGCAGTGAATGAAAACTAATATTTATTGCATATCTCCAAATTTATTTGTCTTATTTAATTTCTTTTTTGGCCAAAATAAAGTAGAATAGCTTGTTCTCTTGAAGTAGTGAAATTTACTTCTGAAAACATAAAAAGCCCTAATCACAAAAGAAAAACTGATAAATTGGAAATCATCAAAACTTTTTGTTCATCAAAAAGTTTCACCAAAATTCCCTTTCAAGGAGTGGATGTAGCTCAAAGAGTTGAGCATCCACCTCCCACATGGGAAACCCTGGATTCAGTTCCTGGTGCCTCCTAAAGAAGAAAAACAAAGAGTAGATGATAAGCCAACATCAAGCAAAAACAACCAGCAGACAATGAGCAAAAACAATGGGCAGACATTGAGCAAAAACAAATAAGCAGATATCCACACAGAAGATGGCATCGGTTTAGGAGGACACTAGCTAACTCACTCTCTGAGGATTGCTGATTGGGGACAGTATCCTGCCTGGGGGGTCTGTGCTGGGGACGCACAGAGAGAGATCATTGGAGACTTCAATCTAGAGGGAGCAAGATGCGAGGAAGATTGCTCGGAAAAGATTTGGAATATAGAAAGAAGCAAGAAAATAAAATAAGAAGAACAGAGTCTCAAAGAGAAAACTTAAAACACACACAGAACCACCAGCTAAATAAAACTCTAGAGCAGAGAGAGAAGCTGATCAACTGAATAACCAATCAAGATAAAATGATGATTAGAGGGCAACAAAAAGTTACAAACCACATTGAGAAATAGGAAGATATGAACCAGTCCAATGAACAAACTAAAAACCAGGAAGAGATGCAGAACATTGAACAACTAATCAAGGCTTTCCAAACAAATATCATGGACCAACTTAATGAAGTGAAGGAAGAGATTAAGGATATTAGGAAGGCACTGGGAGAAAATACTGAAAAATTGTAAGCATACATAAAAAGATAATGGATATGATGGCAATCAATGGTATAATCCAAGAAATCAAAAAGACTTTGGATTCACATAATAGCAGAATTGAACAGGCAGAAGAAAGAATTAGTGATGTGGAAGACAATACATCTGAAATCAAACAGATAGTAGAACAGATAGATAAAAAGATAGAAAAAATCCAGCAGGGACTCAGGGATTTAATCAATAACACAAAATGCATTATAGGCAGGCCAGAAGGAGAAGAAGACCGAAAGGGAAAAGAAGGAGTGTTGAAGGAAATAATCATTGAAAACTTCCCAATCCTATTGAGAAAGATGGATGTACATGTCCAGGAAGCACAGCACAGCCAAAGAGTATAAATCCCAACAGGCAAAATCCAACTCATATAATTGTCAAAATGTCCATTGCTAAAGACAAAGAGAAAATACTCAAGGCAGCAAGAGAAAAGAGAACCATCACATACAAGGGAAGCACAAAAAGATTAAGTGCTTATTTATCATCTGAAACCATGAAGGCAAGAAGACAGTGGTATGACATAGTCAAAGTACTAAAAGAAAAAAAACTTCCAACCACAAATTCTCTATCCAGCAAAACTGGCATTCAAAAATGATGGAGAGTTCAAAATATTCACAGATAAATAAAAATTGAGAGTATGCCAATAATAAACCTGCACTTCAAGAAATACCAAAGGAAGTTCTGCAATTTGAAAGGAAAAAACAAGGGAGAGAGAGTTGAAGGACAGTGTAAAAACAACTAAAAGACAGAAAGAGAAATAAAAACAACATATGATATACACTAACCCAAAGAAAATATGGCTGAAGTAAGAAATTTCATTTTGAGTAATAACACTGAATGTTCATGCATTAAATTCACCACTCAAGAGACACAGACTGGAAAAATGGATAAGGAAATATAATCTATCTATTTGCTGCCTACAAGCAACCCACCTTCAACCCAGGGATTCAAGGAATCTGAAAGTGAATGGCTGGAAAACAATTTTACAAGCAAACAATAGCCAAAAAAGGGCAGGAGTAGCTCTCCTAATATCAGAGAAAATAGACTTTAAATGCAAAACTATTGTAAGAGACAAAGATGGGCACTATATATTAGTAAAAGGCGGAAACTCTCAAGAAGAAGGAACAATCATAAACATTTATGCACCTAATCAGGGTGCCTCAAAATATATGAGGCATACTCTGGAAAAACTAAGTGGAGGAATTAATGCCTCTACAATTAGAGTGAGGATTTTAATACACCATTATCACCATTAGACAAAACATCTAGACAGAGAATCAATAAAGAAATAAAGACTGTGAACAATACATTAGAGGACCTGGACTTAATAGACATATACAGAACAATACACCCAAATGCAGCAGGATTTACATTCTTTTCAAGTACAAACGAATAATACTCCAAGCTAGACCACATGCTAGGCTACAGAACAACTTTCAATGAATTCAGAAATATTGAGATTATACAAAGAAATTTCTTTGAATGAAATTGGATTTCACTAAGGGCCAGAGAAACAGGTTAGGCACACAGATATGGAAGTTAAACAACACACACTTAGACAAACAGTAGGTCAAGGAGGAAATCTTAATGAAATTAGTAACTACCTTGAAACTAATGAAAATGACAACACAACATATCAAAACCTATAGGATGCAGCAAAATCTGTCCTGATAGGGAAGTTTATAGCCATAAATACATATATTAAAAAAAAAGAAAGAGCTAAAATCTAAGACCTAACTGCACACTTGGAGGCATTGGATAAACAACAACAAACTAAACCTAAATGAAGTAGAAAGAAGGAAATAAAAAAGGATTAGAGCAGAAATAAATGAAATAGAGAATAAGAAAGCCCTAGAAAATATAAACAAAACCAAAAGCTGGTTCTCTGAGAAGACCAATAAAATTGACTAGCCTTTAGCCAGAGTAACAAAGACAGGTAGAGAACAGATGCAAATACACTAAATAAGGAATAAGAAAGATGATATCCCTACTGATGCCACGGAAATAAAGAGTATCATATGAGGACACTTTGAAAAATTATATGCCAACAAGAACGATAATTTAGAGGAAATGGACAGATTTCTAGAAACTCACAAACATTGATGAAAGAAGAAATTGATGAACTCAACAGTCCAATTGCAAGTAAAAAGATAGACTCAGTCATCGAAAACCTTCCAACTAAGAAGAACCCAGGACTAGATGATTTCACAGCTGAATTCTACCAAACATTCTGGAAAGAGCTAACACCAATCCTGCTTAAGCTCTTCTAAAAAGTAGAAGTAAAAGGAATATTGCCTAACTCATTCTGTGATGCCAACATTACCCTAATATCAAAGTCAACAAAAGTACCACCAGAAAGGAAAATTACAGACCAATCTCCCTAATGAACCTAGATGCTAAAATCCTCAACAATTGCTTACTAATTGCATTCAACAACATATCAAAAGAATTATACACCATGACCAAGTAGGTTTCATAATGGGTGTGGAAGGATGGTTCAATATAAGAAAATCAGTCAATGTAATACACCACATAAAGAGATTGAAAGAAAAAAGTCACATGATTATCTCTATAGATGGAGAAAAGCATTTGACAAAAATACAGCATTCTTTCCTGATTAAAAAACTGCAAGGGATAGGAATAGAAAGAAACTTTCTGAATATGATAAAGGGTATATATGAAAACCCAATGCTAACATCATCTTCAATGGTGAAATTCCAAAAGACTTTTCTCTAAGATTAGGAACAAGACAAGGATGCCCACTATCATCACTCCTATTTAAATTGTCTTAGAAGTATTTCTCGAGCACCGATGCAAGAAAAAGATATAAAAGCCATACAGATTGGAAAAGAAGAAGTAAAAATTTCATTATTTGCAGACAACATGATCCTATATGTAGAAAGCCCTGAGAAATGTACAACAAAGCTTCTAGAACTTATAAAGGAGTTCAGTAATGTTGCAGGCTATAGGATCAATGCTCAAAACTCAGTAGCATTTATGTACACAATAACGAACAATCTGTGGAGGAAATCACAAAAAAATTACCATTTACAATAGTAACTAAAAGAATCAAATACCTAGGAATAAATTTAACTAAAGATGCAAAGGACTTATATATAGAAAACCATACAACACTGTTAAAGGAAATCAAAGAAGACTTAAATAAATGGAAGAATATTCCTGTTCATGGATAGGAAGACTAAACATCATCAAGATGTCTCTCCTACCCAAACTAATGTACAGATTTAATGCAATCCCAATATAAATCAACACTGTATTTTTAAGGAACTGGAAACACTAAGTACAAAATATATTTGGAAAGATAAGGGACCCCAAATTGCCAAAAACATATTGAAAAAGAAAAATGAAGTTGGAAGTATCACACTACCTTACTTTAAAACATATTATAAAGCTACAGTGGTCAAAACTGCATGGTAATTGCACAAGGATAGACATACTGACCAATTGAACAGAAATGAGAGTTCTGATATAGATCCTCGCATATACAGTTATCTGATATTCAACAAGGCCATCAAGCCAACTCAGATGGGAGACAATGTCCTCTTTAACAATTGGTGCTTGGAGAACTGGATATCCATTCTCAAAAACATGAGAGAGAAATACCATCTCACACCATATACAAAAAGCAACTCAGGATGGATCAAAGATCTAAATATAAGAGCCAAAAGCATAAAGACTTTAGAAGATAATGTAGGGAAGCATCTACAGGACCTTGTAATAGGAAATGGTTTCATGAACTTCAAACCCAAAGCATGAGCAGTAAAAGAAAAAAAAATTGGTAAATGGGATCTCCTCAAAATTAAAAATGTTTGCACCTCAAAGTACATTATTAAGAAAATAAAAAGGCAGCCTACCCAATGGGAGAAAATATTTGGCAACCATATATCTGATAGGAACCTAATATCCTGCATATGTAATGAAATCCTACACCTCGAAAATAAAAAGACCAACAACCCATTTAAAAAATGGGCAAGAGACCTGAAAAGACACTTCTCAAAGGAAGAAATACAAATGGCTGAACAACAACAACAACAACAACAAAACATTAAAAAATGCTTGAAATCACTAGCTATTAGAGAAATGCAAATCAAAACTACAATGAGATACCATATTACACCCATCAGAATGGCATATATTAAAAACACAGAAGACTCTAAGTGTGGGAGAGGATTTGGAGGAATTGTAACCCTCATCCACTGCTGGTGTGATTGTGGAATGGTCCAGCCACAGTGGAGGACAGTTTGGCAGTTCCTCAGAAAACTAAAAATAGATCTTCCATATGATCCACTACTGGGTATATACCCAGAAGAATTAAAAGCAAAAACACGAACAGATATATGCACACCAATGTTCAAAACAACATTATTCACTATTGCCAAAAGTTGTAATCAACCCCGGTGCTCATCAACAGGTGAATGGATAAACAAAATGTGGTACTTTAAGAGATATAGCAGGGGGACTGACGTGGATTGGGTGGTTGGGCATCCTTCTCCCATGTGGAGGGACCAGGGGTTGATCCAGGGGACCTCCCTATAAAAATAAAAAAAAAAGAAAGAAAAATATAGAAGGCGTGTGGGCCACCAAGCCCCAGGCATGGATATGCACTAGGCCCCATGAGTGGGTGAGCCACCAGGCCCAGTGCATGAGTAAGCTGCCAGGCCCCGTCCATAGGTGCACCAGCAGGCCTCATGTGTGGGTGCGCCTTCAGGCACCGTGAGCCACACAGAAAGATGATGACATAACAGGAGAACGACACAAGGGGTAGCCAAAATGAGATGCATTGAAAAACCAGGAACTAAGGTGGCACAGGCAGCAGGAGACCTCTCTCCCACATTGGAGAGTCTGAGGATTGAATCCCAGTGAAGACAGGAGAAGAAGGATGAGAAGAGAGGGCAGGAAATGGACACAAAAAGTTGCCCACTGAATGGACAGAGAAACAGCAAAAACGGGGGTGGAGGGGAGGGTAAGAATGGATAAAAGTAAATAAATCAAGAAATAAATCTATAAAAAATACTTTAGAGACATAATAGATTGGATTTTATCAAAGATAGATTTGTTTTTATTGGAGACAGAACAACTGAACTTGAAAAGACAGAAGAACAGAAAGAGAAAAGAATGGATAAAATGGAACACAGTCTTAGGGAATTGAATGACAACACGAAATGCCCAAACATTTCGTGTTTGGAGTGGAAAAATGGCAAAAAGAATATTTTAGGAAATAATGACTGAAAGCATCTGTACATATATGAAAGAAATAAGTATCAATATCCAAGAAGGAAAACACACCTAAATAATAAATCAGAATAGACCTACACTGAGACACCTGCTATTCACAATGACAAATATCAGAGTAAAGAGTGGACTTTGAAAGAAGCAATTGAAAAGTCAAGCACATACAAGGGATTAAGATTAAGTGCAGAACTTTCATCAGAAACCATGGAGGCAAGAAGTAAGTGATATGATGTGTTTAAGGTACTGAAAGTAAAACTGCCAGCCAAGAATTTTGTATCCTGTAAAACTGTCCTTCAAAAATGAGGGTGAGATGAAAGACTTCACAGAAAAACAAAATCTGAGGGAAAATGTTTCCAATAGACCATAATTACAAGTAATACTAAAGATAGTGCTGTAGGCTGAAAGGAAAAAACAAGGGTGAGAGACTGGGAGAAGAGTGTAGAAATAAAGATTTTTAGGAAAGGTAAATTAAAGGGTAAAAGATAGACAATAGTAAGTGTGATGGTTAGGCTAATGTGTCAAGTCGGCCAGGTAATTCTGTACAGGTGTTTGGTCCAGCAAACACTGGCCTAATTGTAATACAAGGACTTTTATGGACTTTGGTCATCAGTGAGTTTACTGGGTGGTTTGCTGATTACATCTGCATCAATCAGGTAGATTGCCATCAGCAATGGGTGATGATTTTATCCAATCAATTGAATAACTTAAAAGAGGAAGTGATTTCAACATTCAGAGAGAATTTCCCGGCTCATCTTTGGACAGCCAACTGCTCCCAGACACTCATCAAGGATCTTCATTGGACTTTCATCAGAGCCCCTGGCTTGCCGCCTACTTGTGGAATCTGGACTTGTGCATCCCCAAGGTCAACTATGGCCTTTTACCAAAGTAATTGTGCGTTGCAGAAAAGGAAATGATCAGACATATTGGGGATTATTAGACACTGGCCCAGAAGTGACATTAATTCACTGTGGTCCACCAATCAGAATAGGGACTTATGAAGGTCAGGTGATTGATGGAGTTTTAGCTCAGGTCCATCTCACAGTGGATCCAGTGGGACCCCAAACCCATTCTGTGGTTATTTCTCCAGTTCCAGAATGCATAATTGAAATAGACATACTCGTAATCCCCACATTGAATTCCTAACTTGTGGACTGAGGACTATTATGGTTGGAAAGGCCAAGGGGAAGCCACTAGAACTGCCTCTACCTAGCAAAATAATAAATCAAAAGCAATACTGAATTCCTGGAGGGATTGCAGAGATTAGTGTTACCATCAAGGATTTGAAGGATGCAGGGAGGTTATTCCCACCACATCCCCATTCAACTCTCCTATTTGGCCTGTACAGAAAACTGATGGATCTTGGAGGATGACAGTAGATTATCATAAACTTAACCAGGTGGTGATTCCAATTGCAGCTGCTAAACCAGATGTGGTATCATTGCTTGAGCAAATCAACACTTCCCTTGGTCCCTGGTACGCAGCTATTGATCTGGCAAATGCTTTCTTCTCAATTGTCATTAGTAACGACCACAAGAAACAGTTTGCTTTCAGCTGGCAAGGCCACCAGTATACCTTCACTGTCCTGCCTCAGGGGTATATCCACTCTCCAGCCCAATGTCATATTATTGTCTGCAGGGACCTTGATCGTCTCTCCCTCCTGTAAGACATCACACTGTTCCATTTTATTGATGATATCATGTTGATAGGACCTAGTGAGCAAGAAGTAGCAAAGACTCTATACTTATTGGTAAGTCATTTGAGTAAGAGAGTATGGTAGATAAATCCAACAAAATTACAGGGTCGTTCCACCTCAGTGAAATTTCTAAGTGTCCAGTGGCATGGTGCATGTCAATATATCCCATCTAAAGTAAAGGATAAGCTGTTGCACCTGGCCCCTCCTATGACCAAAGAAGAAGCACAACACTTAGTTGGCCTCTCTGGATTTTTGAGACAACACATTCCAAGAAGGAAAACATACCTAAATAATAAATCAGAATAGACCTACACTGAGACACCTGCTATTCACAATGACAAATATCAGAGTAAAGAGTGGATTTTGAAAGAAGCAATTGAAAAGTCAAGCACATACTTTTCAGTGTGCTACTCTGGCTTATTAACCAAGTGACCAGAAAAGCTGCTAAATTTGATTAGGAACTGGAACAAGAGGAGGCTTTGCGATGGGTCCAGGCTGCTGTTCAAGTTGCACTACCACTTGGACCATATGATCCAGCAGATGCAATGGTACTGGAAGTTTCAGTGGCAAATAGAGATGCTGTCTGGAGACTTTGGCAGCATCACTATAGGGGGATCACAGCACAGAACCTTAAGATTTTGGAGCAAAGCCATGCCATCTTCTGCAGATAACTATTCCCCTTTTGAGAAACATCTTTTGGCTTGCTACTGGGACTTAGTAGAGACTGAACGCTTAACCATGGGCGATCAAGTTACCATGAGACCTTAGTTGGCTATCATGAGCTGGGTATTGTCTAATCACCAAACATAAAGTTGGGAGTGCACAGGAGCACTCCATAATAAAGTGGAAGTGGTATATATGAGATGGGGCTTTCACAGGCCCTGAAGGCACAAGTAAGTTACATGAGGAAGTAGCCCAAATGTCCATGGTCACCACCAGTGCCATGTTACTTTCTCTTTCCCAGCCCATGGCTTTGGCCTCTTGGTGAGTCCTTTACAATCAGTTGACTGAAGATGAGAAAACTTGGGCCTGGTTTACCGATGGGTTTGCACGATATGCAGGTACCACCCAAAATTGGACAGCTGCAGCACTGAAGCTTTTTTCTGGGACATCCTTGAATCATAGTGGTGATGACAAATCTTCCCAGTGGGCATAACTTTTAGTAGTGCACCTGGTTGTTAATTTTGCTTGGAAAAATAAATGGCCAGAGGTGCATTTATATGCTGATTCATGGCAAAATGTTTTGACTGACTAGTCAGGGACTTGGAAGGAACATGATTGGAAAATTGGTGGCAAGGAGGTCTGGGGAAGAGGTATGTGGATAGACCTTACTGAGTGGGCAAAAAACATGAACATATTTGTGTCACACATGAATGCTCACCAGAGGTTGACATCAGCAGACGAAGATTTTAATAATCAAGTGTATAAAATGACCTGCTCTGTCGCTAATACTCAGCCTCTTTCCCCAGCCACTGCTGTCATTGTACAATGAACTCATGAAAAAAGTGGCCAAGGAGGTAGGGATGGAGGCTATGCATGGGTTCAGCAATAAGGACTTCCCTTCCCCAAGGTGGACTTGGCTACAGCCACTGCTGAGTGCCCAATCTGCTAGCAGCAGAGACCCACAATCAGCTCCCAATATAGCACCATTCATTGAGGTGACCAGCCTACTACTTAGTGGCAGGTTGACTACATTGGACCACTTCCACCATGGAAGGGGCAATGATTTGTTTTAACTAGAATAGACACATACTCTCAATATGAGTTTGCATTTCCTGCTTGCACTGCTTCTTCCAAAACTACCATCCATGGACTTAGTGAATGTCTTATCTACTGCCATGGCATTCCACACAGCATTGCTTATGATCAAGGAACCCACTTCACAGCAAATGATGTGTGGGAATGGGCACATGCCATGGAATTCCCTCGCCTTACCATGTTCCCCACCACCCTGAAGCAGCTGTGTTAATAGAATGGTGGAATGGCCTTTTGAAGACTCAATTACAGTGCCAACTAAGTGGCAATACTTTGCAGGGCTGGGGCATTGTTCTCAAGGTGTCTGTTTATGCTCTAAACCAGCATCCACTCTTTGCTGAAGTTTCTACCATAACCAGGATTCAAGGGTCCAGGAATCAAGGGGTGGAAATGGAAGAGGCACCACTCATTATTGACCTAGTGACCCACTAAGAAAATTTTTGCTTCTTGTCCCTGCAGCCTTAAGCTCTGTTAGTCTACAGGTTTTAGTCCCAAATGGAGGAGTGATTCCACCAGGGAACACAACAATGATTCCGCTGAATTGGAAATTAAGACAGCCACCTTTGGGCTCCTCTTACCTGTGAGTCAATAGGCAAAGAAGGAAATTACCGTCCTAGCAGGGGTGAGTGATCCTGGCTATTAAGGAGAAAAGGACTACATTTACATAATGTGGGTAAAGAAGAGTTTGCCTGAAATACAGGAGATCCCCTAGGGCATCTCCTAGTACTGCCATGCCCTGTGTTTAAATTGCAACAAACCAATACAAGCAGGACTAACAATGACCCAGAATCTTCAGGAATGAACGTTTGGGTCACTCCCACAGGCAAAGAACCATGACTAGCTGAAGTGCTTGTTGAAGGTAATGGGAACCAAGGAAAATGTAGTGGAAGTAGGTAGTGATAAATATGAACGTTGACCATGTGACCATTTACAGAAATGAGAATTGTAATAGTCATGAAACTTTCTTGCTTGTTTGGCTATGAGTATTTTTGTATATGTACACAAAATGAATTTCTTTTTTTCTTCCCCAACCTTTTCCCCTATCATATGAAATATGTTTTAGTTTCGTGTCCTAATATGTAAGGATGTCAAGTTTAAAAGTGACTATTACCCAAGGACTTGCACCCAATTCTGTAGGGAATTAATATGTTTCCAGTTGTATGCAGGCGAGTTGAATATTGTTAGGTAGATATATATATGTATGCTTGTCTGTTATTGTTTTTACTTAGAGACTAAGTATAGTTTAAGGTAGTGTGTATGGTTGCTGAGTTGACAAGGGGTGGACTGTGATGGTTAGGCTAATGTGTCAACTCGGCCAGGTAATTGTGCCCAGCTGTTTGGTACAGAAAGCTCTGGGCTAATATAATACAAGAACATTTATAGACTTTGGCCATCATTGAGTATACTGGGTGGATGGCTGATTAAATCTGCATCAATCAGGGAGATTGCTGTCAGCAATGAGTGACACTTTAATCCAATCAGTTGAATACCTTAAAAGAGGAAGTAATTTCAACATTCAGAGAGAATTTCCCGGCTCATCTTTGGATAGCCAACTTCTCCCAAAAACTCATCAAGGATCTTCATTGGACTTTCATCAGAGCCCATGGTTTGCAGCCTACCTGCGGAATCTGGACTTGGGCATCCCCATGGTCATGTGAGAGACTCTTATAAAATCTCATATTATTGACAGATATCTCCTGTTGATTCTGTTTCCCTAGAGAACCCTGACTAAAACCTTAAGATATGAAGACAAAAGTTAAAGGACAAAATGGATAAAATAAGTAAAGCCTTTACAGTAATACCATAGAATGCTAATGGCTCAAACAAGCAAATCAAAGCCATAGATGATAGTCTGGATAAAAAAATATGAGCCATCTATATGCTGTCTATAAGATACTGACCTTAAATGTAAGGACACAACCAGGTTGAAAGTGAAAAGTTGGAAAAGATATATTCCATGCAAACAATAACCAAAAAAAGAGCTGGAAAAGCTATGTATTTTTTTTTATTGGAAAAATAGATTTTAAATGAAAAACTGTTATGAGATGAAGAATGTCATTATATATTAATAAAAGGGGTAATACAACAAGAAAGATAACAAGAAGTTATCGACCTAACTTGAGTTTCCAAAGATAAATGATGCAAAACTGGCAAAACTGTATGCAAAAATAGATGTCCCTGCAATAATAGAGAATTCAATACACCACTCTCAGTATCAGATAGAACATCTGGACAGAACATAAATAAACACAGAGAACTTGAAATCTATGATAAAAGAATTAGACCTAACAGACATCTATAGATCACTGCATCCCCAAAGAGCAGGCTATACATTCTTTATAAATGCTTATGGATCTTTCTCCAAGATACTCCCTATGTTGGGTCACAAGACAGGTCTCAATAAATTTAAAATTACTGAAATTTTGCAAAACACTTTCTCTGATCATAACTGAATGAAGATGGTAATAAGTAATGGATGGGAAAAATGAAAAACACATAAATATATGAAGATTAAACAACACACTCTTAAATAATTAATGGGTCAAAGAAGAAATTGCAAGATAATTCAGTAAATATCTTGAGATGAATGAAAATGGGAACAAATATATCAAAACCTATAGGAGGGAGTGTATGTGACTCAAGTGGTTAAGTTTCAACCTCCCACATGGGAGGTCCTGGGTTCAGTTCTCAGTGCCTCCTGAAAAAAATAAAACAGAACAATAAAAACCAACAAGAAAAAAATATAGAAAAAAACCAACTCAGTGAAACCGATGTGGTTCAGTGGTTGAGTGCTTCCTTAAGAGAGATCCTAGGTTCAATCCTTGGTCCCCAGTATTTAAATAATAATTAAAAAAAAAAAAAAAACCTACAGGACACTGCAGAGGTCGTGCTTAGAGGGAAATTTATATTCCTCAATGCTCACATTTAAAAAAAAGGAAAAAGCTAAAATTGAAGAACTGACTGGAGACCTAAAGGAACTAGAAATGTAACAGTAAACTAATCCCAAATCAAGTTGAAAGAATGAAACAGTAAAAATCAGAGCAGAAATAAATGAAATCAAGAACAACAACAACAACAAAAAAAAGGGGGAGAATAAACAAAACAAAATATTGTTTCTTAGAGAAGATCAACAAAATTGACCAAAACTTAGCTAGACAGAAAAAGGAAAAAAGAGAGAAGATGCAATCAGAAATAAAACGGGGGACAATACCAGTGATCCCACAGAAATAAGAGAGATTGTAAGATGTTACAAAGAACAAATGTATACCAAAAAACTAGACAATGTAGACCAGATGGGCAAATTCCTAAGAACACAAGAACTACCTACACTGACCCAATCAGAAATAGAAAACCTCAACTAATCAATCACAAGGGAAGTGATTGAAACAGTCATCAGAACCTCCCCAAGGTGAAAAGCCCAGTACCAGATGTCATGATGGATACAAGCCTTTATAAATCTTGTCAAAATGTATAAAATTGTGTCATGCAAACTATAAAACATGATGTAAAATATAGATCATGATTAGTTGCAATGCTTCAATATATGCTCATAAATTGTAAAAAATGAACCACACTAATGAAAGATGTTTTAATGGGGAGAAATGTGAAAAGGGGTGGGGATATATAGTAATCCCCTATATTTTCAATGTAGCATGTATTTAGTCTAAAGTTACTATAAAAAAAAAACTAAAAAATAAACAAAACTTGCAAACTGCATCCAAAAGCACATTAAATGAATTACACAGCATGATCAGGTGGATGTTATCTCAGGTATGCAAGTGTGGTTCAACATAAGAAAATCAATCAGTGTAATCGATTGCTTAATATATTGTAGAAGAAAAATCACATGAGCCTCTCAATTGATGCAGAAAAAGACATTTGACAAAATACAGAATACTTTCATGATAAAAAACACTCCAAAAGGTAGGAATACAAGGTTGTTTCTCCATATGGTAAAGTGTATATATGAAAAACCTACAACTAGCTTTGTTCTCAAGGTTAATAGACTGAAAACCTTCCCACTGAGATCAGGAACAACACAAGGATGCCCACTGTCACCAATGTTATTCAATATTGTGCTAGAAATTCTACCTAGAGCAATTAGGTTAGCTAAAGAAATAAAAGGCTCTCAAATAGGAAAAGAAGTAAAACTTTCACTATGAACTGATGATATAATCTTATATCTAGAAAATCCTGAAAAATCCACCACAAAACTACTAGAACTAATAGTCGAGTTCAACAAAGTGACCGGATACAAAATTAATATGTAAAAATCAATAGCATTTCTACACACTATTAAATGAGCAATTTGAGGGGGAAATCAGAAAAACATATACATTTATATTAGCAACTAAAAGAATCAAATTTTTAGGAATAAACTGAACCAAGGCCATAAGGGACAGGTATTCAGGAAACTACAAAATATTGCTAAAGAATCTGAAGAAGACCTAAGTAAATGGAAGGACAGTCTGTGTTCATGGATCGGAAGACTAAATATCATTAAGATTATGAGCTAATTATGCCTAACTGAATATTATGCCTAAACTGATTTACAGATTCAACACAATCTCAAAAAAAATCTCAGCAACTTAAAAAAACAACAACACTGCTTTAGTAAAGTATAATTCATATGCCTTGAATTCACTCATTTTAAGTTTACAATTCAATGATCTTTAGTAGAGTACGCAGTTCTCTCCAACCCCATCTATAGAATGTGATCATCATCACCAAAAAATCACTCATGCTCTTTATTTCAGCATTTTATTTTTATTTTTAAAGGAGCTTTAGATTACACAAATGTTACATCAAAAGTATAGGTCATTACTCTAAGTCAAAATCAGCATATTAATGTACTACCTTCCTACTAGCATTGGGCCTGACTCCCCTGGCACAGAGGGATTATTAACAAACACCAAGTAGAATGCATTTGGAAAAAGCCTTGAACAAAAGGGGGAAATATTAAATGCAAATGAATTTGTATGGCTAAGAGATTTCAGAATGAGTCGAGAGGTCATTCTAGACATTATGTTTATGCACTTCTCAGCAAAAGTTTGTGGACTGCCACAGTAAACAGTGCCTCAAGCAGCAGGGCTCCTGAGGATTCTAGAGACACCTAGACACTATAAGCTGGGCAGACACAATGAGGAATTTGGAATCCTGTCAGTGGGCCTTTCTTTGTAATTTATCCTCCCCAGTATAACAGAGTTAGTCTCTATAATTTCCCTAAATATGGCTCTTCTGCTCCCTTCAATTGAACCAATAATTAGCACTATACTGTTAAATATATGTCACAGAGACTTAAATCTTTGGTCTGTTCATGTACCAGTTGATCCCTGAATCTCAACAGAGTTGCAAAACCTACTCTCTAGTTCATTGAACTCACCCAGGAAAACTAACAAGGTTATGATGGTGGACAATGCCCATCTCAAGGAATAGAGAGTATCTGCAACTGCAAGCAAGAGAGCTGCATCCATCTGCCCCATGGAATATAAACCCCCTCCCAGTCGAAAACAGAGTGGGTATCACCACCCTAAAATCTTCAGGATAGGGGGATGAACAATGGATTAAAGTAGATTTTTTATTATGCTATTATAGACTTATTCTAGCAATGAAAGAACTAGTATCATTGATTTTAAAAAGTAAAATAAAGCAGTGACCAAAACAGGCTTGGAAGGGATGGAGATGGAAGAATAGGTTTAAAATGGCGGCATTTTTGGGACATTGGAATTGTCCTGCATTACATTATAATGATGGATAAAGGCTATTATACATTTTGCAAAACCTATAAAATTATATGGGGCAGAATGTAAAATATAAGTAAACTATAGTCCATCATTAGTAGCCATGCCTCAATATGTGTTCATCAATTGTAACAAATGTACCACAGTAATGAAAGATGTTGTTAATATAAGAAAGTGTGGGAGGGAGAGAGTGTGGAGCATATGGGGATACCCAATATTTTTTTATTTTTTAAATTTATTTATTTTAAAGAAATTTTACAAATATATCATATTAAAATATAGATGAGAAGAGAAGAAAAAAAATGAAGACCAAAGATAGAAGGTGTATTGAAAGAAAAGGAATGGAAAAGGGGAAAAAAGGACAGGAAGAAAAGAAATAAAAGTGTAGAGATACACTTTGTTTCTAAGGAGAAAAAAGAGGGAAAAGAAAAAATGGAAACAAAGATAGAGAAAAAAACAAAACAAAAAAAAAACAACACCGTAGCAGTATATGTCCTTTAACTTGACCAAATGATGCACGTGGGGACAACCATATGTCCCCGCCACCCTCTATGACTCATCACCCCATACTCCTAGTAATAGGGAAATGATCATGGCTAGAATTAGAGTAATGCATACACCCTGGTGATTCTACCCATTGGCCATTTTTGTGCCAGCTGGTGCTGCAATTGTCACTTAAAAACACACAACAGCTTTAGCCAATCACAGTTCTCAAGCCCATAATGACCCAAAGTAGCAATTTCCTCACTAAAGGAAGAAACTACCCAACTACAAAAGGTAGTTTTACAAAAGAGGATGATTTTAGTTATTCTTACTGTGGAACAAGGTAGGACCTGCACCCTCACTAAAGTTTAATGCTGTTTATTTATTCCTGATCACTCCTATAATACTTCATAAGCTCTAAATCATATGCAAGAGCACAGACAACACGTTAATAAATTAGCTATTAACCCCTTATCTGATTGGTTTGTTCCCTTTCTTGGCCCTGTCAACATGTTTTTACAGGTCTACTAGCTCTGGTGGAGGACTCCTCTTACTCTCCTGTGTTTTATACTGTTGCTGTGGAATGTGGATGCAATGCTTGTCCCATGGTCAATGTAGGCTATAGTGTGAGGGTGGATTGTGGGGCTCTAGGGCCTGGGCCCCCCCTAATTCATCAGCATGTAGCTGCCTGCATAACCAATAGATAAGTTTAAGGTTAACAACTATCCCCAGAGGAAAGAGAATGTATATATTGTATCATAAAGTATAATCTTCCCAAAGCAGTAAACATCCTTGGTATACATCCTTCCGATGAGTGGAGAAAATATCACAAGACCCTATATGTACAATTCACATGACCCCAGCAGAAACTCTATTCTCATACCCTATGGAATGTCCTTGTTCTGAAACCCCTTATATCACCCTTCATTTTGTCATTTCTTTGCAGAGCACTATCACCATTCCCTGACTGACCACCATTGGAGAACTTCTTCTGTTCATAAGTCCCAATAAAGTTTATGTGTGACTCTGAAAAAAAAAAAAAAAACAACAACAACCAAGGAAAAACAGGCTTCCCTCTTAGACCACTAGGAACCATCTCATGCTGCCAGTGTTTATCAATCCCCCTAAAGCCCACTGTCCACAAGAAAGGTCCCCATTTTTAGAGACTAAAATAAAGAAAAAAATATATATTTAAAATAGATTTTAAAAAAATGAAAAAATCTCAGTATATATGCTCCCTATCAAAAGGTGCCAGCTGGATGTGTGGTAACTCCCTGCATCTCTCTTAGGAGCCATTCTGTTATGCACTGAGGATTGAATCAGAAACCTGGTACATGTAAGGCAGGTGTGGATCAATGAGTTACACACACTCCACAGGTTAGGTAAGTGTCTGAAATCCTTTTTGCCTCTCCTGGCCAACTATTCCCTCAGGATAGTTGAGCTTCTAATAGTTTGCAGGCTCTGTCTCCGGACTTCCCTCTCTCTGGGATGTTAGGCACCTGTAAGCCCACCCTCACACTAACCTATTTCCTCTCTCTCCCAAGGAGAGTGGGTGTGACAGCCTGATTGCCACCTCTCCTCTGGCAGGGTCAGGTTCAGTGCTGGTTGGGGACATTTTTTTCTCCCTGTTCCACCCGTCCTATCTCCCCTCCCCCTTATACTTCTCTCTTTCTTTGAGTTTGCTGGATGCTTATCCCACACTTATTTGCCCTTCAGCTCCCCCAAAGATGGGTCCTTTCAACTTCCACATGCTGGGCCAGCTACAGCCAAGATTCAAAGTGGGCTCAGATTGCCAAACTCACTAAAGAGAAGCCAGGCCCCTCTTCTTCCCAAGGAGGAGGACATTCTTTCCCCTTTCAGGTGGCTGTAGTGAGCCAGGATTTTTACCGAGGCTGTTCACCTAGAGAGTGGGGTAATGTGCCCTTCTCAGCCTCAGGGGCAAGTAACTCAAGGGTTTCTTTAGGCCTCTTTTTCTCTCTATCCTTCTACTTCCTGGATGATGCACAGCACTCTTCTGGTTGGCAGATCACTAAAGCAGTTCCCTTGAATAGCATTTTGCCCTTCCTCCATTGTTTTTGTAAGGGAGTTGAGCCCTGCCTACCTATTTCAACTGCATCTTCCCAGCTTCTTTAAATATAAAGTAATATTTAAAATAAGAAAATATAGGGGTTTCCCCTATGCCCCACCCCTTCCACCTCTCACACTTTCCATTAATAACATCTTTCATTGATTTGCAACATTTGTTACAATTGATGAACACGTGCTGAGGCATTTTTACACTTTGAACTGCACAATTTTATAGGTTTTGAGAAAATGTGTAACCTCTTGTATTCATCATTGGACTATCATGCAGAAAAAATCCAATGTCCCCAAAATGCCCCATATTACACCTATTCCTCTCTCTCCCTCCCCTGAGAAACTGTGGTGACCACTGTCTTTATACTAATATTACAAGTTCTTCCAATACTATAATAATAATAAGTCTATTTTAGTCCATAGTTGTATTCCTGCCTTATGTTTGTCATTCTTCAGTCTTCAGGGTTTGGGGATGGTGATGGCAACTCTGCTTATGATTGAAAAGGGGCTTAGATCTCATGTACCAGATGGATGGAACTGTCTTTCTTCCATTTAGAGATACACTTTGTTTTTAGGAAGGGCGTTGTCCATCATCATCCTTTGGTTAGTTGTCCTGGATGAGTCTGATGAACTGGAGAGTAGTTGTGACGGTCACTCTGCTGATGTTCAGGGCTTAAACTGTCAAAATGAACAGACTGAAGATTTACATCTCTCTTACATGTATGTAACAGGCTTAGTGCTAATGATAAATTTCAAATAAAAGGAGAACTATTTGTGGGAAAATTATAATGAGTCTAACTCTGTTACATTGGGAAGATAGGTTAACATATATTCCATCCTAAGGCCCACAACAGGGTGCCATTTTTCTAGGGTTTTCTGCCCTACCTATAGGGTCTAGAATTCTCTAGAGCCTTCAGTCTTATGCTTTATTGATACACTGTTTAATGTGGCAGTCAGTGAAATCCTCCTGAAACATGTACAAGTGTAACCTGTGGAATGACATCCAGACTGATGTTGAAAAATCTTAGCCTTAAAAATTAATTTGTATTTAATACTTCCTCTTTTTGGTCTAGGTCATTTTCCAAATGCATTTTTACTTGACACTTGGTAATAATCCCTTGGTGCCAGGGAGTCTCTTTCCCAGGAATCATGTTCCACATCAGGGGAAGGTAGTGATTTTATATGCTGAATTTGGCTTTGAGAAAGACCACACTTGAGCAACAAATATATTAATAAATGTTGTATATTTGACAATATATATTACTAGGCTACATTTCAATTTCACAAGAGCAAGTTTCATAAGTACAAGCATCAATAGCAGGGGTCAGGTGTATTGGTCTGTCCTCCTTCACTAGGCACTGCTCATATACTCTAGAGATTCTTGTCACTAGAAGAGAGAATGTAGCAGGTCTTGCTAGGATAAGAATTCAATATTCTGTCAGTTATTTTATGGGTCTTCTTCCCCTGCGACAATAACCCCTTATCATATGAACACCTTCATATTCCATTGAGACATGTCGCAGGTGCCACCTCCCCACATATCCCCACACCACTGACACTCAGCATAGTGACCCTCCCCTGCCACATTTGCAATCTTTCCGCAATTCAAAACCTCCAGAAAAATGAATCTAAAAATTAATAAAATTCAAAAATTAATTAAATAAATAAATATAAAATAATTCTTTTTTGCACTGTGTTTTTCATCAAACTAAGAGTTTACCATTTTTGTATATTGACAATTTCTTCTCTATGTCCCTCCAGTGTCTTAATTTTCTCACTTTACATTCCAATAAATTTAGGTGTTAGAAAAGTCACATATAGGATATAGGGGATTCCCATAAATTCCCCCTCACCCCACATCCTCTACTACCAGTAACATCCTATGTGAGTATTGTACATTTGTTACAATTAAAGAACAATTCTTGAAACACTGCTACTAACCATGGTCAGTGATTTACATTATGGTTTACCTTTTGCACAATTTATTTTATAGGTTCTGACAAAACAAAAATGTTTTGCCATTGTAAGATCATGAAGAACAATGACCTGTCCCCAAAATGCTCTCTGTTCCACACATTCTTCCCCCCTCCTTTCAAAACCTATGGCAACCACTAATTTTTTTATTTTTACAAAATAAGGTTCATATTACAAGCATTAATATTGAGAGTTTGATATACTTTTATGTTTTCTTTAGGTGTTTCCTGTGTACTCTAGAAGTTCTTGCCCCTCTATTTGAGAATGTAGAAGGACACTCCAGGATGGGATCTTAACATATTGAGTTTATTGTGAGGAACTCCATCCCCTGAGATAAAAACCTATGACAAAAGGAACACTTTCATATTCTATAGAAGAATGTCCCAGGTGCACTCTTTACCCCATGTCCTACTGCCAACAACACCCTGCCCTGCAGCGACTCTCCCCTGCCATAATAGCCAAAAAATACTTTCCCACCATTGTAGTTTCAACCACAACTCTGCAAATTGTCAGAGTTCAACTGTTCATTCCTCCGTCATCCCCTCAGTTCCAATGAGAGTCCACCTCAAACTTCCCACAGTGCTCACCCTCACATTCCAGCACCATAGACTCCACTCACATCCTTGAACAACCATCACACCTTCCACTGTCAAACCATCCTCTTCCACATTATATGTATTTACCCATATATAACATTGCCTCACTACACGCCACTAACTTTATGTCTCCTGGTAACTTATCTTCCAGACCATAGCTCTAGTGAAAGATTTTTAGTAAATCTTTGGAAATGAACAGAAATGGTGAAAGTACATCACAGTGTTTGTACCTAGTAGAGCTATTGTATGGGCATAATATTGGGTGAAAGGGAAAGTATAAGATCATGTATATTACTAGAAGGAAAGCTAAAAAATGTAACATGGGACTGTATAATATAGTAAAACCTCATGTGAAATACAAATATGGGTAATACAGCATGTATAAGACTGTTTTCACAAAATTTAATTACAAATTAATTAGAGAGAAGGAAATAGAAGAGCATCTACATACAGCAGAAGAAGCATAGTGAGTTTGAGAGGTGATGAGGGATTTTTTTGTCTGTTTCATTTATCATTATTATTAAAATAATGAAAATGCTCTCGTAATGATTGAAGTGATGAATGCCCAACTATGTGATTATACTGAATACCATTGATTGTACAATTTGCATGGAATTCTACTTTAATAATATGTATCTATAAAATCCAGTTGTAAGAAAAATGAAGAAAACATAACCTTTTCTGGGATTCACAAAAGAACTTTAAACTGTCACCACTCTGCAGCTCTGCCAATCAACAGATGGAGTCTCTTTATCTACCTTTGATTCTGGGATCAGCATGAAATGTTTTATTTGTATTGGCCAAAATAATATGGTAGAAGTCATAAGGTGCCTCATGAGGCCTTGGTATTTTTCTGCTGCTCTCTCCTAGATTTCTGGGTCAGTCATGTGAACAACTCCAGAATAGCTTTCTAGAGGAGGAGAGGATATGTGGAAAACAAGAAAAGTTTTCTCAGCCACGGACACTCAAGTGCAGCCTATATCCAGGAGAGCCTCAAAATGTAAGAAACACTAGTCATGACCACCCATCCCTTTCCAGTGGATAAGAGCAGACAACAGAGAGAACAAAATCACACCATAGACTCCACATAATGGGAAAAGTGTTATCATAAAACATTGATTTTGGAATAGCTTATTATGCAGGAATATCTAATTGATACAACAGTCAATGTCAACAAAACTCTGGGAATTCAGAATAATTGATTCTTCTTATTTTAAGCATTCCTTAAAGATTTTAAGGCAACATCCATGATGACACTGTTTTTAAATTTATTACAGATAACTACATTAAAAGGTGACCATAGTTGGGATTCTATTCCAGGTAATCCAGAGATATTGGAAATATATGCCTTTCTGTGTGGGAAAAATTTGTGACCGTGAATCATAGCAGTCCATTCTCTGAGGAATTATTGCAAAGGATTTTAAGCTTTGGTGAAAGTCATCATTTGATCATGAGGGTTGAAGAGAGTTTTGAACACAAAAGAGATGAGGCAATGGACGATAGAATATATATGATTATTTACTCACATGCCCTTCAGAATTCAGAGTGAAATTTAGAGAAAGAGGAAATATTTCATTTCCCAAAGTGGAAAGATTTTTATTTATTATCCAATAAAATAATTCAAATCATGAAAGTGGGTCTTGCACCCCTATATGTAAACACTTTACACATGCAATGGGAGATATATTATCTCAACAAGATAAAGTAAATAGCAAAACCATTTCTTTTTTAAGGATTGCAAGGTTTGACTTAAACTTTTCCATCTTTACATTTAAGGTCATGTCTAGTTCTATGGCACATTCTAGATAAATGAATTTATCAAAAAATGGCAATTTCTGCCCTGTTGGAGGTTTAGAGCCCAGCAATCCCATCACCTCTTCAGTCCCAGGATAAATGACCATTTTATGGCATTATTCCTCAGACAGTAGATGAAAGGGTTCAACATGGGTGTGACCACAGTGTACATCACAGAGGCTGGTGCACTTGAATTTGCATTATGCAAAACAGTAGAAGTAAGAAATACACCTAGACTTGTACAATAAAATAAGGAGACTGCTGAGAAGTGAGATGCCCAGGTAGAAAATGCTTTATAATCCCCTGAGTTGATGAGATTGCAAGTATTGAGGAAACAATCTTAGAATAAGAAAAAGAACCCCTGCGAAGGGGCAGCACAACAGCAGCCCAACTGCAAAATACATCACTATGTCATTGAAGAAGGTGTCAGAATAGGCAAGGTGGATGATCTGATTAAGTTCACAGAAAAAGTTAGGGATTTGCAAGTGTAAACACAAGGACAACTGCAAAACCCTTAAACTTTGTAACAAGGAATGTAGGACACTCATGGTCCAGAACCCCACACCAGCAAGATACAGAGCCGAGATTTCATGATGACCACATAGTGCAGTGGGTAACAAATGGCCACAAAGCAGTCATAGGCCATCATAGCCAGGAGGAAGTCATCGAACCCTACAAAGAGTATGAAAAGGTACATCTGAGTGAGACAGCCTGCATAGAAAATGGCTTTGCTCTGTGTCTCAGGGTTCCCCAAAATCTTTGGGAGAGTGTCGGAGATGAAAATTATGTCATAAAAGGAAAGATTAGAGAGATGGAAGTACATAGGTGTGTGGAGGTAGGAGTCAGAGATGGTGGGCAGGATGATGAGCAGATTTCCAAACACAGTGACCAAGTACATGGACAGGAAAAGCATGAAGGCAAAAGTTTGCAATTCTGGTTCATCTAAAAATCCCAGAAAGAAATTCTGAAATTTATATATTATTTCCTCATTCCTTGTGTGGATTGTGACTATCAGAGAGCGAGAAAGGATATGACTAATTTTCACAAAACCAGGCTTTATTTACTATGCTAGCAAAACTGTTGTAATTTATACATTAGAGTCGAGAAATTAATTTCTATATTTACAATATACTTCTGGTCCCCTTTGGAGTCCAGAATTCCTTTATCCCTTAAAAATTTTCCTGAAAAAAAAATCTTCTACAGAATTTATAAGAAATATAGTCATGCATTTGAGGAATATATATTGAGTACTGTCTTGTGTCACACATGGTCTAATCAATGTCTATATATCTACAATCTGATGATGGAGAAAATATAAATATAAGCAAATAAGAATCAGCTTGTCAGAAAGGGACAAGTGCTAAAACAAAAAGAAATCAAATAAAAAGAAGAGAAGATTGAGAGGTTTCTAATGGCTAAGCAGGAAGACAAGAAGAAAAAGGGACATTTTTACAGATACATCAAAGTCGAGAAGCCAGGATACCTGGAAATTGTGGTCCCAGCAGGGACACAGCAAGTGCAAATGTCCTGAGGAAGGGTCTTGTTTCAGATATTCAAAACCAGCAAGGAAGCCTGTGTAAAAGATGAAAGAGCAAGAAGGAGAGTGATGAGAGAAGGGCCAGTGAATGTTGAAGAATGAGGTGGTCTCAAGGCTGCTGAAAATTGAGAACATGAGGAAAAATATAATAAGCTTAGGTCATCCCTGGCAGATTCTGATGAGAAAATAAGTTTTGTTTCCTGTATCATATTCTCTTGATTCCCACAAAAACCAATAAATGTGTAAAAATCAATTTACTCAAAGATAAAGCAGTGATAGCCTTACACAGTTTCAAGACATTGTAGAGATTGAGCGCTACAACAGTAAACTGAGAAAAGGGAATAAAACAGCATTTCATTAAATAACAAAAGCCACAAAAATATTGGTGATTTTTAATATGAAGTAGTAGAAATCTTCATAAAATTCTCTTATGTGCAGTGTATTGGAATCAGGCTGACTTTGTTTGAATCTTGGGTCAGGCACATATACATTGTTTGTACTTTCATAGGAACTAAAGCATTCTAAATCTTAATACCTTCCCCTGTAGAGTGAGGTGCACTTCACCAGTAGAATGAGGTCAGCAATATCCATTCAGTTAAGATGACTGACAGACTTAATCAATGTACTGAAAAGCTTCGGACAGTTCCTTTCTGTTATTAAATTTTCTCTGGGGAGGAGATGGGGCTGAAGTCCTTCTACCACTCAAGTGTGTTTATTCCATTCACAGCTCCATGTTCCCAATTACACTGCCATACTTTAGTGCCTTCTTATCTTTCTCAGTAACCACAGGCTGGAGCCCTTCTAGCTTGATATTCACATTAAACCAGAGATCTACCCTTTTTACAAACATGGTCATAAAATTCCTCAGTTCAAAACCCCAGTTACTCCCTGCTTGAGAATGAAGCCATCATTCCTTACCTTCAAACACAAGCCCCACTTTCCAAGACTGACAAGCCAGCATCCCTTTTCACTGTCTCCTGTGATCACCCACACTGATCTCTAGGATATTGAGCTTCACTTGCACCTTCACCAGCACTTTAGAGTTCCAATACTCTGCAAATATATACACCTGTTTCCTTATGGTTGGGGACTCCAAATAGCTCCTCTGGAAAGAACCAACACTCTTCAGGCTAGCTGTGCCTTATCTCATTTTTGAAAATCATTATTAACAAACTAACAGGAAGAAGACAGCTTACTCCCTGCACTTAATTTGGATGGCAGGGCTATGATTGTGTGTTGCATTTACTGAATTCTATGCCTTTCTCTTGGCTATACTGTGAGTACCTTGAGGGATGTGGTCACATTCTACATATATTGTAACCCCTACCTGTTTAGTTGCTGCCAGGTTTTAATAGTGACTGAATAAATACATACTGCATCATTGATGAAAGAAGGTGATTTCCCAGGCATTGCCAAGATGAGCAAAATGAAGAAGCTGGACAATGCTAAAATAGGTGAAGATGGCATACTGAAGGAATGCATTCCACATTCTGAAGTTAGCTCTCATGTGTGAGTCAAGACTATTTTGTAATACTAAATAGAAGAGAATAATTGGAAATGTTAGAAAATAATGTAATGCATACAATTTAATTCTATATAAATTTTTGTAACTTAAAAAAAAAAAAGAAAATATGAAAGTACTTCACATGTAGTTAAGGAACAACGGAAACATTTGCACAAATGTCTTTGCTCACGCATGTGTGTGTGTGTGTGTGTATGTGCCTGCTCAAATTGCTGAACAAAATATAAAATGTGTTTTTATTCTGGGAAAATGTCAACATTTTGGAAGCCACTGTATTGAAGGCAAGAAATAATGAAAAAATCAAGTCCTTTCTAAAGGGGACCTATGAATGAGAGAACAAGGTTGGAGAGAGAATGGGCAGCCTGCATGGGAGCTGAGGTTCAATGGCCACAGATGGAACAGGTATATTTCTTCACCTGCCTTGTCATGGTCCCTACATCATGCTCTTATCTACATGCTATTCCTGTGCCTGTCCCATATTTATTTGATAACATTGTTGTTTTGTGGTCCAGTAGTGGATGCAGCATCTCCCTCACTCACTTTGTGGCATTCTTCCCTTTCATATTCTAGGGCTTTGAGTTTTTGCCTCTGTTTGAACAACTTCAATGGGCACACTCCATCCTGGTTCTGATAACGTACAACATTCAAAGGACATATCCAGACTTCCCTCTCTAATATCCTCTGAAAACCATGACAATCTTTGCTCTTTGCCTGATTTATCTTTGTCTGTATGATGTATTCTTGAGGATTTTATAACATATGAAGACATAATTGTACTGGGTTCTTCAGTCAAATCTATGAACCCAATGATCAGGGACTAGACCTGTTTTGCTCTCTTTTGTGTTTTCAGGAAGATGTGTGAATATTATGAATTGTTTTCAAACAACAAATTTGAAGAAAATGTGACTTTATGAAAAAAAAGGCAGGTAAAATGCAACATGATTAAATATACTTGTGTTCAAAGATTGATATTAGAAAAAAATTGAAGAGAATATTTAAATCTAAATTCTAAAAGGCAAGGTAAAACACAGCAATACTTTAATAATATTGATGTGGATTAATAATTAAGTAGAAATAGACTTGGAAATTTAATAATATACAAATACATTTTTAAAATGCATGAAATAAATAGTAATGTAAAATTATAATTTCATTCCACTTAAAAAGATATGGATTCAAATATGCTTGTGAATAGGAGAAAGGTGATAGTCAAATCACAAAGGAAAGATCCCTTCCAAATAATGGCAGAGGATGTTGCAACTTTCAGAAACCAATATTACCACAGTAGGATAAGACAGATTCTGGCAAAGATAAATGGGAAAACAAGCTGGCAATGCCTATAAAAAGTGATTTATTAGCTCAAATGACACATAACTTCCCGAGACTGAAACGCAATGGGAGAAACTCAAAATGAAGCACCCACACAAAATTTAACTTTCAAACATTCTTCCCCACTTTCAGTTATTCTATACAGATATAAAAGAAATAAATGGGGAAAATTGGCGGAAACCCTGTACTACTTATTTTGAGAGTATGTAATATAAAGAACAATAAAAACAGTCAGACCTAAGTCTATAAATATAAAACCTAAACAACCAATTTACAATTGAGAAAGTGAATGGCTAAGAAACCAACATATATTTAAACACATCAATAAAGGAATAATTGTCAAGGAGAAGTTTTATTATACCAATTTACTCCAATTAAACAATGTAATTTTTCATGGAAATATCCACCGTGAAAGTGTATGCATCATGTACTGATATGGCAGCATCTTATCTACCTCCACTGGATTGGGACTTTCCCACCAATACACAAGCATGCTCAAATGTATTTTGTCATGAAAATAAAAAAGAAATGCCCTCACTTCACTGCACATGTCTTCACTGCTAATTCCTCAATTTTCCCTTCTTGCCTTTTCTGCAAAGTCCCTTGGACAGATCTTCTGCCTTTCTTGGATCTATTTATCCCTAAAATTCCTTACTCTAACTGAGCTTCCAATTCCATTATTTAATTGTTAATAATGACCCCTACATTGCTGAATTTAATGGAATCTGCTTTTTCTAAAATATAATAAATATAAAATGCATTAATTAATTAAAAATTCAGGGAAACAAGCAAGGTGAGCCCTTGTTCTTTGGCAACTCAGATGACCTCAAATAAAAACTCTCAGCTTCCATTCAACCTGACCCCTCACTTCAGCATATGCTTGGCTCTTCTCCTCACCTGAATGGATTTGCAGAGCAGAAGTTCTCCAGGTGGAAATCCAAATTCTTCCTTCAGTGTTTGATGATGGACAGTGAAGCTCTGTCCCCAGAGAAGACAGCAGGAAGGAGTCAGGTATCAGTCCCCCACCAGAGCTAGGACCACAAAGAAACCCACATGCCCCATAGAGCCAGAGGTTACATAAACTGAGGCACAGCCATAGAGGAGGTATTTACAGCTTCTTCATAGCTGCTCCTTAGGCACATTTGTGTCTTGTTACTCCAACTGCTGGTCCATCATATCCCTTGGTACTCTAGTCTGGACAGAAAGAAAGCAATTTCCTGCTGATTGTTTGTTCCCAAGAGACCAGGTTCTCAGATGAATCCAGGCTTTTCTATTCATCCTCCAAAGACTCTTATTACCCCCATCAATCTAAGCTTCTAAAAGCCTATTTCTTCCTTCAAATAAAGTTTCTCCAAATTGTAAGACTGAGGAACCTGTTTTCACTAGGTCCCATGGATCTCAAAGCATTGATTTTGTTTGAGGATATTGCCCTTGTTGTTTCCTCTAGAAAGTTCCTATTCTTCCCTTCATCTAAGTGAAGAATTGTGTTCATTTGATATAAAACCATGGACACTATACTATTCTGCTTGCTGTCATAATTGTAACAAAAAAAAAAGGAATGTCAGAATTTTAATCTCACACTAGGACTTGTTATTTACTCCCTCTTTTATAAAATATTTATTAGTTATAAGAAATATATTTAGATATTTTTGCACCATGGCTTGTTTTCACCAACTTATAGGAACTGTCTCATTTTATTTTACCCCCATATCCTTGGTTGGACCTCACTTTATTTAATTAATAGATCTATTATTATTTCTACTCATTTAAAAATTAAAAAACATGGTTTTATATATATATACATATGTGTCAGTTTGATGTAATTACGAATTCCAAAAATATAACTGAATCATACTTGTAAACTGATCTGTTAATCTGGGCATGATTAGGTTAGGGTTAGGGCGTTGAGCCCCAGCCCTTGGTGGGTGGGGAATTGAATATAAAAGGCAAGGCAAAGGACAGTTGAAGCAGTCTTTTTAGAAGCAGTTTTGATGTTGGAAAGAAGGCCCCAGGAGAAGAGAAGCAAGCCATTCGCCTGATTGTGTACAGCTGACCTTGTAGAGGAAACAGGAGCTAAGCCAGAGAGAAGCGCAGCCCCAGGAAGAGAGGAACCCCAGAAATCTGAACCCTGGCAAACGCCTGCAGCTGTCTTGCTCTAACACATGGCAATGGACTGTGGTGAGAGAAGAAACTTAAGGCTTTATGGCCTGGTATCTGTGGACTTCTACCCCAAATAAATACCCTTTATAAAGACCAAACCAAATTTTGGTATTTTACATTAGCAACCCTTTGGCTGACTAATACAACATATTTTTTAATTAGAGAAGTTTTGAATTTATAAAACATTCATGCATAATGTACAGGATTCCTCTACATCACCCCACCACCAACACTTTGCATTGTTGTGGAACATTAGTTACACATGATGAAAGAACATCATAAAAATATTCCTACTAACTGTACTTTGTAGCTTATATTTGGTGTATTTTCCCCTTAAACCACCATACTATTAACACCATGTGTTAGTATTGCACTTTTGTTACAGTTCATGAGAGAGCATTCTCAGATTTGTACTGTTAACCACAGTTCATCTTCCTTCACATGGTTCAATGTGTTATGTGGTCCCATAACTTGTAACATCCATGCAACATATATACTCAATTGCTCTGAATTTCATCACAGAATTGTTTTGTCATCACCTCATTCAATTTTAAAATATTTTCCTTACTCCACAAGGAAAAATCCCATACTCCCTTATACCCCACATTGTTGCCCCTTAGACTTGATATAATACCTTCTTTGCCATTGATACATAAATATTAAAATATCACTGTTAACTACAGTCCACACATTAGATTAGTTGTATTTCCCCATGTATCACCGTATTCTTAAAACCTTGTAATAGTGACACACTTGTTCTCATTCATAGAAGAATATTCATTTATTTATTCGAACAATCCTTATTTATCATCAAGTTCATCATGTTATACAGTCCCAAGTTTATTCTCTGACTTCCTTTCAATCGACATTTATATTTTTATGCTACCCCATTCAGCCACAATCACATTTAAAAAGCAGTGTTAATTATATTCATTATAAAATGTTACCATCAACGCTATCCATGTCCACAAATTACAATCAACTTTATTAAAATTCCACCTACATCAAACAATTAAGCATCAACTCCCCATTCTCAAACTTCATTCTGTCTCCTAGTAAACATAACTCTAGATTTCAACTTCATGAATTTATTCATCATATGTAATTCATATTAACGAGACCGTACAATTGTTGTCCTTTTGTATTTTGCTTATTTCACTCAATATAATGCCCTCAAGGTTCACCCATCTTGTATATGCAACCTGAATACATTTTTTCTTTCGGCTAAAGGTATTCCATTGAATGTATATACTACATTTTGCCTAACCATTGATCTGTTCATGAACACTTGGGTTGTTTCTGTCTTTTAGCAATTGTGAATAATGCTGCTATCAACATCGATGTGCAAATATCTGTTTACATCCTTGTTTTCATTTCCTCAAAATAAAATACTACCAGCGGGATCTCCAGATCAAATGACAGCTCTATATTTAGCTTCCTGAGGAGCCACCCAACTGTCCTCCACAGAGCTTGTTCCATTCAATAATTCCACCATCAGTGAAGGAGTGTTCCCATTTATCCTCATACTCTCCAGCACTTGTAGTTTTCTATTTTGTTGTTGTTGTTGTAGTTGTTTTGTTTTAATAATGGCCATTCTGTAAGACCTGAAGTGAAATCTCATTGTAGGCTTGACCTGCCTTTCCCTAAGAGCTAGTAATGTTGAACTTTTTTATTTTGCTTTTCCTGTTTGAAAAAAATGTATATTCAAATCTTTTAAATATTTTTGAATGGGTTGTTTGACTTTTTATTACCCAGTTGTATGATCTCTTTATATAACATGGAAATGAAACCCTTATACGATATGTGGTTTCCAAATATTTTATCCCATTGAATAGGCTTTCTATTCACTCTCTTGTAAAAGTCCTTCAAGGTGCAAAAGTGTTGAATTTTGAGCAGGTATCATTTATTTGTTTTTTTTTTCCTTTAATTGCTTGTGCTTCAGGTATAAGATTTAAGAATACACCACTACAAAAGATCTTGAAGATGGTCCTCTCCATTGTACATGACTTTTCTTTAACCTAAAGTTTCATTGAAGATAAAATGAAAAAAAAAAGACACTAGGGGAATATATGGAAGAAAATGTCACTTTAAATACAAAAAAACAGATCTTACAGTAATGAAAGATACCACGCCAAAATATATATATTTTTATTATTTCAAATTTTTATTTTTTTTTGGATTTTAATGGTTATTTTCTAAAAGAGTTATATTATTTTATTTTCTTATTAATTTTATTTCATTATTTTGTTGGTTTCAATTATGAAGAAATATTAGATCGCAGAATGTTCACAACTGTGGCAGTTAATGGTCATTGGTCTGGGGTTTCAGTGATGGAGGATGCATGGGAGAAGATTCACCTGGGGCACACAGCTAAGGCATATGAATGTGTTCAAGTGGTCATGGGGCATAGTCATGATGGGTGGAGATCAACACAATAACTGAAAAAAATATCAAATTCCATCCTGGGGTGTTACACCACCTTCTCTAATGGAATAGCAAAAATCCCCTGAGTACAGGGACAGTGCCTAGTGATGGAGGATGAGCCATTATGATGGGCCCTTGATACTTATGAACCTTTACTGTTGAAATTGAAACTTGGACTAGTATTATACGTTGCCTATGACTTACCTTCTGAAAGCCTCCTTGTTGCTCAAATGTGATCTCTCTCTAAACCAAACTCAGCATATATGTGCATTACCTTCCCCCCAGCATGGGCCATGACTCCAGAGGATAAGAGCCCCTGGCACTGAGGGATTATTACCAAGCACCAACTAGTAATTTACCTGGAAAAAGACTTTGAGCAAAAGAGAGAAAGGGTAAATACAAATGAGTTTTATAGCTCAGAGATTTCAAAGTGAGTATGTAGGTTATCCCAGAGGCCACACTTAAGCATGTCTCAGCAGGATCTAATTGACTGCCACAGTAAATATTGCCTCAAATAGCAGGTCTCCTGATGACTCTAGAGACATCCAGACACTATAATCAGGGCAGAGAGCTCTGGAGTTTGGTGCCCTGCAAGTGGGCTCTACTTTGGAATTACACTCCCCAGTGAGACAGAGTTGGACTAATTTGTATTTTCCCTATATATGGCTCTTTTGCCCCTCCTACTTGAACCTATAGTTAGTACTAGACTTGATAGTACTATGCCCAAAGACTTAAATCTTTGGGTTTTCCATGTGCCAGTTGAGCCCTAAGTCTCAACAGAGTAGCAACACCTTCTCTCCAATTCATTGTACTCACCCAGGACAACTATCAAGGAGATGATGATGGTCAACGTACATCCCAAGGAACAGAGAGAATCTGCAACTGCAAGCAAGATATTTCCATGCATCAACCCCTTGGGATCTGAGCGCCCTCTCAATTAGAAGCAGAGTGGGCACCACCACCCCAGATCCTCAGGATTGGGGAATGAACATTGGACTTGAGTAAACTTACAGTTATTCTACTATAGAGTTATTGTTATTCTAGCATTGGAAGAACCTTTATCATTGATGTGGAGGCAGTGGCTATGGAGGGTTCTGAGTGGTGGAAGATGGAAATGTAGGTGTAATATGGGGGCATATTTGGGACATTGGAATTGTCCTGAATGAGGATGCAATGATGGATACAGGTCATTTTATATTTTGTCATAACTTACAATATTGTGCAGAACAGAGTTTAATCCATAATGCAAACTATCATCTATGCTTAGTGGCAATTCTCCAACATGTGTTCATCAATTGCAGGAAATTTACCACACTAATGAAGGATGTTGTTATTTTGGGAAAGATTGGAAGGGGTAGGGTTTGGGGCATATGGGAACCTTCTAAATTTTATGTAGTATTAATGTAATTTAAGGTATTTAAAATTTTTAAAAAGTAAGAATAATTTTTTAAAATGTTGAAAGGGCCAAAAGCTTCCTGCGGGACCTGTTTTGTGTTTCAGTAGACCAAGACAGTACTACACAACTCCCAAGAGCCTGATGTACAGAGAGACAAGTAACCCAAAAGAATAAACATGAGTTACCTTCCCCTGGTGGCAGGGAAGTTTCCCAACCCCCACCCTCAAAATATTAAGGCAAGGTAAAGGCCCAGCCTTAGTGCAACTGACCGAGAAAAACAGATATCTTCCTCCTTGTCAGCTGTTACAAGGAAAGAGGGGTGGGAAGTCAGAAAGCTTCTTTTCAGTGAATTCAGTCAGCAGAGCCTGCCTTGAATCTTGGCTCTGGCCAGACTAAAGCACAGGAAAGTGGGGCTTGAAAGAGAAACCTCAGTGGAAAGGTGCACTGATGAGTGTTGTCTGCTGGCCAGCCTGGACTTGCACAGAGAAAAACAACTTTAAATGCCCTCTATTCCCATCTCCTGGGAGAAATTTTGTAATCTATTTGTGAATCCCTGGTCTGATTTTGATAACTTGACCTGAGTAATTTTAAATTCAGAATAAGTTGAACCAAATATCAAAGAAGATCTGTGAAAAAATAATAGGGAAGAAAGAGAAATTGGTGATCAGAGTAAATTCATACCATAATTCCCTTTAACATAATAAAAGATATTTTTAATCTTTTCATATTTACAGAAATGCAAATTAAGTTTATGTACATATGTTTTGTTGGAGAACATAACTCATACCAACACAGTTATCAATAAGAACTACAAGGCATGTTAAAAGGCAAGAAACACATTCTGAAAGGACAAAGATGGCATGAGAATACAACTCAGATAAAATGCAGATATTATAATTATCAGAGGGATTTTTAAATAATTATGATTATATATGAAGTTTCTATAGAACAGTTGGACAATAATATGAGAACATAAGAGAAATATAAGCATATAGATGGAAACTTTAAGAATTAATGGGGCCAAGATGGCGTTAGTGTAGGTGGGCACACAATGCAAGCTCCCAGAGCAAGGCGGATTGTGGACGGGGTCCTGCCCGAGGGTCTGTGCTGTGCGCGCATGTAATGAGAAGCTTGGGACATCTATCTGCGCAGATTAACGGCGTGGACAGAACGGTAGAGATTCGTGAGTTTTAAGGCTGCCGGTGGTGGTTGGCACAGACGGCTGAGCCCCGCGGTTAGGGAGAAAAAAATAAAATGCAATGAAACGGCCATTTGGAGCCACGAGCAGGGTGAGAATGTTTTATTTTCTGGGGATCTGGCTGCCTGGCACCCCTTGGACCTTTTGTGAACAGAACAACTGAGCTAATCGGCACCCGGTGAACTGGAGCAGGGATTCTGGTTGGGGAACAGAGCTGATTTCTCTAGCGACCTAGGGATAAGACCTGGGCCACTGCAGAGCCAGGAAGAAGGAACACTTCCCAAAAGAGGGAGGGTTCTGTTGGAGGACATTTTTTATTTTTGGACATTGATCTGGCTGCCTGCACCGCCCCATAGATTTGGAGAGCAGATAAGCCGACCTGAAGCAGCATCAGGCTGAGATCAGACGCGAATCTGCACTCAAACTGATTTACTTAGCAACCCGGTGATGCTAGAGCTCAGCACCAGAAGGGGTGGAATTGGCCATGTTTAGCACTCTGCACTGACTAACATCAGAGCTACAGCTACCTTGGGGAGTCCAGAAAGTGGGACGTGCTTGATTAATTTCCACAGGCCCAGCTAGGGTCCTTCTGGGAGAGGGTTGGTCTAGAGGAGGAATTATTTTGGGTCCTGCATTTCGCTAAAAACTAAAAATTAAAAAAAAAAGTGAGAAGGTCACTTCAATAAATGAAAATAAATACTTTTTAATTTAGTTTAATAGCTAAAAGCTGCTTCAGGACCTGCCTATAGAACCCTGTGGGGAAATTGATTGATAAACACAAGTAGGCAGGAAGGATCCACATGGACCCTAGGGGAATCATTGACTCCCCTTAGCTCTGTTTAACTGCTTGCCTGTGTGCATCTTTGGATTCTCTCTGTTTCTTTCTGGTCTCTTGCTTTTCTTTCCTCTTTCCTCCCCTCTTTCTTTTTTCTTCCATTTTTTTTTTTAAGATTTTATTTATTTATTCGTTTATCCCCCACTTGCTGCCTGTGCTCAACGGGTCAGCCAACCACGCCATGTGGGCGGGCCTGCCTTCACCAGGAGGCCCCGGGAACCGAACCCGGGGCCTCCCATATGGTAAACGGAAGCCCTACTGATTGAGCCACAGCCGCTTCCCTCTTCCATTTTTTTTTAAATTCGGTGCTGCTAGCTTGTTGCTTCTTTGCTGTGCTTCTTTTTCCATAATTTCCCACTCCCTGTATATATTGAATCTGTATTACAAACTATCGCTTATCCTTCCTGCATCTATCTGCCTTCTGTTTTCTGTTGTGGCTCTTAGATACAACATCTTTTCATAGGCCCACAACTTAAGGGTGTCAATTTCTATTCCATCTATTTTGTTTTCTTCTTCTTTTTTTTTTAGTATTAACTCTTACCTTTCAGACCTTTCTTTACTATTTCTCTCCCTCCTCATAATTCTAGCCTTCTAAATAACTATATATATATTCCTCCATTTTTTTTCCCAGTCCATTGTAGGAACACCATTTTTTTCCCTAGTACTCTACAGTGCCTACACTAGTTAAATATTCATCTCATTAAGACTCATTTTGCCCCTCTTCTAACTATTATCAATATTACTATTATCCTTCTGCCTTCCTTACATCTTTTGAATACTCTAGCCCTAACTTTTGCCTTCAAGGGAACAGAGAAAGAAGTAAGGAAATAAAATAAGAAGAAAAACTGCCAAAGAGAAAACTTAACTCACACGCAGAACCAACAGCTAAATAAAACTCTAGGGCATAGAGAAAAGCGAATCAACTGAACAAACCCATCAAGATAATATGATGACCAGAGGGCAACAAAAAAATACAAATGACTCTGAGAAACTGGAAAACATGGACCAGTCCAATGCCCAAAATAAAAACCAGGAGGCAAGGCAGAACATCGAACAACTAATCAAAGCTATCCAAACAAATATCACTGTCCAACTTAAAGAACTGAAGGAAGAGATTAAGAATATAAAGAAGACACTGGGAGTATATACTGAAGAAATTGCAAACATGCCTAAAAATGTAATGGATATGATGGTGAACAATGGCACAAGCCAAGAAATGAAAAAGACGCTGGACTCACATAACAGCAGATTTGAACAAGCAGAGAAAAGAATTAGTGATATGGAAGAAAATACAGCTGAAATCAAAGAGATTGTAGAACAGATAGACAAAAAGATAGAAAAAATCCAGCATGGACTCAGGGAATTAACTGATAATACAAAATGCACAGACATATGCATTATGGGCACACCAGAAGGAGAAGAGAAGGGAAAGGGGACAGAAGGAGTGTTGAAGGAAATAATGGCTGAAAACATCCCAACTCTATTGAGAGAGATGGATGTGCAGATCCAGGAAGCACAGCACACTCCAAATAGTATAAATCCCAACAGGCCAACTCCAGGACATATACTTGTCAAACTGTCCAGTGCTCAAGACAAAGAGAAAATACTCAAGGCAGCAAGAGAAAAGAGAAACATCACATACAAGGGAAGCACAATACGATAAAGTGCTGATTTCTCAGCTGAAACTATGGAGGCAAGAAGACAGTGGTACGACATAGTCAAAACGCTAAAAGAAAAAATCTTCCAGCCACGAATTCTCTATCCAGCAAAACTGGTAATCAAAATTGATGGAGAGTTCAAAATATTCACAGATAAACAGAAATTAATAGAGTATGTCAAGAAGAAACCAGCACTTCAAGAAATACTAAAGGAATCTTTACAAATTGAAAGGAAAAAACAAGGAAGAGAGAACTGGAGGAGAGTTTAAAAACAACTGAAAAGACAAAAAGAGAAACAAAACAACATATACCATACATTAACCCAAAGAAAAAATGGCTGAAGTTAGAAATTCATTACGAGTAATAACACCGAATGTTAATGGTTTAAATTCACCAATTAAAAGACACAGATTGGCAGAATGGATAAGAAAATATGACCCATCTGTATGCTGTCTACAAGAAACCCACATTCAACCCAGGGATTCAAGGAGGCTTAGAGTGAATGGCTAGGAAACAGTTTTACAAGCTACAAATAGCCAAAAAAGGGCAGGAGTAGCTATTCTAATATCAGACAAAATAGACTTTAAATGCAAAACTATTGTAAGAGACAAAGATGGACACTACATATTAATAAAAGAAGTAATCTCTCAAGAAGAGAGAACAATCATCAACATTTACCCACCTAATCGGGGTGCCTCAAAATACATGCGGCAAACTCTGGAAAAACTAATAGGAGAAATAAATGCCTCTACAATTATAGCAGGGGGCTTCAACACACCACTATCATCATTAGACAGAACATCTAGGCAGAGAATCAATAAAGAAACTAAGGCACTCAACAATACATTAGGAGACCTGGACGTAATAGACATATACAGAACACTACACCCAAATAAAGAGGGATTTACATTCTTCTCGAGTGCACATGGAACATATTCCAAAATACACCACATGCTAGACCACAGAAGAACAACACTCAATGAATTCAGAGAGATTGAGATTTTACAAAGTAATTTCTCTGTCCACAACGGAATGAAGTTGGAAATCACTAAGGGTCAGAGAAACAGTTTAGGCACAAAGATTTGGCAGTTAAACAAACAGTGGGTCAAAGAGGAAATCTCAAAAGAAATCAGTAACTACCTTGAAACTAATGAAAATGACAACACAACATATCAAAACCTATGGGATGCAGCAAAAGCAGTCCTAAGAGGGAAGTTCATAGCCATAAATTCATGTATTAAAAAAGAAGAAAGAGCTAAAATTGAAGACCTAACTGCACACTTGAGGAATTGGAAAAAAACAGCAAACTATACATAAAGGAAGTAGAAAGAAGGAAATAACAAAGATTAGAGAAGAACTAAATGAAATAGAGAATAAGAATGCATTGGAAACAATAAACAAAACCAAAAGCTGGTTCTTCGAGAATATCAATAAAATTGACAATCCTTAGACAGACTAACAAAGACAAAGAGAGAACAGATGCAAATACATAAAATAAGGAATGAGCAAGGAGATATCACTACTGACCCCACAGATAGAAAGAGTATCATAAGAGGATACTTTGAAAAATTATATGCCAACAAGAATGACAATTTAGAGGAAATGGACAAGTTTCTAGAAACCCACAAACAGCCGACATTGATACAAGAAGAAATAGATGAACACAACAGTCCAATTACAAGTAAAGAGATAGACTCAGTCATGAAAAACCTCCCAAATAAGAAGAGTCCAGGACCAGATGGCATCACAGCTAAATTCTACCAAACATTCCAGAAAGAACTAACACCAATTCTACTTAAGGTCTTCCAAAAAATAGAAGTAGAAGGAATATTGCCTAACTCATTCTATGATGCCAAAATTACCCTAATACCAAAACCAAATAAAGATAGAACAAGAAAGGAAAATTACAGACCAATTTCTCTAATGAACCTAGATGATAAGATCCTTAATAAAAAACTTGCTAATCGTGTTCAACAACATATCAAAAGGATTATACACCATGACCAAGTGGGTTTCTTCCAGGGTATGCAAGGATGGTTCAATATAAGGAAATCAATCAATGTAATACACCACATAAACAGATTGAAAGAAAAAAATCACATGATCATCTCTATAGATGCAGAAAAAGCATTCGACAAAATACAGCACTCTTTCCTCATAAAAACACTACAAAAGATAGGAATAGAAGGAAACTTTCTGAATATGATAAAGGGTATATATGAAAAACCCAAAGCAAACATCATTTTCAATTGTGAAATCCTAAAAGCCTTCCCTCTGAGATCGGGAACAAGACAAGGATGCCCACTGTCAACACTGCTATTTAACATTGTCTTAGAAGTACTTGCACGTGCACTGAGACAATAAAAGGACACAAAAGGCATCCAGATTTTAAAAGAAGTAAAAATTTCATTATTTGCAGATGACATGATCCTATACATTGAAAGCACTGAGAAATCTACAACAAGACTTCTAGAACTTATAAAGGAGTTCAGTAATGTTGCAGGCTATAAGATCAATGCTCAAAAATCAGTAGCATTTCTGTACACCAATAACGAGCAAACTGAGGAGGAAATCAGGAAAAAAATACCATTTACAATAGTAACTAAAAGAATCAAATACCTAGGAATAAATTTAACTAAAGATGTAAAAGACTTATATACAGAAAACTACACAACACTGTTAAATGAAATCAAAGAAGACTTAAATAAATGGAAAAATATTCCCTGTTCATGGATAGGTAGATTAAACTTCATCAAGATGTCAATCCTACCAAAACTAATCTACAGATTTAATGCAATCCCAATAAAAGTCAACACTGTATTATTTAAGGAACTGGAAAAACTAACTACAAAATATATTTGGAGAGGCAAGAGACCCTGAATTGCCAAAGACATATTGAAAAAGAAAAATGAAGATGGAGGTATCACTCTACCTGAATTTAAAACATACTACAAAGCTACAGTGATCAAAACTGCGTGGTATTGGCACAAGGATAGACCTACTGACCAATGGAACTGAATAGAGAGTTCTGATATAGATCCTCGCATATACAGTCATCTGATATTTGACAAGGCCATGAAGCTCACTCAGTTGAGAGAGAATGGCTTCTTTAACAAGTGGTGCTTGGAGAACTGGATATCCATATCCAAAAGAATGAGAGAAGAATACCATCTCACACCGTATACAAAAATCAACTCAAGATGGAACAAAGATCTAAATATAAGAGCCAAAACCATAAAGACCTTGGAAGATAATATAGGGAAGCATCTACAGGACCTTGTAATAGGAAATGGTTTCATTAACTTCACAGCCAAAGCATGAGCAGCAAGAGAAAAACTAGATAAATGGGATCTCATCAAAATTAAAATCCTCTGCACCTCAAAGGATGTTATAAAGAAAATATAAAGGCAACCTACACAATGGGAGAAAATATTTGGCAACCATATATCTGATAGAAGCCTAATATCCTGCATATATAAAGAAATCCTACACCTTGAAAATATAAAGAACCCCTTTAAAAAATGGGCAAGTGACCTGAAAAGACACTTCTCCAAGGAAGAAATACAAATGGCTAAAAAGCACATGAAAAAATGCTCAACATCGCTTGCTATCAGGGAAATGCTAATGTAACTACAATGAGATACCATCTTACACCCATCAGAATGGCAGCTATTAAAAAAATAAGAGACACGAAGTGTTGGAGAGGATGTGGAGGAATAGGAACCCTCATCCACTGCTGGTGGAACTGCGGTATGGTCCAGACTCAGAAAAATAATAATAGATCTTCTGTATGATCCAGCAATTCCACTGCTGTGTATATACCCAGAAGAACTGAAAGCAAAGACACAAACAGATATATGCACACCAATGTTCATAGCGGCATTGTTCACCATTGTCAAAAGTTGGAATCAGGGTCGGTGCCCATCAACAGACGAATGGATAAACAAAATGTGGTACATACATACAATGAAATATTACTCTGGTGTAAGAAGGAACAAAGTGCTAACACATGGAATAAAGTGCATGAATCTTGAAGACCTTATGTTGAGTGAAGCAAGCCAGGCACTGAAGGCTGAACAGTATATGACCTCACTGATCTGAACTGAAGAAAGTGAGCAGCCTCTGAGAACCATTGTCTGAAAGATAGGTTAACAAGGGAGAGTAAGAGAAGAGCAGGCTTTGAGCCATCACGCATATGGACATAATCTATGGTAAAGGGATAGAGTGTGGTTGCATGTTGGGGATGGGGCAGATGAGTGGTGATGTTTCTGGGTTTGGTGGTGCAGCACTGGTGGGTGGGTGGATTAGGAAGGGCATGTTCAAATTCCCAGGGCATGTAACTGTTAATATTGACATTCCATGGGTCGGGATAGGGTGGTATCATGGGCCCTGGAGGGCTGGGGGGAAGGAAACCGTTAAGATCTAATGGGGTGTTTGGTGGTCATGGGGAAGGTTTTTCATTACCTTACAGTAATGGACACAGGACATGGTAAATACCATTAAAATTATTAAAATGTATCATCTAAATTTTAAACTATACTGTAAATCATTGACAATGTTTAGTTGCTATATTTTGCTTTCTGTATAACAGTTATAACAATGCTAACATCCGAAAAAAAGGGGGGGGGTTAATATGGGTTGGGAAGGAGGGTGGTTTGGTATCTGCGAGTCTCCTGTACTCCATGTGTGACTTTGCTGTGACCTCAAATTCTTTGAAAATTAAATGAAAAATTGGGAGACAATGGGGATTGAGAGGGGCAAGTTGTCACAGCACACTGGACATCCGATAACCTAGTGTTAAAAGGAAGGAAAAAAAATGAAAAGAGAAAAATATATATATATTTTTAAAGGCATTCCCTTTGCTTTTTTGCCCATTTTTTTGAATGTCCCAATGCGCTAATTATATTTTGTTTTGTTTTTTTGTTGTTTATTTCCTTTTTTTTTTTTTTTTCTTGTTTTTTTTTTCTCTTTCCCTTTTTTTTTTCCCTGAGTTTCCTTATGTTTGTCTCTTGCATGTAAGCTTATCATAGTGGTTTCTTTTTCCTAGTAAATGTATTTGCATATTTTATGGACTACATGTTCATGGAGGATTTGGATCACAGAAGGGATACAATGGGTGCTGCAGGGGATTATTGGTGGGGTTGTCTGGGAGGCGGGATTCATGGGAATTAGTTCATCCGAATATACATGAAAGATATACAAGTTCGTTCTAAAGATCAAAAGATGGGGCATGGTCATGATGGGTGAACAATCGCACAATAAATGAGGGAATCTGCATTCCTAGCCTGGAGAGCTCTGCCACAGTTTCCAAGGGAACAGCAATACTCCTCTGAGTGCAGGGACAGTGTCTGTCAAAAGAGGATGACCCACTGATGTGTTCTTTTTATTGATGACTACCCTTGTGAGTCTTTGCTCTTGTAACTGAGACTTAGCCTGCAGTTGTGGGGTGCCTAAGCGTTGCCACCTGAGAACCTCCTTGTTGCTCAAATGTGGCCTCTCTCTAAGCCAAACTCAGCATATGATTGCATTACCTTCTCCCCAACGTGGGACATGACTCCCGTGGATGAGCCTCCCTGGCAACGAAGGATTAATACCAAGTGCCAACTGGCAACACAACTGGAAAAAGACCTTGAATAAAAGGAGGAAAAGTTAAAGACAAATGAGTTCAAGTGGCTAAGAGACTTCACAGAGATTCAGGAGTTCATCCCAGAGGTAACTCTTAGGCACACCTCAGTAGGAGCTCATAGAACATCTAAGTGCCTATCACCCCACACTGAGGGGCTCCTGAGTGCAAGGAGACACCCAGGTCCTATATAAGGGGGGATAGCCACAGAGACTGATGCCTTATCAGTGGGCTCTATTTTGGGATCTGTGCTTCTGAGAGTGACATAATTGGACTCAAATAAGTCCTTCCTGCACATGGTTCCTCAGTCCCTTCTTTTCAAACCTATATGTGATGCTGAAGTTGTTAGTTATACGTCCAGAGACTGGAGCCTCTGGCCTACCTATGTGCCAGGTGTGCGTGGAATCTCAGTGGAGCTGCATCTCCTACCCTACAGCTCAATGGACTCATCCAAGTCAACTGGTGTGGAGACAACGATGGGCAACGGCCATCCCAGGGAATGGAGAGGGCCTGTATCTGCAGGAAAGATCATCGCACCCACCATATCCATGGGATATAAGCCCTCTCTCACTTGGAAGTGGAGTGGACATCATCATCCCTGTCCCCTCAGGATTGGGGGAAGAAGTATGGGCTAGAGTGGACTTGATGGTATTCTGTTGTACACATATGGTGATTCTCCAATGGAAGAAATTATAACAATGAGGTTGAGCCAGTGACCACTTGACACTTTTGGGGCAGGGAGGGGACGAATATTTGAAATACAGGTGCTTATTTGGGATTTGGAAGTTGTCCTGAGTACCGTTGTGGCAATGGATGTAGGCCATTTAAAATCAGTACACACCACTCAGAACTGTGTGGGAGAGAGTGTGGTCTACAATGTGAACTGTGGTCTATGGTTGGTGGCAAGGCCCCAGGATGTGTAAGTCCATTGAGGTGGTGGGCCACACTTGTGGGAGATGTTTGTGTGGGATGTGGTGGGAGGTGTGGGAGGTGGGGAACATGGGAATCTGAGGGGGTTCCGTGTAATATTTTCGGTAATCTAAGCACCTCTTAAAATATATTTATATATATAAATAACATTTTTGTAAGCAAATGCACATATATGCATATATATTTATATATCATTTTACAAATAGTGGTATGTGTTGTGAAAATTTTGATTTTTACCCACAATAAAAATAAATTTAAATAAATAAATAAATTAATTAATTAAAAAATAATTATGGTGGTTTAGCATCATCATTTTTAAACTTTGCTTTTAATTAGTCAAATTTTTACCATAAAATGATAAGGTTTTCCATTACACTAATATAATTTCTAAACTTAAGAGTTATTACTTGGAAATGTAATGAGAGAATCTCACTTTGATCTGGGTTCAAAAAAATCTGGTAAAAATATGAGAGGTGGAGGGAGTGGGGTATATAGGAATCCTCTATATATTTTTATGTAACTTTTCTGTATTCTAAAACTTCTTTAAAAATAAAATTTAAAAATGCACTTTTGATTCACTTAGGAGAATGTAAATATGAAAGGTTTTGGATGATATTGAGAATTTTTATGAATGGTTTCAATGACCTAGGAATTTTCATTTGAGTTTTTAATTATTATTTATCAGAATTTGGGGTATTAAAATTATTAGTAAGATATAAATTATTCATGAGAGGAATGCCATCATTCTAGACTTTTATTAAAGAAACCAATTATGCATTCCCCCTGACCACATGGAAGATATTGAAGTGGATGATACAAGATTGTTAAATGTTGATAATTTTGAAATTGTTTTAATGATACAACAAGGTTCATTTTCTTTCCTCTAAGTTTCAGAGTGTTTCCAATTTTCATCTTAATCTTTTAAAGGAAATAAATAAAGCAATCTTGCAAAAAAAAAAAAAAAAGAGTATATATGAAAAACACAAAGCTAGCATCACTGTCAATGTTGAAACCCTAATAGCTTTCCCTTTATGATTGGGAAGAAGACAAAGGTGTCCACTATCACTGCTCATATTTAACATTGTGATAGAAGTACTTGTTCAAGCACTGAGGCAAGAAAAGATAAAAGGATAAAGGAAGAAGTAAAAATTTCACTACATGTTTATGACATGATCCTATCCATTGAAAGCCCTGAGAAATCTACAACAAATCTTCCAGAATATATAAATGAGTTCAATAAAGTCACAGTTTATAAGATCAATGCTCAAAAATCAGTAGTATTTCTGTACACCAATAACAAGCAATCTGAGGAGGAAATCAAGAAAAAAAAACATTTACAATTCTTAATAAATTAATCAAATACCTAGGATAAATTTAGCTAAAGGTATAAAGGACTTATGTACAGAAAACTACACAACACTGTTTAAGGAAATCAAAGAAGACTTAAATAAATGGAAGAATATTCCCTGTTCATGGATAGGAAGACTAAACATCATTAAGATGTCTATCCTACCTAAAGTATTCTACAGATTTAAAGCAATCCCAATAAAAATCAACAGAGCCTTTTTTATTGAATTAGAATTGCTTTCAAGTTAGTTCTTTAGAGTCATAACAAAGCTCACACTCTGGGTTGTTCCAGTAACTTGGATAACTGTTCAGACTTGTCCTTTAAATTTCTTACCCTGTTAAATTATGAAATAGAATGTATAAAGAAAAGTCAAAAAAAGACTTAGAGTTGATTTAATCCTGAACAATGCCATGATCTCTAAAGCCCATGTTATGATCCTTCCTGAATGTAATCCTTCCTTTCTCATTAAATTAAGTATTCCTCTGGCTTTTATTGATAATCTATTCCTTACCTGATTATCTAAGATACGATTATCTCATGGAAGTTCTTAGTCTTCTTCTCATTGGGTTCCTTTGAAGATAGAATGAGATTATTTGGTATGCAGATCATATGGAAGTGCTGAAACATGTTTGCTATTACTTATTCTGCTCATGCATCACATTGGAATCCAGGAAAATTAGAATGACTGAATTTGTTTGGTGTCAATAATTGTGGGTAATACATTGTTTTGCCTGAAATATAAGGTACTATGAAAAATTAGGGGTTTTCTTTTGTGATTATGAATTTGAACTCTAGACTAAGAAAACTCTCGTTTCAAGATCTGACTTGCTAAGTGCTAGTAAGATATTCTGTATGTAAGTAAGCTAGGAAAACCTCAAGTATTTTTTACCTCTTTAACACATAATTACTCTTGCATGTGCTACAAACAGAGGACAATAACATGTCAACTTAGTATTTCATTCTTCCTTAATGTTTCCTTTATCTATCTTATATTTGAAACTCAAAACTGACTCACTTATTTAGTTATGTGATAAATATTTTCTCTATATTTTAGATGAAGAAATAATTGTTGAAAGAAATGAAGTTACTTGCAAAGTTCACAACTAAAATCAATGGCAGTGTCAAGAATAGAAAATAGAGATTCTCTCCAGTCTACAATTAAGGAGCTAGAAAATTGGTGGCAGTTTATACATGGTGTATTATGAATTTCAGGAAAAAGTGAAATCAAAGGGAAAGATTTCAACAAGTGAAATAAAGCATCATCTGTGACTTTGGAATTGGAGAAAACTGGGGTGTCATATACATATTTATAAACATTATTTTGTTAACATATCAATTTAATTAGAGTAATTAACTTTGTAGCAATAAATGCAGACAGAAAAACCGAATGTTTGGCTTTGCCTGAGTACTCTACTAATCTTGATTACTTAAGAATAGTAATTTCATATGTGAACTACAATTTTCTGAATTCTGTTATTTCTTACTTCATGAATTTCCCAACATCATAAAAAGTCTCCTTCATTTATAATCTGATGAATGATAAGAAACCAAAGAGTCATGATATTTTACTTCCACAATAGAAAGTAATTATTTGAAATGTTTGCAAAAGCTGGAAAGAAAGAGTGAAAATGCACATTTCTAGTGGAAAAACATCAGCATATATAAATAGAAAATGCAATTTATATTATATATATGGTAAGTTACTTCTTTCTATTTGAATTCAATATTTATTTTTCCTAGTGTAGTTGGATTTTTACATACCATTTTTCATTTTATTTTGGGAGGTGGAGAATAAGGGGAAAGAAATTCACATTTGTTTGTTTTTCCCATGCACATGACTAAAATAATTTTATTGTTTATATCCACACAAATTAATAAGCAATTAATTTAAGAGTTCTCCAAAACAATATTTTAAATGTTAATTTAAATTTAAAAAATGGCTTTTCACTTATAAGTGAGGACATATTTACAGAGCATATTTGGGGGTATACTGAGAAGCTTTACTCCCAAAGGCTTATATACCAGGTAATTTTAAATCCTAAAATTGGATAATACAGAATATGATTTAGATAGATCAAGTTGTTGGTAATGTCTTCCTTTTGTATATGTTTTGTACTACCAGACAGTTGCCTTCAGGTTTTCCATGTTTTTGAGAACATGAAAGATTTTTATAATTAAAGGTAAACTAAAATATGCATAATTCGGATTAATTTAATTTTAAGGCTACATCTTCATTGCAATGGAATTTTTTATTTTGAAGTTGACAATGATCAACTAAATCTGTAAAAGAATTTTGAAGAGGGAACTTAAAAATTAATTGATGGGAAAAGATATGAATTTGTGGAGGGCGCAAGGTGGTGGTAGAGTAAGGAGCCCTAAGAGCCAGCTATCTAATCACTGAGTTGGGGGACCTAGGAGAAAAGAAGAGCATATTGCAGCATCCCTTCTGCAGTGACATTCATAAGTAGGGCACTCCATACTGAGGATGCCAAGACCCATCTCCTACAAGAAGGACAAATCACTTCAGGATCTATTCCCTAGCTGAAGTTGGAAGCTCCATTTCCCAAAAATGGGGGAGAAAGAGATTGTTAGACACCAATTGCAGCTACTGATTAGTAAATTTGGATGGCTAAAGACCAATTCTAAGAGCAACTAAACTTTGAGTATGTCCAAATCAGAAATAGTCCAGTAGCCTCCATTTTTACTCTGTCCCTGACAAGAGGGAAAGTGGGGCTGATTGAAAATAACAATAAATACAGGTATTTCTGTCTTTCCACACAGGTTGGATTGCAGCCCCATCTTAGGGGCTTGCAGCATGGAGGAAGCTGGTGGTATCTGCAGCAGGCTTTCTGGGCAACTGCAGGCAGCTGTGGCCTGCACAGACTAAGTTGATGAGCAAACTCGTGGACATATCTCCAGCCCCAATAAAATAGAATGGGGATGGTGTTTCCTCAAATTCTCCAGACAACTGCAGCTGCTTTCTTCCCACACAAACTGGATTATTGGACACACTTGTGGCTCCATCCCTACCCCTGACAACAGAAAGAGGGACATTCACATTCTGCAGGAAACTGCATTCAAGTTCAGCCTGCAAGTTCCAGATTCTCTGGCATACAGGAGGCTCCAATACCACCCCTTGCAGGGGAGGAGGGAGGTGTGTGCTTCTTAAGTCAACATGGGTAACTGCAGTCATTTTGGACTCACACAGCTTAGTTGGCTGCCCACTCTTGTGGCTCCAGGCCTGCACCAAGTAGGCGAAGAAGAAGTGTGGAACTTCTTCAGTCCCTCCTACCAACTACAGATTGTCTTGGCCTGCACAGCTTTGATTACTGTCCACAGCTTCAGCTACATACCTAATACTGCAGGAGAGGAATTGAGAAAAGCTTCTTCACTTTCAAGGGCAATGTGGTCAGGTTCAGTCTCCACAGCTTACACTACAAACTGCATCCTTGGCTCCTATTCTGCAACAAGCAAGAGAGAAAGGTTAAGAAACAGATGAAAAAGAGCTGGAAAAAATCAGATTGGCTAAGCATGAACCACAATGAAGTTTCAAATTATGTTGAGCTAAGTATTGAAGAGGGACTGTAGCACAAAACAAACCAAATAGAAAGCCCTAGACTAAGTAGAGAAAAAGAACCAAGAATAAATACATATAGTATATCAGGTGCTGAGATAACAACAAAAAATTACAATCCATACCAAGAAACAGGAAGATATGGCCTAGTCAAAGGAACAAACTAACCTTCCAGATGACATAAAGGAGTTGAGAAATGTTATCATAGATGTTCAAACAGATTTCCTTAATAAATTCAATGAGATGGCTAAAGAGATTAAGCATATTAAGAAGACACTGAGTAAGGAAAAAGAAAAATGTGAAGGCATACATAGAAAAATAGGAGGTCGTATGGAAATGAAAGGCACAATAAAATAAATTAAAAATAAACTATAGGCATTTAACAACAGATTTGATGAGACAGAAGAAAAGATCAGTGAACATGAAGACAAGGCCTTTGAAAGCAAACATACAAAAAAAAAAAAAAAAAACAGATAAAGAATAGAATGGAAAAAGTTGAACTGAGTCTCAGGAAACTAAATGATGGCAAGAGACATGCGACATGCAAACATATGTATCATGGGAGTCCCAGACAGAGAAGAGAAGGGAAAAGGGGTAGAAGGAATATTTGATGAAATATTGTTAGACAATTTCCCAACCCTATGGAAGGACATAGGTATCTGTGTCCAAGAAGAATGTTTTCCCATCTGAATGGATCTGAACAGACCTACTCTGAGACTTATTAATCAGGATTTCAATTGCTAAAGATAAAGAGGAATCCTGAGAAAGTAAGAGAAAAAAATTTGTCACGTATAAGGAATGCCCAAGAATAAACAATGGAGGCAAGAAGACAGTGGTATGGAATATTTAGGACCCTGAAATACAAAAACTGCCAGCCAAGAATCTTATATCCAGCAAGACTGTCATAAAAAAATGAGGGCAGGTTTTGAATATTCACAGATAAACAGAAGCTGAGGGATATTGTAACCAACAGACTGGCTTTGCAGGAAATACTAAAGGTAGTGATACAAGCTGAAAAGATAAAAGCAGGAGAGAGGCATGGAAGAGTCTAAAAATGAAGATTAAATCAGTAAAAGTAACTAAAATTGTAAAAAGAAATTTGGAAACAATATATGACAGATAAAAAGCAAAGATCAAAATGGGTGAAGAACAGCCTACACAGTAATAACATTGAATGTTAAAGTGTTAAACTCCTTTTATCAAAAGAGGCAGACTGACAGAATGGATAAGAAAATAGAAGCCATCTATGTGCTGTCTACAAGAGACTCATCTGAGACTCAGGTATACAAATAGATTGAAAGTGAAAGGCTCAAAAAGATTTTCCATACATGCAGTAACACACACAAAAGCTGGAATAACTATACTTATATTGGATGAAATATACTTTTAAAACAAAGCTCTTATTAGACACAATGAAGATCATTTTATACTAATAAAAGGGGCAATTCACCAGGAGGAAATAGCAATCATATATGTAATGCATCTAGACAGGAGGCCCAAATTTACATGAGGCAATTATTAGCAGAACTGAAGGGAGAACTAGATGTCTGTACAATAAAAATAGTTGAAGAGTTTAATACACAACTCTCTTCATTTGATAGATCATCTGGGCAGAGGATCAATAAAGGAAAAGAAAGATTGAATAATATGATAAACTAAGCCTAATAGTCATTTATAGAACATTGCACCCCCAAACAGCAAGATATACATTCTTCTCCAGTGCTCATGGAAGGATATTTCTCCAGGATAGACCATATGTTGGGTCACAAAGTAGATTTCAATAAATTGAAGGAGACTAAAATTAAACAAATCATTTTCTCTTATTATAATGGATAAATCTGGAAATCAACTTCAGGCAGGAAAGAGGAAAATTCACAAATATATGGAGATTAAACAAGACACAATTATACCATCTGTGGGTCAAAGAGGAAATTGCAAAAGAAATCTGTCATTATCTCAAGATGAATAAAACTGAGAACACAACATATCAAAGCTTATTGGATGCAGCTAAAGTAATGCTGAGAGGAAATTTATAGCCCTCAATGCTTACATTAAAAAATGAAGAACACTAAAATCAAGGACCCAAGCACACAGCTGGAGGAAGTAGAAAAAGAACAGCAAACTATGGTCAGAGTAAGCAGAAAGAATGAAATAACCAATCATAGCAGAAATAAATTAAATTGAGAACAAGAAAACAATAGAGATAATTGACAAAACCAAAAGTTGTTAATTAGAGATCAACAAAATTGGCAAACCCTTATCTAAATTGGCATATTTCACTTACAGTCATAAATATATGTGTGTGGTATATATGTATTTGATTCCTCAGTGCTAGGTACCAGAAATAAATTCACCAAAAAGAAGATTATACTTTTTGTTGAGAGCAACACGATTTTTCCAAAGCATTGGTGTGGAGATTAAAGTAACAAATGTAAAATACTTGCAGAATTCTTGTAATTTTGGGACATCTATGTTAGGTACATAAACATTTATTATTGTTCTTTCTTCTCAGTGAATTTTCCCTTTTATTAATATGTAGGAACCTACTTCATCTCTTATAAGAGTTTTGATTTAAAATCTATTTTTATCTGATATTAGTATTGATACACCCACTGTTTTTCAATTGTTATTACTATGGAATATCTTTTCTGAACCTTTCACTTTCAGCCTGCTTGTGTCCTTGCACCTAAGTTTAGTCTCTTTTAAACAACAAATAGATAGCTCATATATTTTATCCATTCTATCAATCTATGTCTTTTAATCATGGTGTTCAAGACTTTATCATTCAGTGTTACTACTATAAAGTTGTTACTTACTTCATCCACTTTATCCCTTGACTTTCTGTTGTCATTTCTTACTATTGTCTGTGTTTTCACCCTTTCAATTTCCCTTACTTATGATTTTCATTTCTACACTCTTTTCCAGGCTCTCTCACTTGTCTTTTCCTGGTAGGCTCTAATACACCCTTTAATATCTCTTGTAGATTTAGTCTCTTGGAAACTTACTCTCTCAGGTTTTGTTTGTTGGTAAGACTTTAAACTTGCCTTAAATTCTGAATTATTGTTTTGTCAGATAAAGAATTTTTTTGCTGGCAATTTTTCTCTTTCACTACCTTAAATATATCAAACCATTGCCCTCACCTCCATTGTTTCTGAAGAGCAATTGACACTTAGCATTATTGAAGCTTGCTTTTAAATAATACATTGCTTTTCTCTTACTGCTTTCAAAATCCTTTACCTTTGGATTTTGACAATCTGAATAGTAAATTTTTTGGAGAAGATCTATTAGGAAATATTCTTTTTGGGGAATGTTTTCCTTGAATATTGTTATTCATGTCTTTCATAACAGTTGTAAAATTCTTAGTCCTTATTTCCTCAAGTATTCTTTCTACCCCCTTTCCTTTCCATTGTCTTTATGGAACACCTATAATATATATGTTTGTGTATTTCATATTGTCATTCAGTTCCCTGAGACTGTGTTCAAATTTTTTCATACTTTCCTCTGTCTCTTCTATTAGCATTTCAGTTTCTAGTATCCTGTCTTTGAAATTATTTATTTATTCTTTTAATATTTCAAATCTGCTGTTATAGGCCTCTAATATATTTTTAATCTCATCCATTGTATATTTCATTTCCACAAAAAATTACTTTTGTTGCAGGCTTTCAATTATTCTTTATGCTCACATAGTGTCACCTTAATATCTTTTATCTCTTCAGTCATATTTTCCTTCAGTTCTTTAAATTGATTAAGCAGGTTTGTTTGAACATCGTTTATATCCTGAGTTTCATCTACATTCTTGGCTTGTTCATTTGACTGGTCCATATCTTCCTATTCCTTAGAATGGGTTGTTATCATATGGTGATACCTAGACACCTGTTTATGGTGATGATATTATTCTGTTTATCAATTTCTTTCTCTTGCATAGTGTTCTTATTTTACAGGTTTCATTTGATTTTTAGTTTACTTTTTTCTAAAACTTTAATATTGACTTGTTTAAGATATCAAAACTGGGATAGGAAGCTGCTAATGGGGCCCAACCAGGTCTTTTGTGCCTGGGAAAGAATTGGAAGGCACCAGTCCAGCTTCCTTCACTTTCCTGGCTGGCCAATAAATGGTGCTCCTCAGGAACACCTTTCACATAGATGTATCCCTCAATTTCAACTACCTCTTCAGAGCTAGCATGTTATGATAATTACATCACCAATGAGAAATCGCAGTCAGCCCTCCACTGCACCCTCCTTTTTCCTAGGTAAAAATCTGTTCTTTCCCCATCTCTGCTGGCCACTCACCTGTAAGTTTTACTAAGGCTGCTTGTCTAAGGGTTGGGTGCTGGGTGATGTTCCTAGATATAAGGGTAACAACTCATGGTATTCCCTCTGGCTTCTCCATCTCTGCATCCCCATTCCCTCCTGGAGGATGTGTGTGGCACTTCCTTGGACTGCAGAGGTCTCCAAAGTGGATCCCTTAGACTTCTTCTAGGCCTTCTCCTCTATTTTTCAAGAGAGCTTTGCCCTACCTGAGATAGTCTGGTGCCCAATTTTCAATTTTTGAAATGTTTTGTTCATCATAATGCATGTTAGTCAAGCCTTGTAACTGCAGGTAAACATGTGCATTTAGCTCTGCAAGTTTTTCCTTTGTTATTTTCCATATCATTCAACTGAAAAAATATATTCCAAGTACACAATCTTAATTATCACCACCATTGCCTCATTTCTGTAAAGTAGAAAAAATCCTCATGGCTGAACAATTCATTGTTCTGCCAGGTCCTAAAACATATTCCTAGAATGTTGAATCCCAGTGGCAGAACTTGGATTATGGATTTATAAAGATATTTTTAATTGATTGGAATGGTAAAGAAGGTCCATCCTAATTTTATAAATGAAGGATTATATTTCATATTCAACTAATGGAATAACAAGAGAAGTTGGCTGTCTCTATTTTTCAGCACATTATCTTAGACATAAGAAAAGCTAACATGTACACAACAACCACACTAATGCAAAGTGCTCATAATAAGGAAAATTACATGTGTGAATGGGATATATGAGAACTGTAATTTCTGCATGCTTTTTCTGTGAATCTCTAATTTAAAAAAACAGCATGTATTTGACTTTCAGGAGGTCTTTGGCACTTGAGAATTAGATTCAATTGGTAGAGATGCATCCATTCTCATACTCACTTCGATAAATTGGCTTCTTTTTGATTCATGTAAACAAATTGTTCAATTCTGCCTCACCTATCGTCCTAAAAATATATCCCAATTTTAGTGCCCATGTTGCCAGGCTTAGTAACATAGACTAGCTTTTCTTTTCTTCTTTCCCAATATTTTCATTCCCTCCTTCTTGCCATTATTATAAAGTAATATAATACCACCTCTATTAATGTTGGTATGGAAATAAATGTTAAATGTTAACAGATAAATAACTCTCTACTGGAGAATTTCAAGCATCATTGATAAGCTAAGAAAGAACTGTTGAAAACAAGGTTTTAAGCCATTACTTCAAATCACACTGTAATTTCTCACTTCACATATATAAAACCTGAAACTTAGTATTTAAAATATTTTATATTCATTATTTATATTTTCAGCACCAAGGTATTTACAATTTACTTTCAAAACTATAAGTTTCCCTCCCTAATTTTTCCTTTCAGTAGAGTTAAAATCATCCAAATTTGTGTATATAAAGCTCTTAAAATAAAGTAGGATTTTTGGATATTAAAAAAACGTTTAAATCAATCCAGAGTATGATAGCATCAATTGCCCCACAATGTCCTTTTGTACTGAATAGTGAAGAAGAGATATCCATAGTAGTAAAATTAGGTGTCTAATTCAATTAACAATTGCAATTTAGACTTTTAAAATTATTCCCAAGTTTTCAAAAAACTTATTGCTTTATTAGAACTTATTTAATGATTCTATTCCTATTTATCAGTGAAAAAACTCTGTTACATATTTAATTCCAGTCTATCTTTACTTGACCTTTAACTTGATGCATGAGCTTGATCTCTTCACTCAAGATTTCTCAGTTATTGCTCTCTTGCCAATAGTCTAAGACTCTGCTTGATTGAACCCATTGAATCACTATGAGATTCTTTTCAGTTAATAAACCAACTCATGTTTGAAAGACATTTTAAATGCCACTATGTTAAGACTGTCTTTTCATACCAAATGTGGAAAATAAACATGTATGTATTTTAACACAGGTTATTTTTTATAAATATTTGTGTAATCTCATAAATATACTGAGTCCAGTTTATTAGAGAGATGGTAAGAAATATGAAGAAAAAAGTACATTATTTTACTTTAAATCTGATACAAACTCCACATGGTGCACCAATCAAAAAGTATATTCAATGCTCTTGATTCACTTAATATATAATTTCCCTATTTTCAAGTATATGTATAAAAACAAAATATGATCCTTATATATTTACAGAAATCATTTAATATCTTCACATTTATTAAAATAGTAATATGCCTTATCAGTATCCATAATTTAAAACAGTGGACTATTTCAAAATCAGAGTAAAACATTATCTCCTTCATCTGGCTATGTTACTTCCTAAGAAGATAATTTTTTACCTCACATCTCTGCACTTAAGTTTAACCATAAGTAAGTTGTGGGACTTAAGTTAGATGATCTTAAAGGGCCTCTTCTGGGCCTGATGCATAAGTGATTTTTTTTAAATCAAGAAAGTAGTGGGAGTTTACTGGTTTATTTTACACAAGGAAATGACATTAATTTCATATTGGTGTACTGATGTATTTAAATACTTAGTAATAGTATCCCAAGCTGCTTACATATATCCTACCATCCTTGCCCTTCTATGATAAGCAAATATCACTGAATATGAATGCTGCTATGAAGTCAATGAAGATTTATTAAGTACCCACTCTCTATAAAAACCACTGATATTTAGTTTTCTTTTTATTTATTTATTTATTTGTTTATTTATTTATTTATTTATTTATTTATTTATTTATTTATTTATTTTTATTGTGGGTAAAAATCAAAATTTTCACAATACATACCAATATTTGTAAAATGATATATAAATATATATACATATATGTGCATTTGCTTACAAAAATGTTATTTATATAACTATATATGTATATTTTTAAAGGTGCTTAGATTACCTAAATATTACATGGAAACTACAGGGATTCCCAATTTCCCCACTTCCCATACCTCCCACAACATCCCACACAAACATTTCCCACAAGTGTGGCCCATCACCCTCAATGGACCTACACATCCTGGGGCCTTGCCATCAACCATAGACCACAGTTCGCATCATAGACCACACACTCTCCCACACAGTTCTGAATGGTGTGTGCTGATTTAAAATGGCCTACATCCGTCGACACAACAGCACTCAGGACAACCCCCAAGTCCCAAAAAAGCCCCTGTATTTCAACTGCACATCCCCTCCCTGCCCCAAAAGTGTCCAGTGGCCACTGGCTCCACCTCATTGTTATAATTTCTTCCATTGCTAGAATCACCATATGTGTACAACAGAATACCATTAAATCCACTCTAGCCCATAGTTCTTCCCCCAATCCTGAGGGGACTGGGATGGTGATGTCCACTCCACCTCCAAGTGAGAGAGGGCTTATATCCCATGGATATGGTGGTTGAGATGATCTTGTCTGCATATGCAGGCCCTCTCCATTCCCTGAGATGGCCATTGCCCATTGTCGTCTCCTCGCCAGGTGACTTGGATGAGTCTATTGAGCTGTAGGGTAGGAGTTGCAACTCCACCGAGATTGCACGCACACCTGGCACATAGGTAGGCCAGAGGCTCCAGACTCTGGAAGTATACCTAAAAATTCCAGCATCACATATATGTTTGAATAGAAGGGACTGATGAACCATGTGCAGGGAGGACTTATTTGAGTCCAATTCTGTCACTCTCAGGAGCGCAGATTCCAAAATAGAGCCCACTGATAAAGCATTAGTCTCTGGGGCTATCCCCCCTTATATAGGACCTAGGTGTCTCCAGGGCCCTCAGGAACCCTTCTGTGTGGGGTGATATGCACTTTGATGTTCTATGAGATCCTACTGAGGTGTGCGTAAGAGTTACCTTTGGGATGACCTCCTAACTCACTTTGAAGTCTCTTAGCCACTTGAACTCATTTGTCTTTAACTTTTCCCCCTTTTATTCAAGATCCTTTTCCAGTCATGTTGCCAGTTGGCACTTGGTATTAATCCATTGTTGCCAGGAAAGCTCATTCCCGGGAGTCATGTCCTACGTTGGGGGGAAAGTAATGCATTCATATGCTGAGTTTGGCTTAGAGAGAGGCCACATTGAGCAACAAGGAGGCTCTCAGGTGGCAACCCTTTGGCACCCCTTAACAGTAGGCTAAGTTTCAGTTACAAGAGCAAAGACTCCTAAGGCTAGTCATCAATAAGAAGAACTCATCAGTGGGCCATCCTCTTTTGACAGACACTGTCCCTTTACTCAGAAGACTGTTGCTGCTCCCTTGGAGAATGTGGCAGAGCTCTCCAGGCTAGGAATTCAGATTCCCTCATTTATTGAGTGATTGTCCACCCACCATGACCATGCCCTATCCTTTGATCTTTTCAAGAATTTTGTATATCTTTCATGTATATTCAGAAGAACTTACTCCCATGAATCCCCGCTCCCAGACACCCCCCACCAGTAATCCCCTGCAGCACCCATTGCAACCCTTCTGTGATCTAAATCTTCCATGAACATGTAGCCCATATAATAATCAAATACACATAATAGGAAAAATAAACAACAATGAGAAGCTTACACCCAAGAGACAAGCATAAGGAAACAAAGGAAAACACAAAACAAAACAAAACAAAATATAATTAGCGGATTGGGACATTCAAAAAAACGGAAAAAAAAAAAACACAAAAGAAATGCCTGTTAAAAAAATTATTCTTTTTTCCTTTTATCACTGTGTTATCAGATGTCCAGTGTGTCGTGACACCTTCCCCTCTAACATTGCTAACAATGTTAGGATTGTTATAACTGTTATACAGATAGCAAAATATAGCAATTAAACATTGTCAATGATTTACAGTATTGTTTACAATTTAGATGATACAGTGTAATAAGTTTTGATGATATTTACCAAGTCCTGTGTCCATTAATGTAAGTTAATGATAAACCTTTCCCATGACCACTAAATATCCCATTAGAGCTTAACTGTTCCTTCCTCCCCATCCGCCTGGGGCATATGACACTGCCCTGTCTTGACTCATGATATGTCAAGATTCATAATTACACGCCCTGGGTATTTGAACCTCCCTTTCCAAATCTACTCACCTGTCAACGCTGCACCACCAAACACAGTAATATCACTACCCATCTGTCCTATCCATCAAATGCAACTATACTCTATACCTTTACCATAGATTATGTCCATATGGGTGATGGCTCAAAGTCTGATCTTCTCTTTCTCTCCCTTGTTAACCTATCTTTGAGACAATGGTTCTCAGAAACTGCTCACTTTACTCAATTCAAATCAGTGAGGTCATATTCTGTTCATCCTTCAGTGCCTGGTTTGCTTCAATCAACATAAGTTCTTCAAGATTCATCCATGTTATTCTATGTGTTAGCACTTTATTCCTTCTTACAGCTGAGTAATATTCCATTGTATGTATGTACTACATTTTGCTTATCCATTCATCTGTTGATGGGCACTGGGGCTGATTCCAACTTTTGGCAATGGTGAACAATGCCGCTATGAACATTGGGGAGCATATATCTGTTTGTGTCTTTGCTTTCAGTTCTTCTGACTATATACCCAGCAGTGGAATTGCTGGATCATAAGGAAGATCTATTGTTAGTTTTCTAAGGAACTGCCAAACTGTCCTCCACAGTAGCTGGACCATATTACAGTCCCACCAGCAGTGGATGAGGGTTCCTATTCCTCCACATCCTCTCCAACATTTAGTGTCTGCTGCTTCTTTTAATAGCTGCCATTCTGATGGGTGTAAGATGGTATCTTATTGTAGTTTTGATTTGCATTTCCCTGATAGCAAGCGATGCTGAGGATTTTTTCATGTGATTTTTTGCCATTTGTATTTCTTCCTTGGAGAAGTGTCTTTTCATGTCACTTGCCTATTTTTAAAGGGGTTGTTTGTCTTTTTATTTTCAAGGTGTTAGGATTTCCTTATATATGCAGGATATTAGGCTCCTATCAGATATATGGTTGCCAAATACTTTCTCTTATTGTGTACCTTTTAATTTTCTTAATAACATCCTTTGAAGTGCATAAGTTTTTAATTTTGATGGGATCCCATTTATCTATTTTTTCTCTTGCTGTTCATGCTTTGGCTGTGAAGTTCATTAAAACATTTCCTATTACAAGGTCCTGTAGATGCTTCCATACATTATCTTCCAAGGTCTTTATGGTTTTGGCTCTTATATTTAGATCTTTGATCCATCTTGAGTTGATTTTTGTATAAGGTGTGAGATGGTATTCTTCTCCCATACTTTTGGATATGGATATCCAGTTCTCCAAGCACCACTTGTTAAAGAGGGCATTCTCGCCCAACTGAGTGGGCTTCATGGCCTTGTCAAATATCAGATGACTGTATATGCGAGGATCTATATCAGAACTCTCAATTCGGTTCCATTGGTCAGTAGGTCTATCCTTGTGCCAATATGATGCAGTTTTGATCACTGTAGCTTTGTAGTATGTTTTAAAGACAGGTAGTGTGATACTTCCAACTTCATTTTTCTTTTTCAATATGTCTTTGGCAATTTGGGACCTCTTGCCTCTTCAAATATATTTTGTGGTTAGTTTTCCAGTTCCTTAAAAATACAATGTTAACTTTTATTGGGAATGCATTAAATCTGTAGATTAGTTTGGGTAGGATAGACACCTTGATGATGTTTAGTCTTCCTATCCATGAACAGGGAATATTCTTCCATTTATTTAAGTCTTCTTTGATTTCCTTTAACAGTGTTGTGTAGTTTTCTGTATATAAGTCCTTTACATCTTTAATTAAATTTATTCCTAGTTATTTGATTCTTTTAGTTACTATTGTAAATGGTATTTTTTTTTCCTGATTTCCTCCTCAGTTTGCTCGTTATTGGTGTACAGAAATACTACTGATTTTTGAGCATTGGTCTTATAGCCTGCAACATTACTGAACTCCTTTATAAGTTCTAGAAGCTTTGTTGTAGATTTCTCAGGGCATTCTATGTATAGGATCATATCATCTGCAAATAATGAAATTTTTACTTCTTCTTTTCTAATCTGGATAGCTTTTATGTCCTTTTCTTGCCTCAGTGCTCGCACAAGTACTTCTAATTCAATGTTAAATAGGAGTGGTGATAGTGGGCATCCTTGTCTAGTTCCCGATCTCAGAGGGAAGGCTTTTAGGATTTCACCATTGAAAAAGATGTTAGCTTTGGGTTTTTCATATATACCCTTTATCATATTCAGAAAGTTTCCTTCTATTCCTATCTTTTGTAGTGTTTTTATGAGGAAAGAGTGCTGTATTTTGTCGAATGCTTTTTCTGCATCTATAGAGATGATCATGTGATTTTTTTTCTTTCAATCTGTTTTTGTAGTGTATTACATTGATTGATTTTCTTATATTGAACCATCCTTGCATACCCGGGATGAAACCCAATTAGTCATGGTGTATAATCCTTTCAATATGTTGTTGAATGTGATTAGCAAGTATTTTGTCGAGGATTTTAGCATCTAGGTTGATTAGAGAAGTTGGTCTGTAATTTTCCTTTCTTTTCGTATCTTTATTTGGTTTTGGTGTTAGGTAATGTTGGCATTATAGAATGAGTTAGGCAATACTCCTTCTTCTTCTGTTTTTTGGAAGAGCTTTTGTAGAATGATGTTTGCTCTTTCCGGAATGTTTGGTAGAATTCAGCTGTGAAGCCATCTGGACATGGACTCTTCTTAGTTGGGAGGTTTTTGATGAATGAGTCTATCTCTTTACTTGTAGTTGGACTGTTGAGTTCATCTATTTCTTCTTTCATCAATGTAGGCTCTTTGTGAGTTTCTAGAAACTTGTCCATTTCCTCTAAATTATCATTCTTGTTGACATATAATTTTTCAAAGTATCGTCTTATGATACTCTTTATTTCTGTGGGGTCAGTAGTGATATCCCCTTGCTCATTCTTTATTTTATGTATTTGCATCTGTTTTCTCTTTTTCTTTGATAGTCTTGCTAAGGGTTTATCAATTTTATTGAAATTCTTGAAGAACCAGCTTTTGGTTTTGTCTATTTGTTCAAGGCCTTTCTTATTCTCTATTTCATTTATTTCTCCTCTAATCTTTGTTATTTCCTTCTTTCTACTTCCTTTAGGTTTAGTTTGTTGTTGTTTTTCCAATTCCTCCATGTGTGCAGTTAGGTCTTCAATTTTAGCTATTTCTTCTTTTTTAATATATGAATTTATGGCTATGAACATCCCTCTCAGGACTGCTTTTGCTGCATCCCATTGGTTTTGATATGTTGTGTTAGTTTCAATGTAGTTACTGATTTCTTTTGAGATTTCCTCTTTGACCCACTGTTTGTTTAAGAATGTGTTGTTTAACTTCCATATCCTTGTGCTAACCTGCTTCTCTGACCCTTAGTGATTTCCATTTTCATTCTGTTGTGATCAGAGAAATTACTTTGTATAATCTCAATCTTTCTGAATTAATTGAGAGTTGTTCTGTGACCTAGCATGTGGTCTATTCTGGAGTATGTTCCATGTGCACTAGAGAAGAATGTAAATACTGCTGTATTTGGGTTTTGTGTTCTGTAAATGTCTATGAAGTCCAGGTCTTCTAATGTATTGTTGAGTGTCTTTGTTTCTTTATTGATTCTCCATCTAAATGTTCTTTCTAATGATGATAATGGTGTGTTGAAGTCCCCTGCTAAAATTGTAGAGGCATTTATTTCTCCTCTTAGTTTTTCCAGATTTTGCCGCACATATTTTTAGGCACCCCAATTAGGTGTGTAAATGTTGATGATGGTTCTCTCTTCTTGAGATATTACTTCTTTTACTAATATGTAGTGTCCTTCTTTATCTCTTACAATAGTTTTGCATTTAAAGTATATTTTGTCTGATATTAGAATAGCTACTCCTGCCCTTTTTTGGTTGTTGTTAGCTTGTAAAATGGGTTTCCAGCCATTCACTTTCAGCCTCCTTGAATCCCTGTGTCGAAGGTGGGTTTCTTGTAGACAGCATATGAATGGATCATATTTTCTTATCCATTCTGCCAATCTGTGTCTTTTGATTGGTGAATTTAATCCATTAACATTCAGTGTTATTACTCATAACGAATTTCTTACTTCAGCCATTTTTTCTTTGGGTTCATGTATGTCATATCTTGTTTTGTTTCTCCTTTTGTCTTTTCAGTTGTTTTTAAACTCTCCTCCAACTCTCTCTACCCTGTTTTTTCCTTTCAACTTGTAGAGATTCCTTTAGTATTTCTTGAAGTGCATGTTTCTTATTGACATACTCTCTCTTTTTTTTTTTTTATTATGGGTAAAAATCAAAATTCTCACAATACATACAAACATTTGCAAAATGATATATAAATATATATGCATATATGTGTATTTGCTTACAAAAATGTTATTTATATATATATATATATATACATATATTTTAAGAGGTGCTTAGATTACTCAAAATATTACACGGAACCCACTGGGATTCCCATGTTCACCACCTCTAATTTCTGTTTATCTGTGAATATTTTGAACTCTCCATAATTTTTGAATGCCAATTTTGCTGGATAGAGAATTCGTGGCTGAATGTTTTTTCTTTTAGTATTTTGACTATGTCATACCACTGTCTTCTTGCCTCCATGGTTTCAGCTGAGAAATCAGCACTTAATCTTATTGTGTTTCCCTTGTATGTAATGGTTCTCTTTTCTCTTGCTGCCTTGACTATTTTCTCTTTGTCCTGAGCATTGGACATTTTGACAAATATATGTCTTGGAGTTGGCCTGTTGGGATATATACTATTTGGGGTTTGCTGGTCTTCCTGGATCTGCACATCCATCTCTCTCAATAGGGTTGGGAATTTTCAGCCATTATTTCCTTCAACACTCCTTCTGTTACCTTTCCCTTCTCTTCTCCTTCTGGAATGCCCATAATGCATAGGTTTGTGCATTTTGTATTATCTGTTAATTTCCTGAGTCCATGGTGGATTTTTTCTATCTTTTTGTCTATCTCTTCTACTATGTCTTTGATTTCAGCTGTATTGTCTTCCACATCACTAATTATTTCCTCTGCCTGTTCAAATCTGCTGTTATGTGAATCCAGCATCTTTTTTATTTATTGTATTATGCCATTGTTCAACATCATGTCCATTATCTTTTTAGGCATGTTTGCAATTTCTTCAGTATGTTCTCCCAGTGTCTTCTTTATATCCTTAATCTCTTCCTTCATTTCTTTAAGTTGGTCCATGGTATTTGTTTGGATAGCTTTGATTATCACTTCCTGGTTTTTAATTTGTTCATTGGACTGGTCCATGTTTTCCTGTTTCTCAGAGTGATTTGTATTTTTTTGTTGCCCTCTTGTCATCATATTATCCTGATGGGTTTGTTCAGTTGATTAGCTTTTCTCTATGCTCTAGAGTTTTATTTAGCTGGTGGTTCTGCATGTGTGTTAAGTTTTCTCTTTGGCACTTTTTCTTCTTATTTTATTTCCTTGCTTCTTTCTATGTTCCCTTGAAGGCAAAAGATTAGGGCCAGAGGAATCAAAAGATGTAAGGAAGGTAGAAGGATAATAACAATATTGATAAAAGCTAGAAGGGGGGCCAAATGAGACTTAATGAGATGAATATTTAACTGTTTAGGCAGTGTAGAATAATAGGAAAAAACATGGAGTTCCTACAATGGACTGAGAACACAAATAAGGGAATATATATATATATATAATGATTTAGAAGGCTAGAATTATGAGGAGGGAGAGAAATAGTGAAGAAAGGGCTGAAAGGAAAGAGTTAATACTAATAAAAAAGAAGAAGAAAATAAAATAAATGGAATAGAAATAGACACCCTTAAGTTGTGGGCTTATGAAAAAATGTTGTATCTAAGACCCACAACAGAAAGCAGAAGGCAGAAAGATGAAGGAAGGATAAGTGATAGTTTGGAATACAAAATCAATATAGACAGAGAGTGGGAAATTACTGAAGAAGAATCACAGCAAAGAAGTGACAAGCTAGTAGCACCTAATTTTTAAAAATGAAAGAAAATAGAAAGGAAAGAGTAAAGAGGAAAGAAAAGCAAGAGACAAGAAATGAACAGAGAAAAACCAAAGAACCACAGAGGCAAGCAGTCAAACAGAGCTACGGAGGGTCAATGATTCCCCTAGGGTCTACATCGATCCTCTCTGCCTGCTTGTGTTTATCAGTTAATTTCCCCGCAGGTTTCTATATTCAGGTCCTGAAGCAGCTTTTAGCTATTAAACTAAATTAAAAAGAATTTATTTTTCATTTATTGAAGTGACCCTCTCACTTTTTTTGTGTGTGTGTGAAATACAGGACCCAAAATAATTCCTCCTCTAGACCAACCCTCTTATGGTGGGAACCCTAGCTGGACTCGTGGAAATTAATCAAGCATGTCCCAGTTCCTGGACTCCTCAAGGTAGCTGGGGCTCTGATGTTAGTCAGTGCAGTGTGCTAAAGATGGCTGACTCCGCCCCTTCTGGAGCGGAGCCCCAGCATCACCGGGTTGCTGTGTAAATCTGGTTGACTCAGCAGATTCGCCTCTCCTCTCAACCTGGTGCTGCTTCAAGTCAGCTTATCTGCTCCCCAAAGCTATGAGGAGGTCCAGGCAACCAAATTGACGGCAAAAAAAATAAAAATTTCCTTCCCTGTCCTCCACCAGAACCCTCCCTCTTTTAGAGAATGCCTCCTCTTCCTGGCTCCATGGCGGCCCAGGACTTATCCCTGGGCATCTAGGCAAATCAACTCCCTCCCCAAACAGAATCACCCCTCCCCTCCAGCAGGTGCCAATTCGCTCTGGCTGTTCTGTTCACCCAAGGTCCAAGGGGCTCCAGGCAGCCATATCCCCAGAAAATGAAACTCTCTCGCCCCTTTACCAGAGCATCCCCTCAGAGAGTGCCCCCTCCCACTAGGCCCTGTCTCCCGGTTCCCGAGCCCTGCTCACGGCTCCAACCGGCCTTTATTTAATTTTATTTTTCTCCCTAACCACGGGGCTTAGCCTTCTGTACCAACCACCACCGGCAGGCTTAAAACTCACGAATATCTACCATTCCGTCCACGCCATTGATCCGTGCACATAGATGTCCCAAGCTTCTCATTCCATGTGCACACAGCACAGACCCCCAGGCAGGACCCCGTCCACAATCTGCCTTGCTCTGGGAGCTTGCAGTGTGTGCCCTCCTACACTAAAACCATCTTGGCCCCTTTATGGTATTTAGTTTACAAATGCTGAAAATGGCAATTCTTTTTTTCCCCATGTGTTTTATTTATTTATTTATTTAAATTTTTAAACAATTAATTGAAGTATATCATTCATACATAGACATAAACTATAAGTGTTCAGTAAACATTGTGATCTTACAAAACAAACATGCATAACATCATACAGGCCTCACACACATCATCTCACACAAACATCCTGTTAACAAATCATGAAAGAGCATTGTCAACGTATTACAAATTAATTATAACAAAGTATTACAACTAACTGTAGTCCAAATCTTCCCCTCCTATATATATATTTTAAGGATTTATCTATTTATTTACTTACTTATTTATTTATTTATATCCATTTCTGCCCACCCCACCCCCCGCATTTTTGCTGTTTCTGTGTCCATTCATTGGGCAACTCTCTATGTCCATTTCCTACCCTCTCTTCTCATCCTTCTTCTTCTGTCCTCACTGGGATTTGATCCTCGGGGTCTCTGATGTGGGAGAGAGGCATCCTACTACCACCTGCAGCTCGTTAGCTCCTGTATTTTTGTTGCATCTCATCATGGCTCTCACTTGTGTCACTCTCCTGTTATGTCATCATCTTGCTGTGTGGCTTGCAGGGCCAGGCAGCACACCCATGCACAGAGCCTGTCGGCTCACCCACTCACAGGGCCTGGTGGCACACCTGTGCATGGGGCCTGGTGGTGCGCTCCTGCATAAGGCCTGGTGGCTTACCCATGAATGGGGCTTGATGGCTCACCCAATCTCAGGGCCTGGCAGCTCACCCTCAGTCAGGGCCTGATGGCTCACCCATGCATGGGGCCTAGTGGCCCACGTGACTTCTATATTTTTCTTTTTGTTCTTTTTACTGGGAGGTCTTGGAGGTCGAACCCAGGTCCCTCCATATGGAAGATGGATGCCCAACCACCCAAGCCTCATCTGTCTGCCTGCTATTTCTCTTAATTTTGACCAAAGATATCCAAGTTACAGTTTTTTCCCATACAGGATGGTCATATAATAAATCAGGCTTAGTTTATCACCAGCATTCTAAAAACCAGACCTAGGGAGAAAACTAGGGGACACATGCATGGTTCTAATATAGTGAATGTTAGCCTACTGTGATTATCACAAAATCAGGACAGCGAGAATATTCACACCATCATTCATTTTGAGGCAAATTCTAAGAAAACAGCAACTGGGTATTATCTTGCTTCGAAGCACTTCAGAATAAATTCACAATTACTGCCTCAGGTCATTTTCTCTCCTATTTTTTGTAACATCCTGGACACTAATATCTTCAAACACACAATTACAGAGCTGCCACACTCTCCCTTTCATTGGATGCACCATAACTTGATAAACACCTTAAACACTGTTAATTTTATATAATCCACATACTCAAAAATCTCCAGTAAACACTATAGTTTAAATCTTCATTTAGCCATAAGATTTCTTACATCTGTCTGATGCAGGAGAACCAGGCATTCACCATGCCCAACCAGGTCTTGCTTAACCCATCAGAGTCTACTCAGCTCCCACCATTTCCAGATTGATTTCACTGATTACTGCAGCCCACCAGAAAATGAATACTCAAATCTCCTAAGTCCTTTGAGATTTAGAATTGACTACTTGGCATTATATTCTTTATCTTTTTGCACATGTTAAATAAATTAGCTTATCTCTATAAGTGAATCTTAGCTTGGTGAGTGTTAGGTACAGTGCCTCATATTTTATCTGAACTGGACATAATGGAAACAAAACAAAACAAATCTTTATGGTCTCCAGATTTGTTTTGATTGTTAGGTCCCTAGTTTGAAGATTTTCTTGTACACTTCTCTGAAATACAAAAGTCACCTTCTGATTTATTTATTTCCACCCAACTTTTCCAAAATCAAAATAAAAAAAATAATTGTAGCTCTTCTTTGAATTCACTTATGCAATTTATACAGAAAGTGCAAATTATCATATATGGATTCTCTAAAAATATATATCCACAAGAGATTATCTATATTATCAAGTAGAAGGTGTAATAGTTTCAACAATTGATTGCATTTTGATTACTAACTTATAACCAGAGTTTTCCAATAAACATTATTCAAGATGCAAAAGATCATTATTACTATTTTAATAACAAATATCAAATTATATTTCTTATTGATATTGGACAGTGATTAGTTGTAGGCTGCTTAAACAAAACTTAACTGGTGCCCAATGTCCAATTCTCTAATTGCCCTATTTAAATCTAAGTTATGTGCAATGGTCCACATCTCTCATTCAATCAAAATCAACTGATAAATTGCATGAGTATGTATAAATAAATTTCAATATGTAAATAGTTCTGAAGAATCCTGAAGATGGCACTTACCTACTTTCTAAAGAAAGGTTTCAGTTTTTCTAAAACAAATTCAAGTACCTTTTCCCAAATTCATTTCAATTTTCAAGAAAAGAATAAACCAGTACCTTCAGTATTTATGTTGCCATATATTCTTTATCAATCCTAAAATAGTATATTTATCACAGTCTCTTGGGAAAATGAAAACAAAGACAATACATGGTTCCTGTTTGATTTCCAAACAAGTTTAACTGAAAGAGATTTAATTTGCAGAAATTAAATCTTGTAAATTTCCATAGGGATAATGTGACCAATTGATAAATTGACAAAGTGAAGCTGAACAGTTTTCTCATTTAAACTTTGTTCAAAGGCCTAATAATACAAATATCAATCAAATCATCTTTTTACCAATGCACGTCTGGAAACTAAGATAAGACGAGTTTCCATTTTGCTATAGGAATACTTGTAGGAAACTCTGAAGTCCTGGAAAGAAAGTACTAATGCCTACGACAGAGGAAAGAAAAACAGTAGAAAGAATAATAAACCCTTAGTAGTAAGTAAAAGGAAAGCACTAGTGTTGGCTCAGTTTATTACCTAAAGTCTAATAAAATTTTTAAAGAGTGAACACAATGTATTACTTTTGTAGTTTGAGTCTTTTGGGGACCCCAGAAATTTATATACTTGAATTCGTCTATCTATTCCTGTGGGTGTGAACTTATTGAGGATGGGAACTTCGATTTGATTACTTCAGTAAGCTGTGTCCCATGGTGGGTTTTATAGATTGTGTGATAGGAGAATATGACAAATTTCCCTAAAACTTGGAAGGGTTCCCTGAGAGTGTGCTGATAGGCCTGAGGCTAGATGACAAAAACAAATTTACAGAGTCTAGAGGTAAGAATAAGAGGGGAGATGATAGAAATCTAAAAGGAGCAAGTACAAAGTGACTATGGGGGAGTAAGGGTGTCAAATGTTCTTATATTACTGCAATGGCAGCCTCCAAATGGAGCCTTCCAGTGGCATTTCATCCTCTTTCAGATCTTCCTCATATTGCAGCCAGAATGCATTTTCTAACACACAATATTTACTTTATTATTCTATAAATCCCTTTTGGTTCCACAGTCTTTCTTGATAAACTCCTTAGCATGGCATACATGGCCATTTGAATTTTGGCACATGTTTTAGTTTGGTTAGAGCTGCTGGGAGCACCAAGAATAGTTTGCCTTATATAGTGGGAATTTGTTAAGTTAAACACTTAATGTTTTCAGGCTGTGAACACGTCCAAATAAAGGCATCATTAGAAATGCTGTCACCTAAGTTTGGCTTTAGTGATCCTGGAGTCATAGCATGTGGCAAAGCACATGGACACATCTGCTTCTCTTCTGGGTGTTTTTGCTTCAGCTTCTGGCTGCTACATTTGTGGATCCCTCTCTCCAACTTTCCTCTCCTAGCTTCCGGCTCCTTCACTCCATGTCTGCAGCTTTTCTCTGTTTGTCTGCTACTTTCAGGCCTCCAATTCTAAAGGACTCCAGCAAGAGGTTTCAAAGTGTTGCAGCTTACATTTAAGTCTCTATATTTATTGTCACTACATCATTATTTCCCTTGCCACATGTTCTAACCATGTAGACTACAGCTTACTAAATAGACCATGACCATTTAACTAAAGCTATTGAACATTCTTCTCCTTTTGAGTTCAGTTTACCAATTTCTACTTGCCCTCTGGACTGTACATTCATTTCATGGCTCCAAGACAGGAAAATATTCCTAATTCCTTCCTCATCCTAGCCCAGCCTCTGTGTCTTATCAGTCCTAATTGATCTAATTTGTTTCTTATACATCATTATGTTGAACATACTACACTGTATTGAAATCACATGCATGTCTATTTTTCTTCCACTAAATTTTATGTTTTATAGGGAATGGATTTTCTTTAATTCATTATGTCCCTCCTACAACTATTGCTATGCCTAGAATATAGTAATCACTCAAACAGTATTTGCTGAAATCATGTAATTCTCTTTTCAACCTGTAACAGAGATATTTAAAATAGATTAAATGGAACATCACCATCAGTGTTTATTGGTTCATTTGTTGCTTTGTTTCATCACCAACTCTTTATATTCTTTATTAATTGGTAATTGTGGAAGTTACCAAATACACATATTAGGCCAAGTTCAATATTAATATGAAAAATGAAAATAAAAAATTAATGAGTTGCTGTAGGAATGTAGACATTTACCATCTTTGGATATTTGTGGCCTTATTTTTTAAAGAAAGGAGGATGAAATAAACAATTCTCAAAGTACATTAAAACTATGAATTTACTTTCAATTAGTGTCTCCATTACTGCCCTTATACAATAGTGACTTCATTTAATTTATGCAAAGACCCCACCACGTATAGGTGATTCTATTTCTCACTTGTAAGAGAAAAACAAATTTATGCTTTCAACTACTATTTTTAGAGGGGAAATTTGTATTCCTGAATTATATTTTTAAATTTTTACCAATTGACATGTAATTTAGTTGAGACTAAGACATCATTTAATATGAGAGGAGATCCAAGATGGCAGAGTAGGGAAATGCAAGCTAAGCTCCTCCTCCATAAACTGCAGGAAGGTAGGCAAGCTTGCTTGGCAGAAGGGAACATGCAGGATAATGGGGGCAATTGGAGAGAGAAGCTAGAGAGGTGTTATTCAAAGGGATAGGGGATTGGGAAGCAGGGTAATTGATTTGGCTGGAATACCACTGCTCATTCATCTCTGCGAGTGAGGAAGAAACCCAGGAACCAGGTTTCCAATGGCCGGCAGGTTCCTGGGGTGGGGGACCTCTGGAGAAAACAGGTGTGGGGAGTGGCACTCAGCCAATTCAGGGAGCTAGAAAAGTGGGGATAAGGGGCTATAGCGCTGGTGGATGGGCCTTGAGCCAGTTCCCAAGAAAAGGAGAAACACCAGCCTGTGCTTAAGCAGATCCAGGAAGAATGAAATGGGAAGCTAATCAAGTGGGCTCTCACACACACCTTCCCCGGAGGAAAGAGGAAATGGGTAAGAGAGGGGTGGGCTGACAGGTGACCAACAGCCTTGGTGAGAGAGGAGCTGGGAGTGGAAGCATGGAAGCTATCAGATGTGCAACCATCCTCAGGGAAATGAGGGGAGGGAGAGGCAAAGGGTGAGCTGTCAGGTGCCCAAATAGCCCAGACCAGAAGGGAGCTAGTATCATCCCCTGAGTTGTCAGGCAGCCAGCCAGCTCCCTGGGGAAGGGTCAGTAGTGGTACAAGCATCCTCATGACAGAAAACTTAGACTGAGATTTTGTTTATTTTATTTTTTATTTTTATTTGTTTTCATTACTTATTCTTTGTTGTTTTTTCTCTTCATCCAGGTACCTTACTTGCAGAGGACAGGCTACAGGGTGATTGATTGCTGAGCACTGACAGCATGAGAGGGTTGTTAGTGGCCACAGAAGGAGGCCAGTTTATTCTTATTTTTCCCCTTTGTTTCTTATTTCTTTTTTCCTTTTCTCCCTATTTTCATGTTTTCTTTATTTTTAAAGAAGTTTTGGATTATGTAAAAGTAAAATTGAGAATATAGAGGAGTTCCATATTTCCCACCCTGCCTCTCATATTTTCCCCTATTAATACTTTCATTAGTGTGTTACATTTGTTATAATTGATGAACAAATAGTGAAGCATTGCTACTAACTATGGTCTATAGTTTAAATTATGATTTACACTTTGCACCACACAATGTTATAGGTTTTGACAAAATGTCTAATGGCCTGTATACATTATTACAATATCATGCAAAACAATTCTAAGGTAAGAAAAATATTCATGTTACACCTATTCTTCCCTCTCCTTCCCCTCAGAATCTCAGTAACCACTCTCTTTATAACAATGTTACAAGTTATTCTATTACAAGAAAAGTAATAATCATACTTTGCTCCACAGTTGCATGTTTGTTCATTCCTCTGTCTTGAGGATTTGGAGATGGTGAGGCCAACTCTGCTTCCAATTAAGAGGGGGCTTAGATCCCATGAGTCAGATGTATGGAACTATTTGGAGTTATAATAGTATGGAGTTATAAATAATCTCTGTTTTTTGGAGTGGGTGTTGTCCACCATCATTCTTTTGTTAGTTGTCCTTGGCAAGTCTGATGAACTGGAGAGTAGGTGTTGGCTGCAACTCTGCTGAGATTCAGGCCTCAACCAGCACATGAATAGCCCAAAGATCTAAGTCTGTGAGACATATATTTAATGGGTACCATACTAATTGTAAGTTCAAATAAAATGGTCAAAAGAACCATGCATTGAAAAATTATGAATGAGTCTAGCTCTACTACATTGGGGAGATAAGTTATCATATATTCCAAGGCAAGCCCTACAGACTGGGTGCTGATTTACTGGGGTTGTATGCCCTGCTTATACTGTCCAGACATCTCTAGAGCCTTCAGACTTGAGGCATTGTTTTCTATGGAAGTCAGAGAGATTTTCCAAAGACATACATATATGTAAGCTCTGGAATGAAATCCTAACTCATGTTTGAAATCTCTTAGCCTTAAAAACTCATTTGTATTACTACTTCCCCATTTATTCAAGGTCTTTTTCCAAGTGCATTGCTAACTGGCACTTGGTATTAATCATTATGTGCCAGAGAAGCCCATCCCCAGGTATCATGTCACATGCCAGGGGAAAGGCAGTGAACTTATATGCCAAGTTTGGCTTAGACTGAGGCCACATATGAGTAAAAAGGAGAAGTTCAGGAGGTAACTCTTACACAAAATATATGACTAGGCTAAGTTTCAATTTTATAAGAATAAGGTTCATAAGTAAAAGCATTAATAAGATATTATTAATAATATTAATAGGATATTTTTAAATGACCATTTTTACAATCCACAAGCAGGACTAGGATAAAATTTGAATTTGGGGCATTCTGAATCCATAAATCAGGGAAATCACCTAGTCTGGACATACTAAGCCTACTGTCACCGAAAGCATAACAGTAATAGCTAGCATTTACATGGTCTTAATATCCACCAGCCTTTCATTGTTCTGTGTTTATATGTGTTAGATTATTTCATACTAATGCTAAATGTATATGAGGGATAGAGTCCTCTATATTTTCAGATGGGTAAAGTGAGGCATGGAGAGGTCAAATGAAACATCCAAGAACATGGCCAGTAAAGGATGAAGCTGAGACTCAAACACAGGACCTAGGCTAGAGTCAGTGAAACTGCCACTTACCAACCCCCTTAAAACTGGCATATACTAACCCACTTTTCAGAGTAGGCACTTCCTTACTGGTTTGTAGAAATTTTTAAAAGATTTTTCTTCACTGTTCAAATGCCCACCTCCTCATTTTTATTCATTGGAGGCTTGCTGCATCATGGGATATGTTACTGTTTTTTTCTCCTGCTTGCAGCCCCTACCAAAGATGGCTCTTAACAGTTCTAGCCAGGGAGCATGCTAGGCCTCTATTTTAAGAAGAGAGGTTTGGGAGAAACAAATATCCCATCATAGTTTATTATCAATCTCTATACTTTTTTCTCTCTCCCACAAATGACAGCACCATTTTTGAGGACAGGGAAATGTTTCAATTCAATTTTATTATATAATCTCACCCCTCTCACCAAAATATGCTTCTTTGATACCATGTTTTTCTTGTTGCCATGTTTAGATTCAAACTGAGCTCACAGAATGGAGCTATGTCAGTGATGATGTCACACAAGGGTTACTGGAAGCCTTGGCGCTCACTCAGCTCCCAACTGCTCCTCTATGAGGTTGTTCATCTAAGATCTTCCTGTGGGAGAGTGACTTTGGCTGTAAACTGACAAGAAATCACAATCCACTCCTCAGGAAAAGTTGGGACACCACTTACAACTAGGACAAGTGATAAAATCTTGCAGAAACTTTTTTTAGCTTCACATTCACCAAGATGAGATAAAACAACAATCTGGGAAAAAGAGATCTTTCTCTAAAATTTTAGGTAAGGATGGAATGAAAATTGTCTGACTGATGGGAGCTGGAAAATGAGGGGTCTGATTCTCCCTGTCTAGATTTCCCATGATTTCTCTGCGACCTGATTTGTCATGGGCCAGAACAAAAATTAAGGATTTGCGGTAAGAGGATAAAGCTCACTGAGGCTTTTGTTGATAAAGTACTTTTTGTTACTTAGTAGAAAATTAACAAAATATCTTAATATGAAGGAATAAATGAATAAATGAGTAAGCAAATACAAGAATTCTTAGTGTGAGGGAATTCAAGATTTGGCTCAGAAAATTTATCCAATTATGCATTCCAAGATCTAAATGTTTTGTGTAGATAAAAAGAGAAGATATAGGCAAGTGGGGCAGAGGAATGTGGGATAAGGGAACAGGATGTTTTTAGAAAGATTTTACTTCATGTAATTGTTATTACATTTTCTAATGATATTCTATTTTTGGAGGAATTTAGGAAAGCAATACAATTGAGATCATCTAATAAGGGCAAGGTAATAGGACCTTCTTTCCAGGAAAAAGCAATTTTTACATTAAACTGTTGCTTGGTTTAAATTGCTAAAAAGAAGAGGTATAACTGTGAGAACTAATGCACATTATATGAGTTAATATTTTTCTTTAAACATAATCTGTTTTCCACAAAACTTCTCTTAAAAGAAGTTTGGAAACACATTTTAAAAAGATGACCATTTCTCCTATTTCAATGTTTGCATTCTGAATTTGCTAAGAAAATCACTTTCATAAAATATTTCTTTATAGATGTAACATACTATTAGGAAAGTGTAGGTGTATGAAGTGATTTTAATGTTACAAATGAGAAAATCATTTGGAATTCAGAAATAGATACCAAAACTTATATATATACGTGAATCAGTTGTAATCAGAAAATCCCAATATTTATTATACTGTTTTCAAATAGTAAAAATGTGTGTTTTTAGGTGATGACTTATCACAGGCTCCAATATCCAGGCCCAGTAAGATTGAAAGGGTATCAGAGATATCTTCAATTTCCACTGAGAAAACCAGTACTTCATTGACCTATGGGTCTGCTTCAGAGAGTCAGTGGTCAGGTACAAATATTTTACCAGAATATGCAAAGTAAAGGGTGTAGCTGTTGAGGGACAAACAAAAACCACATATTCACCAGTGGGAAAACCACCTCGGATCTTTGAGGCTGAGCTTTCCAAAGAGAGCTCCAATGGCTTTGTCCCCAGTTTAATCAATACTGAGTCCTTGCTCATCTCCCAAAAGTCCTTCCAGGAGGAAACTGAGACTTGCATTGCTCAACCCACTGTAAAAGTGGAGGAGGATGAGAGGCACCATGTTGTGACACCAGACTGGCTGGTCATCAGGCAGCATGGCTTTCATTGTGTGGCTTGTTGCCGTGTGTTTCCCTCCATGGAGGCATTACTTGGCAAATGAAGAACATGAAGTGAAGGAGGGATTCAGCTGTCACATCCTCTTTGAGGAGATACTGGAAAAGCAGAGGCCCTGCCAAGAACAGTGCCATTCAGATGGTGCCACCAACAGGCCCAGTGAATCCTGAAGGCCAACATGAAAAAGGAAATGAAAGAGAAGCAAGAAATCTGTTGCTGCTTACAGGAGAATTCATAAATACAGAAACGAGCTCATCACTCTGCAGCGAGAGCTGTCAAAGGCTGCAGAGTCAGGAGGCTTAGTTTTCTTCCTAAAATAATAATTCACAGAGTTTTGTTACAACTGCTATAACTGTATCATTCCAATGTCTACATAACATTAGGGTATCATGTGACTGCACCATAAATTATTCCCCACTGGTGCCCCCTACAGGATTAGGGGAAGGGGGACAGTAATCACTGCAGGGAGCCTGAAACTCACTAGCATTTATTTCAATTTACCAACCTCTTTCTCCAGCTCCTTCTTGGATGCTGTATAGTGTTCCACTATTCTGCAGAATTTCAAAATTGTTGATTCAGTTTCTGCCAATTCAATGGTTGTCTTGGGAGAAGGACTGATTCCTGGATCTCCCTGCTTCACCACCATCTTTTAAGCATGTTCTACTTCTTGAAACCCTGTACATGTCCTGGAAATGAACCCCAGGTAATTCATACTTACTATTGGGTAAGTTGTGTATTATTATTCATACCTAAATAATTATATCAAGTTATACTAATATATATACTCTATTATGCACACATATATAAATATGCATATACATGTATTCAATTACATTCATGTATTTATTATTGTTCTGACAAAATAGGCTCATTTATAATATATATGCTACCCTTTATCTTGCTTTTCTCCATATATCATAATTCACAGAGCATTCTCTTTTTCAACTTCTATTGCTCTCTTTCACTCTAAAAACTTTTTTTCAAAACTGCATACTTAGTCTTTAGCACAAAATCTAACACATCATTAGAGCTCAATTATATCTGACAAAATATATAAGTGATAGAGATTTGCTTATTCTGTATTATATTTTATAACTTTCCATCATGCCCCTCATATGTTTACTTCCAAGCCCCTATGCCAAGCAACCATGTAATTCTTAAAAGTCACCAATTCCCTCTAAATTACTTCATTTCTTTCTTCAGTAAAAGACTAACTTACAAACACAAATATCATCATATAATTTTGCTGTTCCAAATATTTCAATGGATTTCTACTAGCAATTTTCTGTGAATCCCTAATATTTTGAATATAAAATTTCAGGACAAATATTTATATTTATTTAGAGTCAAATTGATACCCATAACCAGATAGAAAGTTGGTAAATCATAAGACCTATCAAAAATGAAGAGCTTTAAGGATTCACTTGCTTTATTTTCTCTAGAGTACAGACTAGAACCACCAAAATCCACAAATGAGAGAGACATCTGGAGTAAGGCATGTTTGGGTGTCTTTTGAGATATTTAGAAGGATGACTGAATTAAAGGATGTAATCTGTTCTAGTTGCATCTCTGGGTGTACTAAATTAAAGGGAAAGTATTTTGTATAAAGGGCCAGATATTGATTAGACTGTTTTTTTTTTTTAATTTTTTTTATTTTTTTTTTGATTAGACTGTTTTTTTTTTTTTTTATGGTCCTGAGCCGGGGATCGAAACTGGGACCTTGAATGTGGGAAGCGTATGCTAAACCATTGAGTCATATCCACTCTCCTGAGTTGTTTTTTCCATGTTTCCTTTCTTTTTTTTTTTTGGAGGCACCAGTGATGAACCCAGGACCTCGCACATGGGAAGCAGTCACTCAACCCCTTGAACCACATCCACTTCCTAGATTTATCTTGATTGACATCCAAATTAATCAGGATGCATTCCTTTAATTGCATTATTCATGAAATCATCAAGTCTATAAAAAGATTGCTCACCATCAAAAATTTGTTTCATTTTTTTCTCATGACAGCTTCTTCAATAAAGTATTGTCTTGTTTTTCCAATCTAATTGGTTCTAGTGAGTAATGAAGAAAATGTTCAACATGATTTCCTTTATTTTTCAATGAATTTTTCATCAGAAGGTGGTCTTCTGAGGGTAGATGAGGTAATTGTGAATATATTTCTCCTGATTTAAAATGCATATATAATGGTCAATAGGAAATTTGTCTCATCTTATCATTCATGGATTGATTTTTCTGTGTCCACATCAATGGGAGAGAAAGATCTAACATAGAGCTAATGTAAATGTTAACTTTGGTGGAGTTAAGTGATACAATCCCTCAGGAATTCATATTTGAACTAGGAATGAAAGAAAATGAGTATGGAGTGAGAAGGTATGTTTCTGGATCATGGTGGAAATGAATTGTGAAAATGTGCTTAGTATATATATGGAAACACTGTTTCATTGTCTTTTGTAGTTTTGTGAAGGAATGTAAAGGATCAATCTCTGAAGGTCTAGTGGGAACCTTAACTAATATTGAAGACTAAAGGAGATGTAATGTTTATATTTTGGGAGAGAGGTAATGTTCTGAAATATACTCCATTTTAGGTGTATGTAATTAAGCATATAATGATGATAGCTCAGAGAAGCATTCCGGAGAAATGGTTTGTTACTTTCAATTCAGAGATAAGGATGGAAGAAAGTAAAATCAATTAAATATGTAATCATGTTGGGATAGTGGATAAAAGGAGAAAAGAGTGGCTAGGATTTAGTTTTAAGATGTTCCAATAATATATTGAGCTTTTTTTGCAGTGGATAAGTGGAAGGAGTAAGACAGTAGTTTGAAAACAGGAGACTAAGATGTCAGAGAAAAGTAATAAAAAGCTAACGCCCCCAAAGTGGGTCATGAATCAATTATATAAGCTTACATCATAAGATGGATTGTGAGGAGAGGGAGAGGCTTCTGGTAAAAGGGATTGAATTTATGATCAGTTTATAGTTTCCAACAAATCAGGGGAATAAGAGTTCAACTGGATACATTGAACACAGCCAGTGGTACCATGACTTTCCAATTTAGTAGGAGAGATATAGTAGCCAATGTGTGTGAACATAAGGACTATTAAAAAATATTATGGTATTAAAAGGTAAGTGGCCAAACTTTATGATCCATCTGCTTAGTAGGAGGTGAATCAATCTTTTGAAAGTGAAAGGCAATGTGAGAATGTGTTAAATTCAAAAGACATGGAGAAGATTTGGCATGTTTATGGAGAATAGTGGAATTATTTAATTACCAATACAGTATTAATACATTAGAGTTACCACATACTTGATAGCCACTAGTGTGACTCTGTTTATTCCTGGAACAGTATCCTAATCATGTGCTCAGTCAGATGCTATCATAGAAAATTGTAAGTATGTGGAGTGTTTATTGGTAGACATAGAAATAGTAGGATGGACATAAGAAAAATAAAAATATTGGTCTAGGTAAGTATATGCTGAAATGAGTAAATGTGGATTAAACTATACTGAATGAGGATAGAGTCAGTATAGTTACTGATATTTGGCAAGGGGCATCAATGCACTGGAAGTTTCCATGTGGTAGGTAAATCTGGGCATGAGAAGCAGTCATGTAAACAAGCAAAAGAAAGTTGCTATAACCACAGGCTGTGGCCCCTGGTTATTGATGTGACAAGGTACATTCCAGGGTAAACCTAGGTATGGTATGTAAAGCTCTAGAAATTTAAGCATGGCATATAGGCAAAGCAAAATGCAATTCCTAGCTTTATCATTTTATGGCCATGTAATTTTTTCATGCTACTAAAATTTTCTAATTTTCTCATCATGTCCTTTTTCATAAATGAAGAATAAAAATTTTTTTCATAAATAAACCATAATCTCAGATTATTTTGAGAATAAAATCTTTCACATTTACTACATCATTTTCCATTTTTTTCTAGATTGCAGATGCAAAGGCGTGTTTTCTTCTGTTTATAACACATTATCATTTTGCCCATGAAATATAATTAATTATTAACAAAGTGTTAAGGGGGAACTTATAGATCATAAATGATTAATGCAAGGATGTTACAACTAAAGATGATTAATATTGTACAGGATATCAGCAACCATTTTCCTAAAATATCAAATAGAGGAAATAGGTACCTTCCTGTACCCACCCAGTCTGTTTTCTGAGCCTCTTTGTCTTATGAGTTTTCTGGCATATGGCAGAACATTACAACCCACATAATCTATTACTTTCTGATGAAGAGGGTTTAAGGACTAGATATGGAGGATGGATGATATTGATACCTCAAATGATCTAAATCCTTAATTGATTAACTCCATCATCAATTGCAGTTTCAATTTTCATGGATGAGATCAAAGTCTTTTGGGAATATGTCTAAAAGTCAGGGTTCAGGGAGTGATATTTCTAGAAATCCCATGTGGGAAAACCAAAATGATCTCAGACAAATATATACAAAACAACAGGAGTTGGGCAGAGCATGAAGGGTGTGATTGTCCAGGGGACTGATAAACAGCTAGTTCATAAACCCAAATTCTTTAAATCTGAGAAATTCCATAATGTTTGTCTATATGTGGAGACCAAAATCCACATGTGGCCTGAATTAGGGATACCTATGTTTTGTAATCAGGGAGAAAATGTAAAATCCAGATCACTGTGGGCTAAGTGACATATACAACAATGGTTTACATATGCATATCTATAATATATCTGTATAGATATTTTATTTATTAACAACAAGAGCCATAGTCATCTCTTATTACATTGGAAGATGACAGTCTTCCCACAGTTTTACTGAAGCACTGTGTGTATTTGTTGGTTGGGTGTGGTATAGTTAGGGTATTAATAATCAGTGAAAGTTAGGATATTAATAACCATAGGCTCTGAAAATTGTGGCTTCTTTCTCCATTGTCAGCATTGCCTGCTTTATCCTCTGCCTGTTCCTGAGAGTAAAAAATCATAGGAATACAGCTGATGGCCAACTTGCAAGTGCATATCCTGATAGTTAACGTATTGCTTTTTCTACTGAAATTACATCTCTATTGCTAGAACATGGCCAGATTTCTCCTATTACACTGTCTGGTCTAAGTGCACTCAGGAGACATTCAAGGATCTGACAATGACTTAAGTGTGCCCATTACTCTGGGATAATTATGATGGGTCAGCAACAGATTAAGAAATAATCTTCTTCCAATATTTACACTAATTTGTTCCAGCCTCCATTAAGGCTGTGTTTTCAGAGAAGAGAGGGAGCCCGTGGCCTTGGTGGGGAAAAAATTTCCTCATTAACCTTGTAAGTGGTAGTAATGGCTTTAGGATTGTGGTGACAACATGTGACAGAGGTGAGTAAGAGCACAACTTGACGCTCCAAATGGGAGGTAGATATTTGAGCAGGTGAGTTGAATCCAGTGTTAAAGGTGGTGTGGTAAGTGTTGCATAGTGTTCAGAGGAGCACAAGAGATGGTTAAGCAAGGTGTGCCATGAGAAATAATTTGTTTATTTTCTCTAATAGCAAATATATTAAAGTGTATATAGATATTTTTGTATATTGAAAAGATGTTTGAATCTCTTATCACCACCTTGTGCCTAATTAACCATTTCCCTCTTTGTAAATAATGTTTGTGCAAAATTGTAAGTGAAAGCAATAAATAAGGGAATATTTTGCACTTGATTTTGGCTGTTCATAGAGGGAATGTTTAGTAGTTACAGCAAAATTTTAGATTAAGTTAAAAAATGTTGAAGAGCTGGAGAGACCAGAACACATTAAGAAGTTAACTCTATCTTTTATATGAGAAGGAGAAGATAAGATAGAAAATGATAATTATGATTTGGAGGCCCAAAGTAAAATTGAGTATGGCCTCCTAGAGCCAGGAAGAGTGAGTCCGGGATTTTAATAGAGTATAGCATTTTTCAAGGGTCCCTGACTTGTGCTATTAGACTGCCTAACCTATCTCTTATAATCACACCACAACTCATGGGATATCGCTTTATAATGGAACATTATGTATTCAGTATGTGAATGTCTCTGCAAGTATATCTAATATACAGATACCACGTCATCATTCATAATGTTCTGACTGGAATTTCAAACATAATTGGAACTTTCTCTCCACATAGCTCCTCCATTCCTAAGAATGTCATCTACCTCATCTTACTGTGATATTAGTGTGGATAGTCCTGTCTGAATTTGAATGTCTCTGTAGTTTTAGGAATCAGTGACCTTCAAACATGTAGCCATAGACTTCACCCAGGAAGAGTGGGCCATGATGGACACAGTCCAGAGAAAGCTATTCAGAGAAGGGATGCTGGAACTTATCAATCATCAGATTTCTATTGATGAAAACCCAAAATTGTACTATCAATCATCTATCTATCACTTATCTATCTATCTATCTATCTATCTATCATCTATCTATCTATCTATC
>JAKSZT010053999.1:157778-200651 GCA_026826555.1 Tolypeutes matacus
TGTATCATTTAAATAAAGGCAGTGGTCACAATGGTTTTGAGGAAAAGGAGATGGAAGGATAGGTGGAACATGAGGCATTTTTGGGACATTGGAGTTGCTTTACATTACTTTGCAATGATGGATTCAGGCCATTATACATATTGTAAAAACATAAAATTGTCAAGTGCAAAGTGTATATAATAATGTCAACTATAGATGATGGTTAATAGCAATTCTTCAATATATATTCATCAATTGTAACAAATGTACCACACTAATGAAAGTTGTTGATAATGGGGAAAAATGTGGGAGGAGAAGGGGGTGGGGAATATGGGAATCCACTACAGTTTGATGTAAAATTTATGTAATATACAGCTTCTTTAAAAATAATAGTAATAAAAAGAAAAAAGTTAATTAAAATAAGTTTGTTAATATTTTTGATAAAAGTTCCACAAAACCAACATAGCCAAAGAAGAAGGGAGTAAATAATAAATATAAAACCTGTAGTTAATGAATTAAAAGGCAAAAAAAATCTTAGAACTGTAAAAGAAATCTCACAGTAAATTCTTTGGCAAAAGCCATCAAATAGAGCAAAAGAGTGCAAAGTTAATTCTCATAGAAATATAAATAGACAGAGATTGAACAGAAATACATAAAAGTAAGAATGAGACAAATCATCACAGATATAAGTAAATGCTACACTTGGAAATATAATCTTACTTATATCTCCATATCAAATTTTGAAAATTTCCAGGAAAGGAATCCATTTTTCGAAAATAGATGTTTCCAAGTCGATTCAGGTTGTAGAATTACAGGTAAATAACTAAGGAAGGAATTAAGTAAATGACACATACTTACCTTCAAAAAATGACCTGGTAGAGTCCTGTGGCAGAAGAATAGAATAATTCCCCTCAAATATAGAAGAAATTAAGTCTATGACATTAATATGATTTACCAGCATAGTGGAAGATCCCACCAGTACAATGCAATGAGAAAAAGAAACAAGAGATATAAGTTAATGTGGGAAAATGCATGAGGTGTAGGAAGTGGGGAATATGGGAATCCCCTATATTTTTATGTAGCATTATGTAATCTAAATATCTTTTTTAAAAATGTTTAAAAAAAGAACACTCTGGATAACTAACAAAGTATCTACATTTGAGAGTCCTTTCCAGGTAAGCACTAGATTTTGGAAGAACATGAAGTTTATGCATGAATACCAAGTGACCTGAAGAAGAATCTTCATTGCTAAGAGGAATTATTGCATAGAATTTCATGCTCTCCATAGGTCATCCTTTAATCATGGGTATTGTGTATGATTTTGAACATAAATGCCAAACATTTTTTAATAGATTTTTCACTCACATGGTCTTTGCAGTATATAACAAAATTTGGAAATGAGGCAGATATTTTGTTAAGAGTAACAGAAAGTATCTTATTTATGTTACAATAAAATAATATAGAACATGACATCTAGTCCTGCACCCATTGCATAAATCCCTAGAAATATGGATGCCAAGATTTCTTACTTAATATGTAGTTGTAAATCATCAAAAACAATTCTTTACTTTAGAAACACAATGTATGACTGAATGGGTTGCTTCATCATATTTAAGTTTATGTCTGCCTAAAGTAGATTTTGTTTCATGGAATGTTCATAGAGTCACAATTTCAGGCTCTGAGGAATTTTTTTTTAAAAGAAACTTTAGGTTATATAAATGTTACATAAAAATTATAGTGATTACCCATATGTGACAACCCCAATCTCTACCATACTTTAGACATTAACAACATCCTTCATCTCAGGATATTCCCCATGGCATGGAACATGACTCCGAGAGATGAGCCACCCTGGTATTGAGGGATTATCTCCAAGTGCCAAGCAGTGATGGATCTAGAAAATGGCCTTGACAAAAAGGGGGGAATATTAAATACAAATGAATTTTTATGGCTAAGATATTTCAAAGTGATTCAGGTAGTCATTCTAGAGGTTAAGCTTATACATGTCTCAGCAGGTTCTCATTGACTGTTATAGCAAACAGTGCCTCAAACAGCAGGGCTCCTGAGGGCTCTGCAGACATCTAGACACGAATTGCACACATAGCAGACAATCTCAGGAATTCAGCATAATGTCAGTGTATGTTATTTTATAATTTATTCTCCCCAGTATAAGAGTTAGATTCATTTATATTTTCTCTACAAATGATTTCTCTACACATTTTTATTTGTACCTATAATTAGGTACTTGTTAATCATATGTCCCAGATACCTAAATCTTAGTCTGTTCATGTGCCAGTTGAGACCTGAATCTCAAAAGAGTTTCCATACCTACTCTCCAATTCATTAAACTCACCCAGGGCAACTAACAAGGAGATGATGATGTACAACACCCATAACAAGAAACAGAGAGTGTGTGCAACTGCAGGCAAGATAGTTCCATCTATCTATCCCACATGATCTAAGCTCCTCTCAATTAGAAGCAATTTGGGCATTACCACCCACAAATCCTCAAGATTGAGGAATGAACAATGGACTAAAGTAGACTTATAATCATTCTATTATAAAATTATTAATATATCTAGAAAGGGAAGAAATTTTATCATTGTTATAAAGGCAGTGGCCACTAAAAGTTCTGAGGTGAAGGAGAGGGAAGAATAGGTGTAATATGGAGGAATGTTTGGGATATTGGAATTGTCCTGCATAACACTGAAATGAAGGATACAGGCCAGTATATATTTTGTCATAACCTCCAAAATTGTGACATAAGCTATAGTCCACAGTTAATAATAATGCTTCAATATGTGTTCATCAATTCTAACAAATATACCAGGCTTTGAGGATTTGATCCTTTGACTCACATGCAATTATGTCATCCCCAAGAAAAATGATTAACAGCATCTTTAATTAGTGTAGTATATTTGTTAAAATTGATGCACACATATTGAAGCATTGCTACTAACCATACTCTAGAGTTTACATTAAAATTTACACTTTCAAACGCACATTTTTATAGATTCTTTATTCATCATTGAAATCTAATTCAGAACAATTCTAATGTCCTAAAAATGCCCCATGTTACACTTATTCTTCAATCTCCCTCCCCTCTGAGACTCTGGTAACCACTGCCTTTATATCAATGCTAAAAATTAATCCATTGCTAGAAAAATAATATCTAATTTAGTCCATAGTTGCATTCCTGATATATGTTTGTTCATTCCTCAATATTGAGGATTTTGGAATGGTGATGCCCACTCTGTTTCTGACTGAGAGGGGGTTAGATCCCATGGATTGAAATGTCTTGCTTGAAGTTGTAGATACTTTCTATTTTTAGGGTTAAGTGTTGTCCATTATCATCGTTTTGATAGTTATCCTGGGTGAGTCAGATGAAATTTACAGCAGGTGTTGCATCTCTGGGGAGATGCAGTGTTCAACCAGCATATGAACTGACCAAAGATTTAAGTCTTTTGTACATATATTTAATAATTGTATTGCTAATTATAGTTTCAAATAAAAGGAGCACAAGAGCTTTGTGTAGGAAAATTATAAATATGTCAAACTCTGTTACTTTGGGGAACATATATACCAAGAAAGGTCCACTGATGGGGTGCTTAATTCCTGAGATGATCTGCCCTGCTTATAGTGTCTAGGTGTCTTGAAAGCCCATAGGAGCCCACTTGTTTGAAGGACTGTTTACTGTGGCAGTCAATGAGATCCTCCTGAGGCATGCATAAGCATAACCTCTGGTATGAGCTCCCCATTCAAATATCTTTTGACCATAAAAATTCATTTGTATTTAATATTCTCCCTTTTGGTCAAAGTATTTTTCCAAATATAATGCTAGTCTCTGCTTGGTAATAATGTCTCAGTGCCAGGGAATCTCATCCCCAGTACTGATGTCCCATGCCGGTAGAAGATAATTTATATGAATAGTTTGACTTAGAAAGGTGCCATGTTTGAGCAACAAGGAGGCTTTTAGGAAGTAACTGTTAGGAAATATATAATACTAAGCTAAGTTTTAATACACAAGAACAAGTTTCATAAGTACAACCATCAATGTCAGGGGCCTGGCATATTGTTATGTCTTCCTTCAGTAGGCAAGCCCATGTAATCAGGAGATTCCTGTCGCTCTATTAGAGAATGTAGCAGACCTACCCAGGATGGGAATTCAATATTCTTCTTTTATTGTGTAGCTCTCCACTCACCAAGACAACACCCCATGACAAATTGAACTTAATATTCTATAAAGTCATGTTCCAGGTGCACCCCTCCTCCCCCATCACTGACACCCTATAACAATGATAGTACCTTGCTATGGTTGTGTCTGTTCAGCAATCCAAAACATCCCCAAAAATAAAACCCCCAAAATGATAAAAATAATAAAAAATAAAATAAAATAATACAAATGAAAAAAAAAAGTTAAAAATTTTTAAAAATATTTAAAACAGTTTGTATGTCTTTTATCATTATAAAATAAGTTATCATTTATATACAGGGACAATTTCTTCTGTATGTTCTCCCATTGTCTAATTTTTTTTTGCTTTATTTTCAAAGAAGTTTTCAGTTACAGAAATGTCCAATAGAATATACAGGGAATTCCCCTATACCCCACCCCCAGCCTTTCTCACATTTTCCCCTATTGATAACATCTTATATGAATATGGTACATTTGTTACAATTGATGAGCAAATATTGAAGCATTGCTACTAACCATGGTCAGTGGTTTAAATTATGGATTATGTTTTGCACCATACACTTTTATGTTTTTTGACAAAATTTATAATGGCCTGCATCACCCATTGCCAAGAAAATGCAAAACAATCCCAATGACCTAAAAGTGCCCTACCTTTCATCTGTTCTATTTTTCCCGCCTCTACAACTTTGAACTTACGGTATCCACTAAATTTCAAATTTTGAAGAATAAGGTTCATAGTTACATTGAAGGCTTGATGTATTGGTCTGTGTGCTTTTATTATGCACTGCCTATCTTCTTGAGAGATTCTTGCTCCTCTAATTGAGGACATATCAGGGAGTTTAATATTGTCTTGTTTGTTGTGTAGGTCTCCACCCAACTGAGATAACACGCTGTGGCAATATGAACATTTTCATATTCCATAGAAGCCTGCCCCTGGTGTGTCCTATTCCACATATCCCTTAGCCACAACGTCATTCACCAGTAACCATCCCCTTCATTATTTGTCAATAGAGCATTCCCACCACTGTCTTTTTAACCACAGATATACAAATCCCCAAAGTTCAGGTGTTTTTTTCCCAGTCCTCTTTCTAATTCCATGGATAGTACAACTCAATGCCCCTACTCTTCTCCCCTGCACTTTCCAGCACCATCACCTCCCCTCACATATCTGCACCAACATCACCCCCATCCATTGCCCAACCACCCCCTTCCACCTTATCATAGGTTTTGTCCATATTGAGCATTGGCTCTCTAACTATATACCCTTTATGTCTCCTGTTAACCTATCTTCCAGATTCTAGCTCTGTGAGTCTGCTCAATTTCCTTAAGCCATATCAATTGAGGTCATGTATTATTTATGCCTCAGTGATTAGCTTACTTCACTCAACATAAGGTCTTCAGGAATCATACATTTTGTCCCATGTGTTAAGACTGCATTCCTTCTTATAGCTGAGTAATATTCCATTGTATGCATATACAACAATTTGCTTATCCCTTCATCTATTGATGGACACTTGGGTTACTTCCAAATTTTAGCAATCGTTAAAAATACCATTATGAACATTTGTCTACATATATCTGTTCATGTCCCTACTTTCAATTTTCCCAGTAGTGAGATTGCTGAATCATATGGCAGTTGTATATTTAGCTTCCGTAGGAACTTCCAAACTCCTCCACAATGGCTGCACCATTTTATATTCCAACAGCAGTGGATGAGTGTTCCTTCTCCTCCACATCATCTCCAACACTTGTAGTTCTGTTTTTTAATAGCTACAATTCTAATAGGATAAGGTGATATCTCATTGTAGTTTTGATATGCATTTCCCCAATAGCTAGTGATGTTGAACATGTGCTTTTTAACCATTTGTATTTCTTCTTTGGAAAATGTCTATTATAATCTCTTGCCCATTTTAAAAATGAGTTTTCTCTTATTATTTTTTAGATGGAATATTTCTTTATATGTGCTAGATATTAGGTCCTTATCAAATAAATTACTACTGAATATTTTCTACTATTGTGTAGGCTGGCTTTTTTGTTTCTTAACAATCTCCTCTGTAGTGCAAAATTTGTTTTTAATTATGAAAAGGTCCCATTTAGCTATTTTTCTTTCATTGTTTGCAACTTGGGTGTAAAATTTATGAAACTATATCCTACTACTATATTTCATAGATGCTTTCTGACATTATCTTCTATGAGCTTTTTGATCCTGACTTTTAAATTCATGTTTGTTCCATCTTTAGTTAATTTTTGTATAAAGTGTGAGATGGTGTTCCTCTCTCATTCTTTTGGATATGGATACCGAGTTCTCTGAGCACCATTTGTTGAACAGGCCATTTTATCCCAGGTGAGTGGGCTTGGTGGCCTTATCATATATCATTGAACATATATGTGAGTATCTATTTCAGAACTCTCATTTTGGTTCCACTTGAATATGTCTATCCTTGTGTCAATACTGGGCTGTTTTGGCCACTGTAGCTTTGAAGTATGCTTTAAAAGCTAATTGAAAACTTTTCCCAAGTGCCAACTGGCAACACAACTGGAAAAAGACCTTGAATAAAAGGGGGAAATGGTAAAGACAAATGAGTTCAAGTGGCTAAGAGACTTCAAAGAGAGTCGGGAGGTCATCCCAGAGGTAACTCTTACGCACACCTCAGTAGGAGCTCATAGAACATCTAAGTGCCTATCACCCCACTCAGTGGGGTTCCTGAGAGCTCCGGAGACACCCTGGTCCTATGGGGATAGCCCCAGAGACTGATGCCTTATCAGTGGGTTCTATTTTGGAATCTGTGGTCCTGAGAGTGACAGAATTAGACTCAAATAAGTCCTCCCTGCACATGGTTCACCAGTCCCTTCTATTCAAACCTATATGTGATGCTGGAGTTTTTAGGTATACTTCCAGAGACTGGAGCCTCCCACCTACCTATGTGCCAGGTGTGCATGAAATCTAGGTGGAGCTGCAACTCCTACCCTACAGCTCAATGGACTCATCCAAGTCACCTGGTGAGGAGACAACGATGGGAAATGGCCATCCTAGGGAATGGAGAGGGCCTGCATCTGCAGGCAGGATCATCCCACCCACCATATCCATGGGATATAAGCCCTCTCCCACCTGGAGTTGGAGTGGACATCACCATCCCAGTCCCCTCAGGATTGGGGGAAGAACCATGGACTAGAGTGGACTTGATGGTATTCTCTTGTTCACATATGGTGATTCTAGCAATGCAATAAATTATAACAATGAGGTGGAGCCAGTGGCCACTTGACACTTTTGGGTAGGGAGGGGACGAGCAGTTGAAATACAGTGGCTTCTTTGGGAGTTGGAGGTTGTCCTGAGTACTGTTGTGGCAACAGATGCAGGCCATTTTAAATCAGCACACACCACTAAGAACTGAGTGGGAGAGAGTGTGGTCTACAGTGTGAACTGTGGTCTATGGTTGGTGGCAAGGCTCCAGGATGTGTAAGTTCATTGAGGGTGTTGGGCCACACTGTGAGAAATGTTTGTGTGGGATGTGGTGGGGGGTGTGGGAGGTGGGCAACATGGGAATCCCAGTGGGTTCCGTGTAATATTTTGGGTAATCTAAGCACCTCTTAAAATATATGTATATATATATATATATATATAAATAACATTTTTGTAACCAAATACACATATATGCATATATATTTATATATCATTTTGCAAATGTTTGTATGTATTGTGAGAATTTTGATTTTTTCCCATAATAAAAAAATAATAATAATAATTTGCATATGCTTGTGTCATTAAAATATATTGTTAGATCTTCTTATTCCTTGCCTTTATTAAAATTATATTTTGTAAAAAAAAAAAATAAGTAAATAAAGTCAGGTAATGTGATTCCTCCAATTTCATTTTTCTTTGTCATTATGTTTTTGGCTATCCAGAGCCCCTTGCCATTCCAAATAAATTTCATAGTTAGCTTTTCCTATTTAGTAAAAAATGATGTAGTAATTTTTATTGGAATTCTTTTAAATTTGTAAATCTGATTGGATAGGATAGATATCTTAATGATGTTTAGTCTTCCAATCCATGAACATCGAATATTCTTCCATTTATTTAGGTATTCTTTGATTTCCTTTAACAATGCTGTGTGATTTTCTGTGTACAAGTCCTTTACATCTTTAGTTAACTTTATTCCTAAATATTCTATTCTTTTAGTTGTTATTGTAAGTGAAATTTTTTTCTTGAATTCCTTCTCAGATTGCTCATTATTGGTGTTCAGAATGCTACTGATTTTTGCTTCTTGATCTTATGTCCAGCCACTTTATTGAACTTGTTTATCAGCTCAAGAAACTTTCTTGTAGATTGTTCAGGGCTTTTATGTATAGGATCATATTATCTGCAAATACTGAGATTTTGACTTCTCCCTTTCAAATTTGGAAAAATGTTATTACTTTTTCTTGTCAAAGTGCTCCAGCAAGTACTATCAATACAATGTTAAATAGGAGTAATGAGAGTATGTATCCTCGTCTCATTCCAGATCTTGGAGGGCAAGCTTTTTATCTTTCACCATTGAGTATGAAGTTACATGTGGGTTTTTCATATAATGTTGAGAAATTTTCCTTTTAATCATATGTTTTGAGGTTTTTAATCAAGAAAGGATGCTAGATTTTTTCAAATGCTTTTTCTGCTTCAATAGATGTGATTATTTTTTGTTTTATCTCTTAATGTGGTTTGTAAATTGATTGATTTACTTATGTTGAAACATCCTTGCATACCAGAGATGAAACACTCTTGAAAATGGTGTATAATTTATATAATATGTTTTTGGATATGATTAGGAAGTAGTTTGTTAAGAATTTTTAGCATCCAGATTCATTAAAGAGATCAGTTTGTAGTTTTATTTTCTTGTGGCATCTTTATGTGACTTTAATATTAGGGTGATGTTAGCATAAGAGGATGAGTTAGGCAATGTTCACTCCACTTCTATTTTTGGAAGAGTTTAAGCAGGATTGGTGTTAGTTCTTTCTGGAATGATTGGCAAAATTCACGTGTACAGTCATTTGTTCCTGGGCTTTTCTTAATTGGGAGATTGTTCATGACAAATTCAATCTCATTACTTGTGATTGGTCTATTGAGTTCATCAATTTCTTCTTTCGGCAATGTAGGCTGCAAGTGTGTTTCTAGATATTTATCCATATCATCTAAGTTATCAATCATTTTCACATACGATTTTTGAAAGTATTCTCTTAAGATACTCATTTTTTTTCTATGGGATCACTGGCGATACCCCCACTTTTGTTTTATATTTTATTTATTTGCATTTTCTCTCTTTTTTCTTTTTTCTTTTAGCTAAGGCCTTCCAATTTTATTAGTCTTCTCAAAAAATTCGCTTTTGGTTTTGTTAATCTTTTCTAGTGATTTTTATTACAATTTCACTTAGTTCTGCTCTCATCTTTATTATTTTCCTTCTTTCTGCTTGTTTGGCATTAGTTTGCTTTTCTTTTTTTTTAATATAGTTTTTATTTTTTTAAGATACTTAGATTACATAAATATTACATAAAAAATATAGGGCATCCCCATATGCCCCACTCCCTAGCTTTCCCACATTTTCCTACATTAACAATATCCTTAATTAGTGTAGTACATTTGTTACAATTGATGAACACATTTTGGAGCATTGCCACTAAGTGTGGATTACAGTGTCATTGTATTTTACACTCTTTCCCACACATTTTTTAAGTAATTAGAATATATATAATGGCCTTTATCTGTCATTGCAATGTCATTCAGTGCAATTTCCAAGTTATGAAAATGCCCCCAAATTTCACCTGTTTTTCCTTTTCCCTCCCATCAGAACCTCCAGTGTTCACTGCCTCCAATCAATGATAAATGTTCTTGCATTGCTAGAATCACAGTAAGTCTATAGTAGAATAACAGTGTCTACTCTAGTCCATTGTTCATTACCCAATCCTGAGGATTCTGGGATGGTGATGCCCACTCTGCCTCTAATTGAGAGGGGGCTTAGACCCCATGGGGCAGATGGATGGGACTCTCTTGCTTGCAGTTGCAGACTTTCTCTGTTCCTTGAGATGGTCATTGTCTATCATCATCTCCTTATTTGTTGTTCTGGGTGAGTCCAATGAAATGGAAAATAGGTTATTCTTTCTCTAGTTCTTCCAGATGTGCATTAGGTCTTTGATTTTAGCTCTTTTTTTTCTTTTTTACACTTGATCTTCACTGAAAGGCAAAGAAGCAATCCTTCTTCTTTTTTAATATGAAATGTTTGGCTATAAATTCCCCTCCCATCACTGCTTTAGTACATCCCATCAGTTTTCATATGTTGTATTCTCATTTGAATTTGTTTCAAGGTAGTTACCAATTTCATTTACAATTTCCTCCTTGGCCTACTGATTATCTATACGTGTATTGCTTTACCTCCATATCTTTTTGCTTATTCTGGTTCTCTGCCTTTTTAAATTTCCAGCTTCATTTCATTGTGGTATGTGTACTTTGTATAATTTCAATCCTTGTGAATTTGTTGATACTTGTTCTCTGGCTTAGCATATGGTCTCTCAGTGAATAATCCATGTGCACATCAGAATAATATAAATCCTGCTGTTATTTGGGTATAATAGTCTATATATGTCTATTAAATCTCAATCTTCTTGATTGATCTCCTGCTGAGATGTTCTGTCTAATGATAATAATTGTGTATTAAAATCCCTCACTACAATTGTAGAGGCATCTATTTAACCACTTGTTTTTTTAGTGTGTTTGTCTCATGAATTTTGTAGCATACTCCTTAGGTGCATAAAATGTTTATGATTGTTCTTTATTCTTGAAAACATTTTTATTAATATATAGTGTGCTTCTTTGCCTCTTAGAAAATTTTGCATTTAAAGTCTATTTTGTCTTATATTAATATATCTTCTCCCACATTTTTAGTTATTCTTTACATGTAAAATCATTTCTAATCATTCACTTGCAACCTCCTTGCGACCCTGGGTCTAAGATTAGTTTCTTGTAAACAGCATATAGATACATCATATTTCCTTACCCATTTTGCCAATATGAGTCTATGGATTTGGGAGTTTAGTATATTAACATTAAATGTTATTACTGTAAAGGCAGTACTTACATTAGCCATTTTTTCTTTAGTTTTGTATATTTTATATTTTGCCTCATTTCTCTTTATTTCTTTTTACTTATTAGTAATTTTACTTTCTACACTCTCTTCCAACCTTCTCTCTCCTTGTTTTCTTTTCAACCTGTAGAACTCCCTTTAATATTTATTGATGGGCAGTTTTCTTGTTGACAAACTTTCTCAATTACTGTTTATCTGTGAATATTTTGAATTCTTACTCATTTTTGAATGCCAGCTTAGCTGGATATAGAATTCTTGGCTGGCAGTTTTTTGTTTTTTTTTTCTTTTTGCATCTTAACTATGTCATACCATTGCCTTCTTGCCTCCATGTTTCAGATGAGGAATTAGTACTTAATCATATTGAGCATCCCTTGTATATGATTGATCACTTATCTCTTGTTGCTTTCAGTATTCTCTATTTGTCATGAACATTTTACATTTTGATAAGTATGTATCTTGGGGTAAGCCTGTTAGGATTTATACTGTGGAGTGTTCTATGCTTCTTGGACAATGTCATCCATGTCCCTCAAAAGAGTTGGGAAATTTTCAGCCATTATTTCTTCCATTACTCCTTTCTGCCCCTCTTTCCCTTCCCTTCTCCCTCTGTGAGGTCTATAATGCATATGTCTGTGCCTTTCATGTTATCTTTCATTTCTCTTAGCCTTGCTGAATTTTATTCTATCTTTTTATCTATCTGTTCTACTATCTCTGTGATTTCAGATGTATTATATGCAATGCCACTAATTCTTTCCTCTGCCTGTTCAATTCTGCCTTTTTGTGCTTACAGTATATTTTCTATTTCTTGTATTGTGCCATTCATCACCATCAGATTCTTTATCTTTTTATATATGTCTATGATTTCTTCTGTTTCCAAAGTGCCTTCTTAATACCCTTTTTCTCTTCCTTCACTTCATTAAGTTGATTTATGGTATTTGAGCATCCTTGATTAGTTGTTCCACATTCTGTATCTCTTCATCTTTTTTTAGTTTTCTCATTAGACTGGACAATATCTTCCCATTTCTTAGTATTTTTGTAATTTTTTGCTGGTGTCTGGGCATCTGTTTATCTTGTTGACCTTATTCAGATAGTTAGCTTCTCTTTCTATTCAAGGATGGTTTTGTTGTTTTGTTTTGTTTCAAGTTCCTCTTATTTCACTTATTTTATACCCTTCTAGTTGTCTATGTTCCCCTGCAAAATATTAAAGCATAAAATGGAAAGAAAGAAGAGAAAAATAATTTTTAAAAAACCACACACACAAGATGGAAAATGAACGTTAAAGAATCAGGAAGAGAAAACAAATAATAATAAGGGTAAAAAATCATTAAAAATAAAAGGATTAAGAATAAAAAATATGGAATAAAAAAAGAGAGAATGAAACACAGAAAAAAGAATAAAATAAAAGATCTAAAAGGAGAGAAGAGAGGAAAGAAAATGAGGACCTAACAGGAGAAATTGGAACAAAATTAATGCAACAGAGTAAGGGGAAAATAAATGGAAGAAAATAAATAAATTAAGGCAAAAAAGAGGGAAAAGTAGAAAAAAACAACAACTACAAAACAAACAAAAACAAAAACAGGCTTCCCTCTCAGGCCACTTGCAATGGTCTCAGGCAGCCAGTGCACACAAATCTCCTTCCAAGTCTGCCTTCCCTAGTTAAAATACTGGTGTGTAGAGAAAGGAACAGGGTATATAAAATAAAAATTAAAAGTTACCTTAAAAAAATAATCTCTGTCAAATACCCCATACTGAGGCTGCTTTTCCTTCAACCCCTGCTCCTTTCAGCTCCTAGAGTGCCTGCCTACACCCCATTTATCATTCAGACAAGTTAGGCCTTTTTTAAAAAAAGGAAGTAACAGGTACTGAACCCAGGTCCTTGTATATGTGAAGCAAGACTTTCATCACTGAACTCCACCAGCTCTACCAGTTAGTTCAGGCTTCACAAGATTTCTGAAAGCTGGTCCTTTCCCTCTGCCTGCCATTTTTTACCTCAGGCCAGTTAGGCTTCTAATGATTTGGCATTTGCCTCTCCAGTTTACCCACTATCCAGACCCATTAGGCACCTGTCAACATGCCACTCACTGACACTTTCCTCTCTCTCCCAGGGCAGGTTGGTGTGGAAGCTTGCCTGCTTAAATTCCCCTTACCTTGTCCATGAAGTTGTTTCAGAGCTAGCTAGTGTCTTTATTTTTCATGGTCTGCCCACCATATCTCCCTTGGCCCTACATCTCTCTCCCTGTGATTTAGCTATGTGCTGGATCCCCACAATTTTTGCCCCGCAAATCCCCACCTCAAAAGCCTGCTGGATATTGGGATGCTCCCCTTGTTGCCTGGAGGCAGGGGATCAAACTCACTCTAGAAGCCACCCAAGTGCTCGTCTTCCAGCCATGTCCCTTCCCTGGATTTCCTAGCCTCTGAGCTTGCTTCAGTGCCCTATCTACCGTGTGTTCCTTTTCCCCCAGCCAGCTGGCCCTCCCCTCTCTAGCTATCCTCTCCAACTGCTGCCACAGTCCCATGGCTTCCCTTTGGATGGGTAAAGCTGCTTACCTTTCCACAATTTCTGGAGGAGGATGACAGTTTGCTGTTGTTCCCTATTCTTCCATATTGTTTCTTAGAGTCAATATAAAACCAAACTATATCAGCAGACTCTTTTTGACAAATTGACAAGCTGATGTTAAAAAAATATATAAAAGCAAAGTAACTAGATATCTGAAAGAATATTACTAATGAATATAAATTTGGAAGACTTGGAAAAATCAATTTTATGAATTAGTAGAAAACTATGATCACAAAATTGTGGTGGTATTCTCCTAAAATAAAAGAAATATATCAATGGAAAAGAGTTGAACTGAAAAAAGGGGCCATATTTACATGTTCAACTGATTTTCAATTAAGACACCAAAATAATTCAAATTAATAAAGTAGAACAAACTCCTCCTACATGCTGCATTTATGGACCTAAAAACCATCAGTTCTGTATGATGAATACTATGTGGTTGTTTTTATATGAAGTTCTAAAGAAACAAAACTAATCTACAGTTGAAGAATTCAGTATGATGAGTACTATGGGGCTAGGTGGGTAATGGATGGGTGGAGCCATGAGCAATCTGAGTGAAAATGCTTTTTTTTATATTGGAGTGTAGAATGCATTGACATACTTTGTCAAAATTTTTCAAACTGTACCCTTAAAATCTGATCTCTGAATTTGTTTGAACCCAGGAGAGGAAAAGGGATTTATAAATTGTCCCAACAATCACAACATTTTGAGAGACAATTTTGGTATACAATTTAACTGAATGTTTTTCAGCCTCATCTCATTTTGTGTGAACTTACTCCCTGACTTTCAACTGACAATGATTTCTGTGAGCTATATCATACATATTCCTGCTATTTACTAATTTTATTAATAATAATGTATTACAAATAAGTTCCTTGTAGGTTATTTTCTTTTCATTATGTTTATATTTTAAATTAATAGATATTGATTACTTATGTGATATGAACACAGAGGATTAAGATTAGAAAAGTGGAATAGAAACAATGAAACTAGAATCAGAATTAAGAAAACTATATGGAATGACTTAAAACACTGGAATGATGAGAAAAGAGAGAAAGAAAATAATAAAAAAAAGAAAGTAAACAGAGAAAAAAAAAGAGAGAAATAAAAACAAGAAAAATTGGAGACCAAATAAAAGAGGGGGAATGAAAGAACAGCAACAGAAAATAGTAAATATAAAGATGAAGGAGAGAAAAGAAATAGCATAGAAAGAGTAAATCAGTAAACAAAAGAAAAAAGAAAAAAACAAGAAAGAAGACAGAAGTGACTCATTTTTAAAAAGTGACAGAAAAAAATAATAATAATAAATACGGAAGAACAGCCATCTCTCTTATACCCCAAGGTACCTTTTCAGGCTGTTCATCAATCAGTCACCCTGCAGCCTGCCCTCTGCAGGTTTTGAACAATGTTTTAGTGAGTAAAATAGGGGAAATTTTTAAAAAAAGGAAACTTTTTTCTTAAATAAAATAGAACTAAGAAAAGTTAATACAATAAGAATGTCTATATATTCCCTGTCATAAACTTTTAGGTGGATGCCTGATAACCTGGTGGATCACTTCTCAGTGAAGAGCCATGAATCAAACCAGGGACCTCATATATGCTAGGCCAGAATTCTTCCACTGAGCTATTCTTATGCCTTAGTTTAACTAGCCTTTCAGAAGGCTATCTGTCCACTTTCCCTCAGGCAGGGTTAGATTCCCTGCAGTCTGATACAGTCCTGATGATTAGGGGCCTGTCTCTGTCTCCTCTCTGATGTAATTCCTCTCTTTACCAAGCAGCTGGGCATGACAGCCAACCTGAGGTGGTACCCCTCCCCTCAAGTCGGGGTCCCTTCAGACATTCAAAGGCGCCCAGATTGCTAAACTCACTGCAAAGAAATCACTCTCTATTCTCCCGGACCCATCTTTCTCACAGGCAATCTGTCCCACTTAGAGCAGGGAGCCAATAGCTTCACCTAGGCTATTGGCCCTGAAGGCAGGATATGTGTGCTGCTTCCAGCCACAGAGGCAAACAACCTAGGATTTTCCCCTGGATTCCCTATCTGCCCAGTCCCCTCATAAATGACTCAGAGCCCCTTCCCATTCTATATATATCCAAAGCAACTGGCAGGGAGGAACACATCTGGTCTCCTCTCAGTTAGATACAATTCACTAGGAGTTTTACCTTTGCTTAATATCTTGGTTTGGGGGAGGGGAGCCCTTCCTGGCAGCTGGAAGGTTTAATAACTCATGATTAGTTGTTTTGTCTTCTTCATCCTCTGACCAACACTCTCCTGGCAGTTGTGAAGCAGTATCCTAGTTTGCTGTATCCCAAAGCAGGTCCCCAAGGCAGCTTCTGGCTCTTTCCCATTGTTAACGAGAGCTGAGCCTTGTCTGCCTAACCCATCAGCCATGTTCCCATAGTCCCTGAAACCATCTAGGGAATTTTTCATTTTAGTTATTGAGTTCATTAATTGTAATATTTCTCTGGAGAGATTACCTTGTTCATTCCTTATTTTCCTCATGTCCCTTAAGACTCTCTCCATGTTTTCCTTTATCTCATTGAGCATATTGAGGATCAAATTTTTAAATTTCTGACTGGTAAGTCCAAAGTCTGGTCATCGTTGATGGCTTCTGGATTTTTTTCTTCTTTCTTTGAATGGACCATCATTTCCTGTTTTTTTGTGTGTGTCTTCTGATCTTTTGTTGAACATGGTACACTTTAATATTTTAATATGTTAACTTTGGGATTTTGTCCCTGCACTCTCCCTTAGTTTGTATCCAGTTAGTTATATGACAGAGTTTTTCCAATACCAGGAGCTCTTCAAAACTAACAAACCAAAGCAAATTTTCAAGCTGATAGTGGCTATGTATGGCAAGGGATAGATAGAGAGATTGAAAGGTAGCTGCTAAGGGGTGGAGGGTGTTTCTTTTTCTTTTTGGGGTAATGAAAATGCACTAATATTGATTGTGGTAATAGTATATAACTCTGATTTTACCAAAACCCATTGATTGTACACCTGGATGGATTGATTGTATGGCATATAAATAAGTCTCAATCAAATTAAAACAAAAGTCATCCTCCCACCCTGCCTAATCATGGAGAGTCAGAATGAAGTGTGGTTTTATCAAGAAGTGCACCTGGGGGCAGGAGACATTGATTTGTTCTAGCCTTACCACAGATTTTCTGTATGACCCAGGCCAACCATGGTCCCTTTGTAAGCCACAGTTTACCCCTCATTCAGTGATGCAGTTGACAGAGATTACTGTTGGTAGACATGTTTGAGGGGCAGTCAGAACAAATATTGAGCCATTAATACCAAAACACTTTGTAATTCTTTATTAGTGGCCAGTAGACATCAGAGATAAGCCTCACAGTGTCCTTTCTCTGTGGTGCTCTGTCCAGTGACTGAATGCAGGTAGTCCTTTGTCCCAGATCATTTCAACTTTGTTTCTCTTGCTGTCCCTGCTGTGTGCAATCAGCTTCTCTGTCTTCAGGACAAACCATGAGACAATAAGCCTGAGATGCTCCTGGTTCAGTCTCTCAGGCATTCACCAGATAGACTGGGACTGGTATACATATACCTCTCCAAGCACACAGAAGTCATGCTGCTCCTTCTGGAAAAGGGTCAAAGGCTCAAAATGGGAGTGCAGGCTGACTCCAACCCATGATGTGAAGGGGGTGAGGAAAGACCAGCAAAGGCAAGAGGAGCTTCTTCTATGGCTTAATAAGCTGCATTTTCCTTTTTTATTTTAAAATTTTTATTGAAGACTATCATGCATACATGAACTTACATAAACAGTAAGTGTATAGTAAAAGTTCTGAACTTACAAAATAAATATACATAACATACAAGACTCCCATACCTCCCCCCGACTCCAATTACTTGCATTGTTGTGGAACATTTGTAACAGATGGTGAAAGAGCATCATCAAAATATAACTACTAACTATGGTCCATGTCTTATATTTGGTGTACTTTTCCCCAAGCCCACTTGCTATTGTCACTCTCTTTAAGTATTATAAATTTGCTATAGTTTACATGAGAACATTTTCATAATTGTTCTGTTAACTACAGTCTATCATCCACCAGAGGACTCACTATGTTATACAGCACTATGCCTTGTACAATCCATTGAAAGTGTATACTCCATGGCTCTAATAAGGTCCATTTTCTTAAATCAGAATTTCTCTGTTTAATGCAGCCCTTATCACTTTTCTTAATCTTTAATATTCCTCTGAAGCCTTTGTACCAGGAGCAGTGACCTGAAGTAGCTGATAAAAGATCGAGATCTGGGATCATACCATACATCTCCACAGTTTGGAAGACTAGTTGTATATGTCCTAATCTGGTATCAGTAAACTGAGCCAGGAACCAGGGCTCTAGTCTCCATTGCTGCTGGCCATGATGCTTGGGTAGAGGGGTCATAGCTGTTGCAGGAAAGGTGAAGCTTACTGGTATTTACTGCAAATTAATAGCCTCTTCTCCTGCTCCTCTCTGGATGCTACACAGAGCTCCCTAGACTCCAGAGTTTCCAAATGGTTGATTCATATATTTCCTGCCAGTTCAATAGTTGTTTTGGTGAGCAACTGATTCCTGGAACTTCCCATGCAGCCATCTTCCCACATCTCTTGTTTTTACTCATATTACTGTATTAGTGCACAGGTAATATGAAAATATTATTGTAAAAGGTTTTGCAAATGTAATCAGTTCCATAAGATCAACAAAGTTGTATCAAACATGAACAAAAACTACTATCTAAAGATTTAAAAAAAATAATATTTAAAAGAAACAAATGAAAGTATATGTGTGTCTGTATGTATATATGTGTATACATATGTAGACATGTAGCATATATATATTAGTGTGTGTATATATATGCATATATATATGTTTATTAACACACTAGACCTTGTGGAGAAAATTTAAAATTTCATCAGGAAAAATTCAATATTGTAATAATTTGTAGATATGATCAGTGATTTAAAGGAGCAGGGGGAGGCGGCTGTGGCTTAATCGGTGGGGCTCCCGTTTGCCATGTGGGGGGCCCCGGGTTCGGTTCCCGGGGCCTCCTGGTGGGGGCAGGCCCGCCCGCACTGCGTGGTTGGCTGGCCCAGCGAGCACAAGCAGCAGGGGGGAGATAAATGAATAAATAAATAAAATCTTAAAAAAAAATAAAATAAAAAAATAAAGGAGAAGGGATTTTTTTAGGAGAAGGAGAAGAAAGAGGAGGAGGAAAAAATACAAAAATTCACACAATGGAAACATATTTGTAAATCTGACTGCATTACAATGAAGAATTTCTTTCTCTAAAGTCAACAGAATAGTACAGAATTTGGTATATAAACAATTTAAAAATGTAATTATTAAGTCCTAGGAAGGAATTTCATAAAGAATAAGCACAAAAATTTTATTTTACACATAAATGATTCTTCACTACTGTTGTTGAATGAATTTTAAAATTGTAACTACTTCTGCTTGATTTTGACAAATTCAAAGACTAGAAAATTATATCTAGGTGCACCAATTGTTGCTAATAATGTGGAGATAAGGATTTACAGATATATTGCTTATTTGCATGCATAAGTAGTTCAACTGCTTTGGAAAACCACTTGACATTTTATTAGCCATATAAGAATAATTTTGGTTACAGTAATAAATAAATCTTAAATCGATGCTGAGAGCTATAGAGGCAATTTCACAATGTGTCATAACCTAAAACCTATACATTTTGATATTTTACCCTGTTACCACTGGAATTAAATTATGAGGTGCCTGCTCCCTAAGTTAGTTTCTAGCTGATATTATGACAGAACATTCCTTGAATGCCAGAAGATAAAAGAAAAAGCAAAGAAAAAAATACAAAGAAAAGAAAAGTTAAAAGAGGAGAGGAGAGGAGGGGAGGGGGAAGGGGAGAGGAGGGAAGGAGCTGGAAAGGAAAAGAAAGGAAAGAAAGAGAAAAGAAGAGAAGGGAAGGAAAAATCACCTTTTAGGGGTTTGAGATCCTTCAGAAGTTATCCATACAGTAGATTTAAACAATAGCTTGAGACCAAAGAATAGGGGTAACCTTGATTATTAAGTGCATGCATCTTGTCTTTGGCATGTGTGTGAGGCTGTACGATTTCCACCTTTTACAACTATGAATTTTCCCTCTTCTCTAGCATACAGTTACTCACAGTTCCGGGCACAGGACTAAATGTCCTAAAGCCAGTGATCCCTTTCACAAGGTAGGGCAACATAACTGCTCTCCTGGTGTTCTGAAGAATAGCTTTCTGAAATGCCTTCTATAAGCAGGGAAATTTCTGGAATGGAGAGTCCCTCAGACCACCACCAGACAGTGGGAGATGTGGCAGCCAATGTACCAAATGATGCTAATAGTTTATAGATGACTTTGACTAACTTTGGCATGCACTCGGTTACTTCAGTACCTAACTGTTTCCTGGAGCCTTGAGAAAGGTGATTCTTTCAGTTTTGCTTGTTCAAGGTTTCTGTGGGAGAATATAGCCCTGAAGTCCCTTTCTCCACTATCTTGATTATTATTTTTTGACAATCGGCTCTTTCATTTCAAATACTTCTTGCTAATATAATAAAAATATATTCTGATCCATAATAAACCTGGCACGTCCACTTTACCAGTTGGAAAAGTAATGTAAAATTAAATGAGTATTAGTTGCTTTTCTAGATTAGGATGACAAATTAAAAAGGCATCTTTTATGATATTCAGTCCTGAGATGTGAAAAGGTTAATTATATTATCATCAGAATACTGGCTCATCCTCTAAGGATCAGGAAAATAAAATTATTTCTATATTGAAGGATAAGTTTTCATATCTTTTTGGTGGGAAAAACTACACCACAGTGTATAAGCAATATCTAATATTCTGCAAGCAAAATCCAATTCCACTTGTTGCTACATCTCACAGCATTCTATTATTACATGGTCTGCACCACACAGAAAGACTAAATGAATCAACCATGGCATGTGTAGCAGTTTGGCATTATTTATGAATTTCAAAATTAAATATTGGATTATTTTTGTAAACTGGTCTTTTCCTCTGGTTGTATTAGATTGTATGATCTTCAAAGGTTTTACTTTTACTTGATTATATTATGATTAAGGCTTTGATTGAGCCACATCAGTAAGGCATTGAATCCTCACCCCCTTGGTGGATGGGAACTCACAAAGAAAACTACAGGGCAGATGAATTAGCAGAAATTTTAATGCTGGAACTCTGGGAAGTAAATACTCAGAGAAGCAGATAAATAAAGAAAGAGAGAAGGCTCCATTAGACACAGTAGAGGCCCTGGGAAGAGAGATAATGCATTCACCTGAAAGTTTTCAGCTTGCTTTGCGGAGCAAACAGCAGCTGAGCCTGGAGAAGGAGCCCCAGGAGAAGTATTAACTTTTTCCCATCCTACAGCTCATTTTGGAAGAAGCTGGGACCATGGAGCCTGAAGCAGAACACTGAACCCTCACTGAGACCAGTGGCAATCTTACTCCAACACATGGCAAGAGACTTTGGGGAAGGAAATAATTTACTCTTTATGGCCTGGTAGCTGTAAGCTTCTGCCCCAAATAAATACACTTTATAAAGACCAACAGAGTTCTGGTACTTTCCATCAGCATCCCTTTGGCTGACAAATGCAGTATGTCTCTATTCAGCCAGCTCACAGGCAGAGAAATAAAAGCTTACCAAGGATATGCTCTGTATTAATACCAAGAACCAGCCAGTGATGCATTTGGAAGAAAACCTTGACCAAAAGGGGAAACATGAAATACAAAAGAATTTTTATGCCTAAGAGATTTCAAAATGATTCAGGTCCTTCCAGAAATTACATTTAAGCATGTCTCAGACAGATAGCACTAACTGCCACTGCAAACAAAGCCTCAAATAAGGGTTCTCCTGAGGATATAGAGCCACCTAGACTCTACAAGGCAAGGCACATGATCTCTTGAAATCAGCACCCTGTTGGCGGCCCATTTCTTGAAATATATGACAACCTATTTCTGCAACGTTACAGAGTCAGACTCATTTATAATGTTCCTACACATGATTTTTCTACCCCTTTTACTTGAGCCAACAATTAGAATTATACCAATTAGTATATCCCAGAGACTTAAATCTTTGGTCTGTTCATATGCTTTTTGAGTCCTGAATCTCAGAAGAGTTGCAACACCTACTCTCCAGTTAATTGGACTTGTCTAGGACAAGTAACAATGATGATGATAGACAACACCCATCTCAAAAAAACAGATTATCTAAAACTGCAAGCAAAACATTTCCTTCTATATGCACCATATGATCTAAGCTCTCTCTCTCTCTCTCATTCTGAGACAGAGTAGGAATCACCATCCCAAACTGCTCAAGTTTGACAAATGAACAAACATAAAGGGGGAATGCAACCATGGACAAACTAAACTTAATATTGTAGTAACAGAAGAACATGTAATATTGACATAAAGATAAGTGGTTACCAGAGGGTCGAGGGAGAGGGGGAGGGAATGATAGTTGTAACATAGCGCATTATTAGGGCATTGGAATTAACTGTAAACCACGATGTAAAGTATAGACTTTGGCTTGTAGCAATGCTCCAATATTTATTCATCAATTGCACCAAATATACCAGACAATTGTAAGATGTTTTTAATAGGGGAAGATGTGGGTTGGAGGGGTTCAGGTATATGGGGATTCCTTATATATTTGATGTAACTTTTCTGTAATCAAAAAGCTCTTTAAAAATAAAGTTTATTATATTATAAAAAATCATATGCTCTGTTGAGGGTTAGGTATTTATAGTCCAGAAATCAATGAAGGAAGCAACTTTAAGGGTATATCAGTGCTAGATCTTTTTTCAATTTTGCAGTTGTGACTCAAGTCTAATTACTGTCTTAGTTAGTGCAGACATCAGTAGAAAGGTGAATGCGAAGAGAGAAATTTGAATTGAATTCTCTAATTCAGAACAGTCAATATTCTCTTCCAGAATGGAAGTTTCTTGTATCTTGAAATTCTCTCAAATATATGAGACCTGTTAAGGTACTTATGTATCATCTTCTCCCAAAGATATGATTCTATGTTTTTAGCTAAAAGCCATGCTAACATCATTCAAAATAATTTTAAAATGTGGAAAAACTTTTCCTGAAGAATGTTTGAATTACACAAATGAGTGGGGTTGAAAAACTAGAACACAGATGTATTGTTCACTATCACATGTGCAAACAATAAAAGGATATTTATTAAACAAAATTTTGAATACTTAATAAGGATAGATTCAAATTTTAGAAATTACATCAAATATAAATTAAACCACAATCCACTATTTTTTCAGAATGTTCTTTAATTAAGAAAAACCCGGCTTAGCATCTCAAAATATCTGTGGAATATTCTGCATAGAGCAGTTTTAATCTCTCTTCCTCAGGCTATAAATAGTGGTGTTTAAAAACGGGGGCACCATGGTGTAAAATATGGTCATGAGAAGATTACTGAGAGATGTTTTATTTGTAATGAAACCAAAGGAAGCAACCAACCCAGAAACGAACAAAATGAGAATTGCCAACTGTGGAGTACAGGTGGATAGGGCTTTGTTACAGCCTTCAACAGAATACATCCTAAGTACTATTGAAAAAATATCAATATAAGGCTTAAACATAAAAGCAGAACATAATAATAAAGCACAAGCACTTTTAGAACTATGGATATAGAGTCAAAAAACTGAACATCTGCAGATGAGATCCTCAGTTTTGAGGAATATCACAGAAATATTGATGGATCACACTGGACTCTGTGATAGGAAGTATGAACATTGTGCCTGTGTGGATACCAGAAAAGAGCAACCCACTTGCCCATGAGCCAGCAGCTGCCTGTGGGCACAGACACAGGGTAATGGCAAGTCCAGAGTGCAGAGGATGGCAAATGGCAACATAGCAAGAATAGTACACCATTATAAGAAATAAAAACTCTGTGGGTCCAAACAAGATAAACAGGAAAATCTGAGTAACATATGATGAGAAAGATAAACAGGAAAATCTGAGTAACATATGATGAGAAAGAAATCAGTGAACTGCCTGTTAGAAAATTCACAATTAATTTGGGAACAGTTCCTAAATACAGAAAAAGTCAATATATTGGAGAATGCAAATGTGTGTCATTTATAATGATAGAAACAGAAGATTCCCAGTCAGGCTCCTAGATACATCATTAAGAACATAAGACTCTACATGACATGGAGTTCTTGGGATGTTGCCATATCAAAAGGAGGAATTCTGTGAAAATGATGAAATTGTCCATTTCTCATAATGTTTCCATTTCCCTGTATTCAAATTAAAAAATGATAAGAATATACTAAAATTAAATCATGCAACTCACAAACAAATTGCCACCATTGGTATGAATATATTGTTTCTCATGAGGAATTCAGTAAGAACCAATGGACAACGGACAATATTTTGAAATAAATGAATTCACTTATTTCCCCTTAAACACTTTTTCTTATGTGTGCTCTATGTTATTTTCACCATTCATAGGATTAAATAATTGAAATATATAAAAATATTTAAAATGAAATCAAGGTCATAAACTCTCCAGTTCTTGAAGCATATTTATACTATTTTAGTAAAATATATTTCCAATCTCCTTCAGGAGGCATCTAGTAATTATTTTCTTCATTACCAAATTTTCATTCCAGATATGCCCTGTAAGAGAATCTCTATACCAGCCCTTCCATTTAAACACTGAATAGTTTTTCTCCTCATATACCAGGTAAACTAGGATGATTGCTGATCTTACACCAACTTTGGATAGCTGAATATAAATTGCTTTCTGTAGAATAGTGAATTGTTCTGAGGCTCATCTCAGAATGATTTTAATCCAAAGGAAACCAGATGAATTATGCCTCACCACACTGTCATTTTGGTGTTTTTTTAATAAGACAGGAGTGTAAGATGTTTCTTTCCTCCTTTGCCCCACAGTCCATAAATTATTTGATTTAATTCAGATAATAATCAACTCCAAACTTCCCATTGCAGTGTGTACCACAGTTCCCTTTTTGTTTCTAGCCTACCTTCTCACCTGTACACAGTATCTAAGCAAAGAAATCCACTTGATACTTCTCCTCCTCAAAGCTCCCTTCCTTCAATCAGACATGAATTAAATACTGATTGAACAGTTAATTTTTGTGTTCAGATATATTGCCTATGTGCTTTTCTGGAATTTACTGAAATCTTCTCATTTAAAATAGCTAAAATAACCACAACTATTTTACTTGGGCTTGTTTTGAAGCATACCAAATCATAAATAAATTGTTTCAATCTTAATTATGCTTTCAATTCTATAAATAATTACCTTTAAGGATGTCATTTCAAAGCAATTTAATTTTGCATGTGAAAAACTTATAACTGAGAAGTAATAACTATTAACTTGTAAGAAATTCCATTTTATTAATAATTTTAATATAACGCATTTATGACCATTATTTTAAGTAGGTAATATTTTTAATAATATTGATTTACTACATTGATTATATTCATATGATTTTCTAGATTTTTGCAAAATATTTTTGTAAATTTTTACTCTACATTTATATTATGCATATTTTTCTATCCTCAATTTTATGAGGAAGAGAAAGTCTTTTAACAGAGGTTTTATTAAATATACAAAATACTACTCAGTAATTAGTTTGATGCTATTTAGTTAAGGGTTGGATTTAAAAATATTCCAGATGAATTTTTAATTTTCTTTATCAAACCACACATGGTTATGGATCTTTGATAATTCTTATTCTTCTCTTCTATCTCTTCAGATTACATCTTTTCACTCAGTCTGTAAAATTCTCAATTCTCCTTAGGCATAATTTTCCATGCATCCTATATATCACTTTACATCATGATGGTTAAATTCACAGCCTTGGGAATAAGAAAGAGAGGGTATTAATTGTTTGTCTCTGCTCCTTATTACCTCAGAGAGATTTAGAAGTAATTTGTATCATAATTTTCAAATCTGGAAATGAGCAAAATGAGTAGGATATCTATTCATCATAAAATGTTAAAAACATGAATTACAAGAGTATAAAAAACTCTACAAAGGGCATATATACTTTCTAATCACCTGTAAATAAATATAAGAAACTGTTCCTAGACTCAACTGTGGTAGGGGATGATCAATGGTGCAGGGTGTCAATAATTGGAGGATTTGTGGAGAAGGGTGTACTTGGGGCATGGCTCTATGTATATGAATATGCTCAAGTGGTCATCGGTTGTTGTCTCAGTGGATAGAGACCACATAAAAACTAAAAGAATATTTAATTCCCATCCAGGGAAGTCCTGCTACATTCTCTAATAGAGCAGCAAGAATCCCCCAAGTACATGGGCCCTGCCTAGCAAAGGAAGACAGACCAATACTCCAGATTCTTGACATTGATGGTTGTACTTATAAACCTTGTGCTTGTGAAATTGAAACTTAGCTTAATATTATATATTGCCTAATAGTTACCTCCTGAAAGCCTCCTTGTTACTCAAAGGAAGCCTCTAAGCAAACTGAGTTTATACACTCACTACCTCCCTCTCCCCCCCCCCCCAGTGTGGGACACGTCTCCTGGGGATTACCCTCTTTGGCATTGAGGGATTATTACCTAGCACAAACTAGCAATGTATTTGGAAAAAGACCTTGACCAAATGGAAGAAATATTAAATGCAAATGAGTTTCTATGGCTAAGAGATTTCAGAGTGAGATGGGAGGCCAGTCCAGAGGTTGTATTTATGCTCATCGCAGGAGAATCTCATTGACTTCCACAGGAAAAAGGGCCTCACACAGCGTGGCTCCTGAGGGCTCTAGAGAAACATAGACACTATATCCATGGTAGACAAATTCAGTAATTCAGCACTCTATCATTGCACTGTACTTTGGAATACATGCTCCCCAATATAACAGATTTAGACTCATTTATAATTTCCCTAAACATGCTTCTTCTGCCTTTCTTTTGAACCAATAATTAGCAATATGCCAGAAACATAAATTTTAAGTCTGTTCATATGTTGTTTGAGCCCTGAATATCAGCAGAGTTGTAAGACCTACTTTCCAGTTCATTGGACTCACCCAGGAATAACAAGCAAAAGAATGATGATGGGCAACACCCATCCAAAACACAGAGAGTATCCACAACTGCAAGCAAGACAGTTCCATCCATCTGATCCATGGGATCTAAGACCCTTCTCAATCAGAAGCAGAGTGGGCATCACCATTCCAAAATCCTCAAGATTCAGTAATGGGAAATTGCTGTTAAGATGGCCTCAAAGTAGCTTGACAGTTGTTAACCATTTCACAAAAACAATGGATGGAAGCAAAGCTAACCAAGGGAGCCACTTTTTGGATCTTCAGAGCATGAGAGTGCTGCGTAACATCTGAGAAGGAGAAGGATAGAGAGACAAAGAGGCCAAAGGAATATCTTGTGGCTCGGGATGGCACATACCCTCCACCCTCAAGATGAATAGCCTCAATAGAATACCTGGCTCACTGTAGCCAGCTGAAAGGGGAAAATTGGTCCTCTCTGGGAGGAAGAAGGGTCTGCAGGATGACAAAGAGAGGTTTCTCTTCAGTGAGTTTGGCCAGCCAAGCCCACTTTGAATATTGACTGTAGCCACCCTAGAAAGTAAAAGTTGAAAGTGACCCATCTGATGGGGGAGCTGAAGAGCAAATAAGTGTGGGACAGGCACCCAGCAAACTCAGAAAGAGACTAGTGTAATTGGGAGGGGATATAATCTAAGACTAACAGAAGGGAAAGATAATTTTTTTAAAAAGACCTCAGTCAGAGCTGGAATGGCCCATGGGAAAGGAGAGGGGTTCAGGTCAGGCAGGCTGTTGCAGCCACAGGCCCTGGGAAAGAAAGCCACTATGTCAGTGAGGAGGTAGGTTAACAGCCCTGGGGAGAAAGAAGCTAGGAGAAATAGCCAGCAAACTATTAGAAATACAACTTGCCTGAGAGAATAGAAGGAGGGGAAAGGTAGATAAACTTTCAGAAACATAACTAAGCTGTAGAATACATGTAGTTCAGGGGATGAATGTCTGCCTCTAGGGACATCTACTAGGTCCTTGGTTCAATTCCCCGTACTGCTTAAGGGAAGGGATCCAGAAAGTGATCCAGCAGGTTGTCAGGCATACAGGTGGTTTCTTGTGACGTGGACCTTATAGACAGAGATTTATTTTTAATATGCTATTTTATATCTTATTTTTTAATTAAAAAAATTTTTTTTATTCTTGAATTTATTCTCTAAAACCATGTACCTTACCTGGGAAGGACATGCTACAGTGTGATTCATTGATGAGTACTGGCACCCTGAGAAGTTTTCTAGTAGCCTAAGAGGGAAGGATGTTTTTCCTAGGTTCTTTTTTGTTTTGTTTTTTTTCTATTTTCTCTTTCTTTTTATCCTTTTTTTCTTTCCCTTCTATTTCTTCTTATGTTCTTTATTCCTTTTATTTCTTTCATTTTTCACTTTTCCATTGCTTTTCTTTCATTCCGACTTCTCTTGTTTGGTATTCATTTTTTTTCCTAATCTTTGATGATCTTTCTGGACTTTTATCTTTTCTCTAGTTTAATTTTTCTTCTGGTTTCTTTTTTTATTAGATCTTTGTATTTTTATGATCTTTGCACTCATTTCTTATTTTTCTTGGCTCTTTTATAATTCTTTTTCTATCTTCCTGTTATTATTACTATTATGCTTTTTCTCTTTTTCAGTCTTTCATTTTCTATGGTCTTAAATTTTTTTCAGGGAAACATGGACACCTATATTCATATAGAATAATTGGAATCAAGTACCAAAGATGAAATAAATAGGAGGAGATGCAGAACATAAAATAACTAATAAAGGATGTCAAAATAAATATTATGAATCAACTTAATGAAGTGAAAGAAGAGATAAAAGATATTAAGAAGACACTGGGGGGACATACAGATGAAAATGTGAACATGCATAAAAAGATAATAGATCTCGTTTTGATGAATGACACCACACAAGAAATAAAAAGTATGCTTAAAGGATATAACAGCAGATTTGAACAGACAGAGGAAAGCATTAGTGACATTGAAAATAATATATCTTAAACTGCATGGATAGTAGAACAGATAGGTAAAAAGATTTAAAACGTCGGCAAAGACTCAGAAAATTTAATGACAACATGAAATGCACTAACATAAGCATTACAGGTATCCCTGAGGGAAAAAAGAAGGGAAACGGGACAGAAAGGGGCTGAGGAAATAATCACTAAAATTTCATAACTCTTCTGAGGGACAGGGATATACATGATGAGGAACACAGAATCCTCCAAACAATATAAATGATAAAAGGCCTACCCCAAGACATATACTTATCAAATGGTCTGATGCTCAAGATAAAGAGAGAATACTGAAAGCAGCAAGAAAAAAGAGACCCATCGCATACAAGGGAAGCAAAACAAGATTAAGTATCTATTTCTCATCTGAAACCATGGAGGTGACAAGCAGTGGTATGACATACTTAAAGTGCTAAAAAAAAAAAAAAAAAAACTACCAGCCAAGACTTTCTATATTTATAAAAGATGTCATTCAAAGATGAGGGAGAGTTCAAAATATTCACAGATAAACAGAAAATCAAAGATTTTGTCAACAAAAGACCTGCCCTTCAAGAAATACCAAAGGACATTCTGTATGATGAAAAGAAAAAATAGGAGAGTCAAGGTTGAAGGAGAGTTTAGAAGTAAAATTACTAGTAAGAATGATTAAAAAGAGGGAAGCGGCTGTGGCTCAATCAGTAGGGCTCCCGTTTACCATATGGGAGGCCCCGGGTTTGGTTCCCGGGGCCTCCTGGTGAAGGCAAGCCCGCCCACGCGGCGTGGTTAGCTGACCCAGCGAGCACAAGCAGCAAGGGGGAGATAAATGAATAAATAAATAAAATCTTAAAAAAAAAAAAAAGAATGATTAAAAAGATAAAAAGGGAGATTAAAAACAAAATAGGACATATACAAACCTAAAGAAAAGCTGGCTAATGTAAGTACTACCTTAATAGTAATATAAGGTAATCTATCAAGGAAAAGAACAATCATGAAAATTTATGCACATAACCAGGTACCTCAAAAATATGTGAGACCATTTGAAGGGAAAGGCAAGATGGTGTTTGTTTAAGTGGGCACTCACCATCTCTCTCACAAAAGACAGCTGATTGGGGACAGGATCTTGCCCAAGTGAGCTGTTCTGGGAGACCATGGAGCGAGAGACTTTGGGACAATAATCTGGAGGGAGCTGGACAAGGAGAAAGACTGATCAATATAAAACTGTGAGTTGTTAGCCCCAGATGGCTAAGCCCCACCCTCAGGGCAAAGGGGTAGTGTGAGCCCGGACTCCTGCCACAACTCAGTGAGAGGGAGCATTCTCCGCGAGTGTGAAGGTTCTTGCAAAGGGTGGAGAGAGGTTCCTTACTGTGGGTTTGGTTGCCTGGAATCCCTTAGAACTTTGGGGAGCACACCAGCGAGCTTGAAGTGGAACCAGGCTGAGGGGAGAAACGAATCTGCTGAGGAAGCCTGATTTACCTAACCATCCTGGGGTACAGAGGCTTGGCTTGAAAGAGGGCAGACTCAGCCAATTTAATAGTTCCACACTGAGGACTATCCAATTTTCAACTCCCCTAAGGGAGTCAGGCAATAGGTAGTGCATAATAAGTTTCCACAAGCCTATTCAGGGTCCACTGGGAGGAGGTGGTGGTCTAGCAGAGGCTTATAAACCATTTCAGTGAGGTGAACTCAGTCATCAGGGTCCCATTTGAATTTCTAAAGGGAACTTAACCTGACCAGGAGATGGGAGCAGGGATTTGTTCAGACAGCCTGCTGAAAACTGCTGCCATAGGAAAGTTAAACCTTCTCAGAGGAAAATGACTAAATAGCTTTCTGAAGAGCTACCTGGCTCAATTAGTAAGTTAGCTCAGTGCAGGAATTCTGCCTTGAATATATGAGGTCCTTAGTTCGATATCCAGCTCCTCTGACAGTAGTGATTCACTGGGATATCTAACAACCAGCTGACACAGTAGGATAAAAAAAACATAGATATTATTTTTGTACTAACTTCTTTCTTGTCCCTTATATCACACACACACAAAAAAAGATTACTTAAAAAAAATTTAACTTAGTTTACCCACTAAAATCCACCTCAAAACCTGCAGAGAGAAGCCTGCAGGGTAACTGATTGATGAACACAGGCAGATTGAGAGGCTCCACAGAGCCCAAGAAGGAACACTGTCCTTCTTTAGCTTTGCTTGACTGCTTTTTTGTATGTTTGTTTGGTATGTTCCTTTGTTTGTTTGTTTCTTGCTTTTCTTTCGTCTTCCCTCCCACCCCCCATTTTTTTGTAATTAGGTGCTACTAGCTTGTTTCTTCTTTGCCCTGCTTCTTCTTCCTTGATTTCCCATGTTGAGTGTATATTTAATTTGTCAAACAATGCTATCTCTTTTCCTTCCTTCATCTTTCTATCTTGTGCTTTCTGTTGTGGTTATTACATTCCACCTTTTTTCATTAGTCTTCAACTTTACTGGTTTCACTTTCTATCTTGACTATTCTGTTTTCTTTATTAAATAACTTTTTTGTTTGAGTCTTATCTTTACTCTTTCAGTCTCTCCTCATCATTCTGGCCTTTTAAATCATTCTGTATGTTTTTCTCTATTTGGTTTCCCATTCAATTGTAAGTCCTCCATATTTTTTCCCTATTATTCTATACTGCTTACATGAGATATTCATTTTATTAAGTCTTATAAAGCCCCTGTTCTAACTTTTATGATTATTACTATTATTCTTTTTCTTTTTTTACCTCTTTCATTTCAATGACCCTAATCATTTTTTTCTTTAAGGGAACATAGAAAACAGCAAGGAAACAGAACAAGAAAACAAAATGTCAAAGAGAAAATCTAACACACACAAAACCACCAGCTAAATAAAACTTTACAGCAGAGAGAGAAGCTAATCAACTGAATAAAACAATCATGATACAATGACACCATAGGGCAACAAAAAAGTACAAACTTTACTGAGAAACAGGAAGACATGGACCAGTCCAATGAACAAACTAAAAACCAGAAAGTGTAGCAGAACATCGAATAACTAATCAGAGTGAAGAAAGAGATTAAGGATACTAAGAAGACACTGGAAGAACATACTGAAGAAATTTTAAACATACATAAAAAGATAATGGACATGATCGTGATGAATGGCACAATCCAAGAAATCAAAAAGATGCTGGAATCACATAACAGCAGATTTGAAAATACAGAAGAAAGAATTAGTGATGTGGAAGACACTACATCTGAAACCAAACAGATAGTAGAACAGATAGATGAAAAGATAGAAAAAATTGAGCAGGGACTTAGGGATTTAACTGACAACACAAAACACACAAACATACACATTATAGGCCTCCCAGAGGGAGAAGAGAAGGGAAAGGAAACAAAAGCAATGTTGAATGAAATAATGGCTGAAAATTCCCAAGCCTATAGAGGGAGATGGATGTACCTGTCCAGGAAGCACAGTGCACCCCAAACAGTATAAATCCTAATGGGCCTACTACAACACATATACTTGTCAAAATGTCCAATGTTCAAGACAAAGAAAAATTACTCATGGCAGCAAGAAAAAAGAGAACCATCACATATAAGGGAATTTCAATAAGAAATTCAGTGCTGAGTTCTCATCTGAAACCATCAAGGCAAGCAGACAGTGGTATGACACAGTCAAAATACTCAAAGAAAAAAAAAACTTCCAGCCATGAATTCTCTATCCAGCAAAGCTGGCATTCAAAAATGATGAAGAGTTCAAAATATACACAGATGAACAAAAATTAAGAGAGTATGCTAAAAAGAAACCTGTCCTTCAAGAAAAGCTAAAGGAATTTCTACAGATTGAAAGGAAAAAGCAGGAGAGAGAAAGTTGAAGGAGAGTGTATGAACTGCTAAAAAGACAAAAAGAGAAATAAAAACAATATATGACATACATAAACCCAAATAAAATATGGTGATGTAAGAAATTTCTTGAGAGTAATAACACTGAATGTTAATGAATTAGAGTCACCAGTCAAGAGACAAAGATTGGCAGAATGGTTAAGGAAATATAACCCATCTATATGTTGTCTACAAAAAACCCATGTTAGACCCAGGGATTCAAGAAGGCTGAAAGTGAATGACTAGAAAATAATTTTAAAAGCAATCAATAACCAAAAAGGACAGGAGTAGCTATGCAAATATCAGACAAAATAGACTTTAAATGAAAAACTATTGTAAGAGACAAAGATGGACACTATATATTAGTACAAGGGGTAATTTTTCAAGAAGGAAGAACAATCATAAACATTTATGCACCTAATCAGAGCATATCAAAACACTGGACAGGCTAAGTGGAAACATAAATGCCTCTACAATTATAGTGGGAGACTTTAACACACCATTATCACCATTAGACAAACATCTAGACAGAGAATCAATAAAGAAACAAATACTCAGAATAATACATTAGAAGGGCAGGACCTTATAGACATATACAGAATGCAACACCAAATACAGCAAGATATACATTCTTCTCAAGTGCACATGGATCATAGTCCAAGAAAGACCACTTGCTAGGCCACAGAACAACTCTCAATGAATTCAGAAATATTGAGATTATACAAAGTAATTTTTCTGACTACAATGTAATAAAGTTGGAAATCACTAAGTGTCAGAGAAAGAGATTAGGCACAAAGATATGGAAGTTAAACAACATACTCTTAGACAAACAATGGGCCAAGGAGGAAATCTCAAAAGATTTCAGTAACTACCTAGAAACTAATGAAAATGACAGCACATATCAAAGCCTATGTGATGCAGCAAAAGCAGTACTGGGAGGGAAATTCATAGCCATAAATACACATATCAAAAAAGAAGAAAGAGCTAAAATTGAAGACCTTACTGCACAGCTGGAGGAATTGGAAAACAACACAAACTAACCCCAAAGGAATAGAAAGAAGAAAATATCAAGAATTAGAGCCAAACTAAATGAAACAGAAATAAGAAAGCACTACAAAACAAAACAAAACAAAACAAAAAGCTGGTTTTTTGAGAAGATCAATGAAATTGTTAAGCCCTTAGCCTGACTAACACAGATAAACAGAGAGCAGATGCAAATACACAAAATAAGAAATGAGCAAGGAAATACAGAAATAAACAGTATCATAAGAGGATACTTTGAAAAATTGTATGCCAACAAGATTGATCATTTAGAGGAAATAGACATATTCCTAGAATTTCACAATCTGCCTACATTGATGAAAGAAGAAATTTGTGAACTCAACAGTCCAATTAAAAGTAAAGAGATAGATTCAGTCATCAAAAACCTCATAAATAAGAAGAGCCCAGTACCAGATGTCTTCACAGGTGAATTCCACCAAACATTCCAAAAAGAGCTAACACCAATCCTCCTTAAGCTCTGCCAAAAAATAGAAGAGGAACATTGCCTAACTCATTATATGATGCCAAAATTACCCTAATACCAAAGTCAAACCAAAATACCAAAAAAAAAGGAAAATTACAGACTAATCTCTCTAATGAACCTAGACACTAAAATCCTCAACAAAATACTTGCTAATCACATTCAACAACATATCAAAAGAATTATACACCATGAGCAAGTGGGTTTCATCCCGGGTATGCAAGGATGGTTCAACATAATAAAATCAATCAATGTAATTCACCACATAAACAGATTGAAAAAAAAATTAACATGATGATCTCTATATACACAGAAAATGCATTTGACAAAAACAGCACTTCTTCCTGATAAAAACATAGCAAAAGATAGAAATAGAAGGAAACTTTCTAAACAGGATAATGTGTATTTCTGAAAAAAACAAAGCTAGCATCATCATCAAAGGTGAAATCCTAAAAGGCTTCCCTCTGAGATTGGGAACAAAACAAGGATGCCCACTAGCACCATTCCTATTTAACATTGTCTTAGAAGTACTTACTTGAGTACTGAGGCAAGGAAAAGATATAAAAGGCATCAAAATTTGAAAAGAAGAAGTAAAAATTTTACTATTTGTAGATGATATGATCCTATACATAGAATTCCTGAAAAATCTTCAACAAAGCTTCTAGAACTTAAAAAGGAGTTCAGTAATGTCAGAGGCTATAAGATTAATATTCAAAAGTCAGTAGCATTTCTGTACACCAATAATGAGCAATCTGAGGAGGAAATCACGAAAAAATACCATTTATAATAGTAACTAAAAGAATCAAATACCTAGGAAAAAATTTAAATAAAGATGTAAAGGGCTTATATACAGAAAACTACACAACACTGTTTAAGAAAATCAAAGAAGTCTTAAATATATGTAAGAATATTCCCTGTTCATGGATAGGAAGACTAAACATCATCTAGATGTCAGTCTATCCCACCCAAACTAATCTGCAGATTTAATGCAATCCCAAGAAAAACAATACTGTATTTTTTAAGGAATTGGAAAAACTAACTACAAAATTTATTTGGAAGGGTAAAAGGCCATGAATCACCAGATATATTGAAAAGGAAAAATTAATTTTAAGGTATCACACTACCTGATTTTAAAACACATTACAAAGCTACTGTTGTTCAAAACTGCATAGTATTGGCACAAAGATAGACATACTGACCAATGGAACTGATTGAGTGTTCTGATATAGATCCTCGCATGTACATTTTTCTGATATTTGACAAGGCTAACAAGCCCATTCAGTAGGGAGAGAATGGCCTTTTCAACAAGTGGTGCTTGGGAATCTGGATATCCATATCCAAAAGAATGAGAGAGGAATACCATCTCACACCTTATGCAAAAATCAATTCAAGATGGATCAAAGATCTAAATATAAGAGCAAAGACCATAAAGACTTTGGAAAATAATGTAGGAAATCATCTACAGGACTTTGTAATAGGAAATAATTTCATGGACTTCACTCTCAAAGCACAAGCAGCAAAAGAAAAAAAAATAGATAAATGGGATCTCCTTGAAATTAAAAACTTTTGCACCTCAAAAGATGTTATCAAGAAAATATAAAGGTAGCCTACCCAATGGGAGAAAATATTTGGCAACCATATATCAGATAGGAACCTAATATTGAGCATATATAAAGAAATCCTACACCTTGAAAATAAAAAGACAAGCAACCCATTTAAAAATGGGCAAGTGACCTGAAAAGACACTTCTCCAAGGAAGAAATATAAATGGCTAAAAAATGCATGAAAAGATGCTCAACATCGCTAGCTATTAGGGAAATGCAAATCAAAACTACAATGAGATACCATCTTACACCCATTAATATGGTGGCTATTTAAAAAACAGCAGATTATTGATGCTGGGGAGGATGTGGAGGAATGGGAACACTAATCCACTGTTGGTGTGATTGTGGAATGGACCAGCCACTCTGGGGGACAATATTTTGGTTGCTGGTTCTTCAAAAAACTAACTATAGATCTTTCACAAGATCCAGCCATTCCACTGCTGGGTATATATCCAGTAGAATTGAAAGCAAAGACATAAACAGATATATGCACACCAATGTTCATAGCGGCATTGTTCACTTGTGCCAGAAGTTGGAATCCACCCAGGTGCCCATCAACAGAGAAATGGATAAAGAAAATGTGGTACATACATACAATGGAATATTACCCAGCTGTAAGAAGGAATAAAGTGCTAACAAATGGGATAATATGGATGAGTCTTGAAGACCTTATGTTGAGTAAAGCAAGCCAGGCATTGACAGGTGAACAGTACATGACCTCACTGATACGAATTAAGGAAATTGAGAAGTCTCAGAGAGCTAATGTCTGAAAGATTGGTTTACAAGAAAGAGAAAGAGAGAGAAGGTTGCGAGCCATCACCCATACGAACGTAATCTATGGTAAAGTGATAGAGTGTAGTTGTGTCTTGAAAGGATAGGACAGGAGCGTAGTGATATTATTGGTTTTGGTGGTGCAGGGTTGACAGGTGGGTAGATTGGAAAGAGTGGGTTAGAATACCCAGGATACTGGGGGGAAAGTTGGGAAAGAGAACAGTTGAACATTTGGAATATGTGGGTATGAAGTTGAAAGTACAGAGCTGGGAATGCTCTTATGGCAATATGACAAAGAAGGGTCACTGGTTTAGGGTGTTCATTGGCAGGGCATTCGGGACAGGGTGCATTAGCAGCAAGCATCTAGGAATTGTGAGTGTTCATTCTGTCATAATGTGTTGTATAAGTGCATGGAGACCCACATAATGAGTGGGAAGGAGTTGGACTCCTATCTTTGGGAGGACAAATTTGTCCACAAATAGACAGGTGGGAGTCTCTCAAGAGCAAGGGCAGTTCATAATAGGGGAGGACAAATAGTGTGTCAAGACCTCTTGTCACATGATACTATGAATCTTGTCATCCAACGAGTCAAGCCCTATGGGGATGGGGAGGGAGGAACAGAATAGATCACACAGTGGGTATTTAGTGGTCAAGGAAAATGTTCTTCATTATCTTACAGTGATGGACCCAGGACATGGTAAATATCATCAAAATTTATAAAAGTGTGTGGTCTAAAATGTCTAAAATGTAAACCATACTGTAAACCATTTACAATGTATAGTAGGTATGTTTCACTATTTGTATATAACAATGCTACCATCCACATATAAAAAGGTATTACTGGGGGGGGGGGAGGTAAGCGGGAGGAGTTTGGGTATATGAGAGTCTCTTGTATTCATGACTTTGCTGTGACCTAAAATTTCTTTGAAAACAAAATGAAAAATAGTGAGACACTGGGGATTGAGAGGGGTAAGGTGCCACAATACAGACTGGACACCAGATATTGCAGTGATAAAAGGCAAAATGTCAAAAAAATTTTTTTTAGATTTTTAATTTTTCATTTTTTAAATATCCCAATCTGTTGGCGTCCAAGAACTGGGTCCGTGAAAACAGTGCCGTGGATGAGAAAGAAAGAATAAGACAAAGAGAAGAAAACCTGGCATCGGGGGACTCTCCGTCTGAAATGGAGAGAAGAGCCCAGCCACATCCTAAGGTGTGACTTTTATTTTGGCTTTAGAACAAAGAAAATATGTGTGAGCATGTGCAAGGGCAATAGATACTTGACAGTTACATTTTACTGACATCAACAAGTCTTAAAGGTTAATGGCTCATTTCCTCTTTTCCTTCCTGAAATTCACAGACATTGTAAATCTTACAAAAGCTCAGGATGTTTCCCCACCCAGCTCCTATTAGCATGAGACTGGAGGGCTTGTTTCCTACATTCCAAGGTGACCTTCTTTTCTGTCAGTATTCATGGCCTTTAATTGAAACTCCATCATTTCCCCCTTTTTTATTAATTAAAGCTCATAGGAACCATTATATAAGCTGATACAAGGTGATCTCCTGCCACACTTGTCTTCTTCCTTAGGCTCTTGTGACTGTGCCAGTCTTAGGTTGTCATCCTCTGAGAATCTTACCCGTCATTGACCCGTCAAGCTTTTGAGCTCTTACATGGAAGGTAATTTCATTAATATTTATGCTTTTTGGTTCTTTAAGTGAATATTTTTGTGTATATAATTAGTATTAAGATCAAGGGGTTATCAGTAGAATCCTTCTACTAAGTAATGCAAAATTAGTTTTTCATGGCCAAGTTTCTTAACATAAAAATGCATTTATCTGGTTTAATTCTTCATTTTTTCTATGAATATATGTTATTACTCTAGCCTTGACAATACAAACAATTAAAATACATATAACTAATTCCAAATCCAACCCAAAATGATATTTGAACTGTTTTTTTTTATTTCCACCAATGAAATGGCTACACCAGTGATTTCTTTCAATTTGTTTGATACATGCTCAATGCCTTCTTTTGCAATTCTAAAAGATTTATAGAAACATTATGCTTACATCCAATCAAATGATTTTTTCACTTCCAAAGGAGTTAATACAAAAAGAACTTTCATTCCAATCACATTATGAGCTCTTAACAAGTTTAAATTATAAATTTGATTACCCAAATGTGTAATAGTTGTTTCAAGATCATTCACACGATTATTCAGTTCCATATCAATGTGAGACTGGCTATGCCACATCTCACTTGCATTTTTATGCCAGTCCTTAACATATTGCTGATTCCGGACTCCTTGATGCAGGGCTATACCAGTGACAGTTGCAGCGGTTATGAGTAATAACATATATTCATAGAAAAAATGAACAATTAGACCAGATAAATGCAGGCTTGATTCTTCTAGAGGGGATCCACTGCTGTTCTCCTGTTTCTGTAATGATAAGAGCAAATCCTCAGCCCCAAAATTTTACCTCTCCTTTTTCCCATTTATTGTTTGTTTAATTTTTCCAATATATTGTTTGTACACATTTTTCATTTTCATTCCTTTTTTTTTTTTTTAACCTCCCAATGTCTTTCTGCTGCTGTGGTATTAGAAATTTGTTGTCTATTAAGAAAATCTAAGGTAAGCAATGATTTAGATAGTTTGTCTTTAGCATATTCTCCTTCATCTCCCCCTTTTTGTTTTTGCAACATTAATTTTAATAAGTGATTACTTTTTCTACTATTGCTTGTCCTTGGGGGTTATATGGAATTCCTGTAACATGTTTAATATTCCAGTCACCACAAAATTTTTTGAAAGATTGACTAAGATAGGCAGGCCCATTATCAGTTTTCACCTGTGCTGACAAGCCCATTAGAGCAAAACAATGTAATAAATGAGAACATACATGTGAGGCCTTTTCACCAGCTTGAGCAGTTGCCCAAATAAAATTAGAATACGTGTCCACTGTTACATGCACATACTGAAGGTGGCCAAAAGAGGGCACATGTGTAACATCCATTTGCCAAATTTCATTAGGATGTTCTCTACGGGGACACATTAGTTCCTGGAGAGAAAGTGGGGGCATTTATGGGCCCACAAGTAAGACATTGTCTAACAAACCTCTTACTTATTTTACTGTTAAGTGGGGATATTTATGACATAAGCCAGAAGCATTAGTATGTGTGAGTTTATGATAATCAGCAGCAGATTGTGTATGAGCAATAAGTTTATCTACTAAATCATTCTGTGAAGCCATAGGGCCAGGAAGTTGAGAATGGGAACGAATATGAGTAATGTAGATTGGATTAGATCTTTCACGAACAGTTTTTTGTAATTGTAGGAAAAGAACTTCTAATTCAGAAGCTGGAGTTATTTGAGCTGTTTCTATATGACAAACAACGTGACAAACATAAGCAGAATCAGACACAATCTTTAAAGGCTCAGAAACATCAGTTAGCAATTGAATAACAGCCATACCTTTTGGGCAGATAAATAAGGTGTTTTCCAAGATTTTGTAGTTGGGCCTAAATAGCCTTCATTTCCATTACTACTGCCATCAGTGTTGTAAGTTGGCGCAGCAGAGAGTGGTTGTTGTTTGATAACCTTAGGAAGAATCCATGAAGTATGTTTTAAAAACTGTAAAAATTTTGAATTTGGGAAGTGATTGTCAATTGTTCCAATAAAATTTGCTAAGGCCACTTGCCAAGAGTTACTGAACTGCCAGAGCTGAGAAAGCTCCTGCTTTGTAAGGTATAGTATGATCTTATCAGGATCTTTAGCCATAAGCTATCTCAGGCGAATATGGCCTTTTGATATTATTGCTGAGATTTTCTCAGGATAAGTATGAAGTTTTTTTTGTATCATTATGGGATAGGAATATCCATTCTATTATGCCCTCCTCTTGCCAAAGTATCCCAGTAGGGGAATGGCAAGATGAAAATATTAAAAGAGAAATTAAAAGATTTATATTTATCCTTGTTAGCTGGTTATTTTGCAGTCTTTTTTTCCAGCCATTTTAACTCCTCTTTTGCTTCTGGGCTTAAAATGCGAGGACTATTTAAATCAGGGTCTCCTGTTAGGGTATTGAAAAGATTAGTTAAAGCATAAGTTGGAATTCCTAAAGTAGGCCATACCCAATTAATATCACCCAGTAATTTCTGAAAATCATTTAAAGTACATAAATTATCAGTTCGAAACTGGACCTTTTGTGGAGTTATAATATTTCTATTAATAGTATGACCTAAATATTGAAAAGGAACCTGTTTTTGAATTTTTTCTTCTGCTATTTGCAACCCATGTTGAGGAAGAACTTCTTTAGCCAACTTGTGAGTATTTTGCTAATTTCTGAGGAAGGGACCAGCCTCCCCAGGAAGGAACACAACACTCCTTGGGCAGTATATTTTAAGGTTTATGCATCACTCCCTGGGAGAGTGGCCAACTCCTCCAGGGAGGAATAAAACACCTTTTGAAATATACTTTATCTTTTAGAACTTGTTACAAAACATCCTTGATGTGCTTACTATTTTAGTTTCCATTTATTATTATTATTATTATATATAGCAGAGGTGGAGTAAATCAGATAAACTTAAGTTAAAGCATCTGCCTTTTGATTTTTAGGCAGAGGGGTAGTTTTATAACACATATTATTATATTTTAAAATAATTAAAATTATGATTAATAACAGTATACTTTTATTTAATATTGCACTGAAACATCACTAAATTTTCAGCAATTTTATACACCTTTATAGTATTTATATGAACTTTTTATTCATACAACTTTAATTGTCATAAAATTAGAAAATTTCCCTCAATTGCATAACAGTCTCAAACACTTCACTCAACCTACATCACATGAACTTAACCACTTTCAGTATTCCACCCCCTTCCAGGCAATAAAACAAACCATTTGTAACAGTTTGAAACAAAAAGCTTTTTTGAGAAAGCAGGTTTAAACATCATGTTCCCCCAAAAGCAACAAAACCTGTCCCTCCAAGGAAACGTCAAGGCCAAAGCACAAGAAGCTACCCCTACAAAACACCCGCCCCTCTTGCACACTGATCACCCAGGAGAAAAAAACTGTGCAAACTTCCACCAAAAACTTGAGAAACCTCAAGAAAGAACAAAACTCCAACCCTATTTTAATAACTTAGTCATTTTATCTTATGATAAAATTACTTTCTTTTCTTTAATAATAAAAGCACATTCTATATACCTTCTCAACTTAAGTTACCACAATGATTTTAGAAACTGTTTCTAAGCAAACTTCTGACAACCTACAATTACAATCAACATTAAAAAAACTTGTTAGAATAATGATTTAGATTGTTTATATCTATTTTATTATTTTAAATTAATACCCATATTTATTAATATAAGCACTTATTTAATGTAGGCCATTTTAATAAGAGCTCTTTTAATAATTTTTATTCATCTAATTAGTATTACCATCCGGAGGTATCAAAATATACAGACATTGAGCAACCAGACAAACACAAAACAAGTTACAACACATCAATAGAAACATATATCTTTGATTTCACTGCTTTTGAGAATTTTTCTGCACACTGTATTGCTAAGTTTTCTACTTTTCCAGTGGTTTAATTTTATTAGCTTCTATCAACTCACAGCCTTATCATTATGTAAGCAGTAGGAGGTTTATAAAGTTGCTGCTGGAACTGAAGGGTTAACATCCACAGCTGGAATTGAAGAGCAACAGAAATAAGACTACACAAAGACCATACATGAAGGGGAATTATTTTCCCTTTTTGATAAACCCTTTTTAAAGCTTTCATCACTAACTTCCAATGTTTCAGGTTTAAAATATCCCACCATTGCAGCTGAAACCAGTAACAACATTTCTGTACAAGAGAAAACAGTTCCTCAAAAGCTGAGGATTTAATAGTTACACCAGTGCTTTTTAATAAAGTTTTTAACACTCTAGAGAACTCCTCAAAGTTTGACTGCTGATTACCCATTACCCTGATGATTCCAAGGATGAAGCTTACCTTTTCTGTTTTCCTTTTCTTTTAAAACTGCTCTCAGGAGCTCCTTGGTCCGTGCACTGAATTTTACTGAAAGAAAAGTTTCATTTTCAGGGCCCCATGTTGGGCGCCATATGTTGGCATTCAAGTACTGGGTCCGTGAAAACGGTGCCGTGGATGAGAAAGAAAGAATAAGACAAAGAGAAGAAAAACTGGGATCAGGGGACTCTCCATCTGAAATGGAGAGAAGA
>JAKSZT010053999.1:240651-315008 GCA_026826555.1 Tolypeutes matacus
AATTTCATTTCTTCAAACAGCAGCATAATATTATGTTGTATGTACATACCAAATTTTGTTTATTCATTCATTGGTTGATGGACATTTGTGTTTTTCCAAACTATTGTTTAGGAATTCCAGAAAGAGATATTGCATTATGTTTATAATCTTGTCTGTTTCTTTGTGCTTATTAGATTGCATTATCTTGAGAGGTTTCACTTTTACTTGATTGGGCCACATCAGTAGGATGTTGAGTCCCTGCCTGCCATAGAGAAAATGATACAGCAGAAGAGTTTTGATGCTGTAATTTTCGATGCTGGAGCCCTGGAAAGTAAATACACATGAGAAGAACACAGAGGAATAGAGACAGTGCCATAAACAACTCAGAGGCCCTGGGAGGAAAGAGAGCCTGAGAGACTACAGCTGAATTTGTGGAGAGAACATAGCAACTGAGCCTAGAGAGAAATGAGCCCTGGGAGAGAGATGAAACATACCCCAGCCTACAGCCTACAGAAGCTGGGACCACAGAGCCTTAAGAAGAAGAGGAAGGCTGGACGTTTGCAGAAGGCAACCATCTTGCTCCAACACATGGGAACAGACTTTGGTGAGAGAAGTAATTTACACTTTATGGCACGGTAACTGTAAGCTTCTACCCCAAATCAATACCCTTTTAAAAAGCCAACAGACTTCTGGTATTTTGCATCAGCACCCCTTTGGCTGACTAATACACCATCTTATGGCAATTATGAATAATGCCACTATGAACATTGGTGTGTAAATATATATTTGTGTCCTTGTTTTCAGTTCTTCTGGAGACATTCCTAGTAGAGGGATAGCTGTATCATATAGAAGTTTTTTATTTAGTTTCCTGATATATCACCAAACTACCTTCCACAGAGATTGCACCTTTCTGCATTCCCACCAACAGTGAAGAGCTAATTCTATGTTTCACATCCTCTCCAGAACGTGTAGTTTTCTGTTTGTTCATTTTTTTTTTAATAATGTTCATCCTATAAGTTGTAACATGATATCTCATTGTCCTTTTGATTTGCATTTTATTAATTACTATTGATATTGAACTTTTTTCATGAGCTTTTGGCCATTTGTATTTTGTCTTTGGAAAAATATTTAAGTCTTTTACTCATTTTTTAAATTGGATTACTTTTCCTATTATTGTTGAGTTGTATCATCTATAAGATCGAAATTAAACCCTTATTGATAAATATTCTCACATTAAGTAGGCTGCTTTTTCATTTCCTTGAGAAAGTCCTTTGAAGCACAAAACTATTTAATTTTTAAGAGGTCCTGTTTATCCACGTTTTCTTTCATTGCCTATGCTTTGGATGTAAAGTTTAAGAAACCACCAACTACCACCAGTTATTAAAGATGCTACCCTACATTTTCTATTAGGAGTTTTATGGTAATAGCTTTTATATTTAGGTCTTTCATCCATTTTGAGTTAATTTTTGTATAAGGTGTGTGAAAAGGGTCCTCTTTCTGTCTTTTGGATATGAATGTCCAGTTCTTCCAGCAACATTTGTTGAATAGACTCTTCTGCCGCAGTTGGGTAGTGTTGAGAGACTTGTCAAATATCACTTTACCACAGATGTGAGGATCTATTTCTGAACAATTTGGTTCCACTGGTCTATATGTCTATCTTAATGCCCATACCACGGTGATTTTAATGCTGTAGCTCTTCCAGAAGTGACTATGTATGTTTGGGAAGGAGGCAGGGAGGAAAGGTTTTCTTTCATTTTGGGAAGGAGAATCCACATGTCTCTTAGGTGATTCTCAACTTACACAGTAACTTTTAAGAAGCTTTAGATTACATAAATGTTACATGAAAAATATAGGGGATTGCCGTATACCCCACCACTACCCCCCCACACTTTCCTACATTAGCAACATCTTTCATTAGTGTGATACATTTGTTAAAATTGACAAACACATATTGAAGTATTGCTACTAGCTATGTTCTACAGTTTACATTATAGCTTACATGTCATTTTAGCATTTATTCTTCATCTATGAAGTGAAATATTTTGTATTTTAACACCTCATAAATTGTGACCTAAATTTCATTTCTGCAACTTCTAGAGAGATTTTTATAGTGTTAATTATTGATAATTATTATGAGAATGATCATATTTTGGAAATAGAATTTGTTGAAAACTGCATTAGATAACTTCTTATATGTTTAACAAAAGCCTAAAAAATCTGTCTTTATTGAAAAAAAATGAAGATAATGGTAAATATAGCTTTATACCTTACAGGAATATACAGTATATTTCATGCTACAAAAAAAAAGGTGAGGAATTGAACGTAATTAATATGTTCATTGGTCAAAATCAGTCAAAGCTTAGGGTAGCTAAATAAATAACAACATTCTCTTTGTAAGTCAACTTGTACATAAATTATGATTAGTCTTTATGTATTCAGAGCTTATTCTCTGAATCAGACCTTAGAATCTTATGGAGTTTTCACTACTGGGTATTTCAGACATTTGTAAATCCAATCACTTCTGTTTTCCTTCTACCTATTTCCACCTGTAATGGGAATGTCTATCTTAAAAGTGAACCACCAATTTATTTAGAAATGAAAAAAATTATAAAATAGGTTTAACAAGCCCATTGGTGGACATGATTTTTGCTCCAGGACAACTGAAACCCATAACTTACTTTGAGGAAATTTTGGACAGAGTTGTTACTGAAGTGACTTAAGGCTATGGCTATTGGGAAGAAGTGTACACACTTTGCATCTGGAAAACAAGCCATTTGGATTCCTGAAGAAGACTGCAATGGGTTGAAAGAAGCACCCCAACAAAAGACATGTCCTTAAACTTAATATGTTCTCCAGTGTTCATGGGCCCATTTGTAAACAATAATTTTAATATGCTAAAGTAAACGATGGTGTGTATTCCTTTTTCAATATGGTCTTCTGATATCCTATTCTGGTGTGGTCAAATGAATCAATGTGGGTCTTAAACATATTACAAGAATCCTTAAAGAAAGAAGATGGAATTCCTTGGAAAGCAAATGGGCAAAGCCAAAGAGATAGAGATTGCCATGAGAAAGGAGACATAAGGCAAGAAACAACTAAGAATTGTGGAAGGGTAGCACCAGAATACTATAGATTCTGAGACAAAGCATAATCTTGCTGAACCCTTGATTTGAGACTTCTGGACTCTGAAACTGAGCCAATAAATTATTTTTTAAAAGTCTTCCCTTTGTGTAGTATTGTCATAGCAACTCTGGAAAACTGAGAAAAAGCCAATCTTGATACATTGAATACTTACTGAGCTAAATGGACATTTATGGTGATATTTTATGTTAATCTTGTTGGAAGTTGGCCTTCTGTAAGGTTTCCTGTAGTTGTTTATGACAGTGTCTTCAAATTACTATTAATTTCTTGTTTTTGTCTCCCATGTTGCTTTGAGCTAAGAACTTCTGAGATAGAACTGTGTCTTGAACATATCTCAACAGTAATCTACTGTTGCTATACTGAATCACAATTGATTATTTATGAATGGAAGAGACTAGAGGTGGTGGAATTGAGTACAGAATATTTCATTATGTGGGAATAGTTGTTAATAAAGTTTTAATTTCTTTTATTTTTTTTTCAGGTTAGTATTCCTTGGTTATAGAAAACCTCTGGGTGTATTTAACAATGACTCTCAAAGTTTCACTCTAAGCACATGATAGGATTCTTATTTGTTATAAGCCTGATAGTGTTGGAGACCACAAAGATATCATTCCCATCTGTCTGACAGTCACAAGCTATCCCATGTTCACATATACCAATTGCTTTTAATTACCATGTAGGTTATCTACCAGTGTATGGTTTCAAAGCTTCCTTTCCAGGTAATAAAATATCAGCTATAATTCTGTGTATTTTACTGCCCCATATATATTGGAGTGGCAATTTATCCCCAAACCACAATTCTGATAAATTCAATAGAATTGGTGGATATTTAATTATTCAAGCTTTTCCTGTTGTAGTGACAAGGGTGATGACTTTCAAAATTTTTATATATATTTTATATATCATAGTTTAATTCTAAATTGCTTTTATCGTTGAAAGATAGCTGTGTTGTATATAAAACCTTAGGTTGACTGTTGTTTTAGTCCATTTGTTTTAGGATTTAGAAAATGCAATCCAAATGCATCCTGGCTTCCTTTTTTTTTCTGATGAGAAGTCACTTGTAATTTTATTGGGGTTGCACAAATATCATGGAATGTTTTCCTTTCCTGGTTTCATGATCTTCTCTTTGGTTTATATTTAGATAGTTTAACTATGACCTATCTAAGAATGGATCTCCTTGCTTTATTCTACGTGGAGTTCACTAACCTTTGCAGATGGGTTGATTCATGTTTATAATGAAATCTGGAAAGATAACAATGGTATATTTAAATAATTTTTCGACTCCATTTTCTGAACTACTGACAATTCAGTTATTTATATGTTGGTACAATTAGTCATTTCTTATATTTCTCGTGTATTCTTTTCCTTTTTTCTTTTTTTCCTGTTATTCATATTGCTTAATATCTATCATTCAAACTTCAAGTTCTCTGATTATTTATTAGTACTACTCACATAAACTGTTTAATACTTTGAGGGAATTTTTCACTTCAGTTATTACAATTTTCAAACTTCATGATTAACATTAGGTTTATTAGTTTTTCTCTTTAAATTTAAAAATATATTAAAAAAACTCAGTTTATTCATATTTGGTAAGTTGATATCTGATAATATATTTTCATTGTGTCTTCCTATACTCCTTTCATCATGGTTGCTTTTAGCTCTTTGAATCTATTTACAATGTCTATGTCAATGTCTTTTTAAGTGCAACATCAAGGGACCTTAAAGGGCAGATTCTATTACATGCTTTTTTTATTATTTTTTTTTTTATTTATTTTTATTGTGGTTAAAAATCAAAATTCTCACAATACATACAAACATTTGTAAAATGATATATAAATATACACGCATATATGTGTATTTGCTTACAAAATGTTATTTATATATATATATACACATATATTTTAAGAGGTGCTTAGATTACCCAAAATATTACACGGAACCCATAGAAAACTAGCAATAGATCTTCCGTATGATCCAGCAATTCCACTGCTGGGTATATACCCAGAAGAACTGAAAACAAAAATACAAACAGATATATGCACACCAATGTTCATTGTGGCATTGTTCACCATGCTTTTTATATGATAGTGTGCACGTTTGTGTTTATGGGTCATATTTACTATTTACATATCTGAAGTTTCTGTTGAAAATTAGACATATTAGATAATTTAATGTAGTCACTGGGCATTGATAGTCTTCTTATTTTTTTTTTGGTTTGATTATGTTGTTTGTTCACTCGTTTTTTATTCAGTAACTTGAGTAGACAAATTCATTAAAATCACTTTTCTGCAGTGTGCAAACTCAATGTCACTTCTCAGTGTGTGCAATCTTGGGCCTACACAATTCTCCTCAATCTCCCTTACTATAGCATAATTGTGATTTTTATCTCATGTGTGGTCTGCCTTTATTAGTGCCACACTCACATGTTCAGTTCACCCATATGTTCAGTTCCACTAATTGCTTATGATTTTCTGCATTGTTTCCATCATTGTGATTAAACATAAATTTTTCCTCTATCTTTTCCAATTATTTCAAGCTTCTTTGCTGGAAAAGACATTGACGGCAGTGTTTGAGTTTTCCTTTGATGACATTTGTCTTCTCACTAATCAATTTGCCTTATTATATCTTTGTGTATTTTCTAGCTATTCTCCTGTATTAAGCGTGGACAACATAGAGCTACTGATCTTTTCCATATGTTAACCACAATATTTGCATTCCTACTGAACACACCCTTAGACTTGAATTTCTTTACAACCCATATAAAGTCATTCTCCAAGGGGAGAACACAGAATTCTTTCTTCTTATTGCCTGGCTTTTCTCCATGGCAGAAACAAGTATGGGCCCTGATAATTTTGTTAATAGATGCTATATTTATGTCAGCAAGAGAAAAGCCAATTTGTAACCATCTTCAAATGGAATATGTTCTCACAGTTCACTAATTGAATTCTTTGTTTTAACATTAATGGTAGTCAACATAAGTACATATCACTCAGTAAAGCATGTATTTTACATAGTTTTCAAAGCTAATAAATATAGTGCTTTCACAGTTCATTAAGTAGAATGTTAAATATCTCAATTTAATATATACATTCAATGAAATTCACCAGCTTATTGGTAGTGAAAATTGATAATGCATTAATTTCACTGAAAACATATTATCAATTATAAAAATGCTCAAGTTATCCTTTTACTAAACCAATGAGGGAGGTCTGATTTTACTTTCATTAATTGAGATGGCTTTTTCATGTTAAAATTTGTGGAAGGGATATATGGACAGAACAGATAATCCAGAAATAGAGCCATAAATATGTGATTATTTGTATGACAATTCAAACTTTGCATAACAGTTTGAGAATGTGCTCCTTTTTCCAATAAAGTATAGAGTAAATTCAATGTATATGGAAGGAATCAATAAATTTGATATCACACACATCATATATGTAAAGGAAATCCAGGTTTGCTATAGAGCAATAATTTAAAAAATAGTTTCAAAGATAATATACAGGTATATCTTCTTTACTGCAGAATTTATTTGCTAAGATATAAAAACACTAATGAAAAAGAAAAGGACTGGTAAAAAATGACTACACTAATTCAATTGATAACTGTTCATAAATGTCAACATTAAGAAGGTGAGAATCCAGTCCAGAGAGGGGATAATATTTTTATCACATACGTAAGTCTGAATGGATCTATAGACAGATTGTATAATAGACTTTTAAATTTCATTGAGAAAACACTGGACTTATTCAAATTAATAACAAAAAAATCAAAATAATTTAATGCAGTTAATGAAATGAAGAAATAAAATGATTGAAAGACTTAAATATTTGCAAATCCTCATTATTCTTTTAGGACAGACAAAGTAAAGCTACAAGTAAAAAGAACTCCGCTAAACAAACCAGCAGACTTTTGAAAATCAGAAAATATATATAATTTAAGTTTGTGGATAAAAAAAAGTTTGTGGAACACTTACAGGAAGGTGTTTAATTAATACAACTTATTTGGAAAACAGTTTGGATTTACCTAGCAAATTTTAAGATTCATGTACTCTTCGATCTAACAATTATATTCATAGGTAAACCCTAAAAAATGCATTTCAATTATTTTGGACACATGTACACAAATGGTGGTGGGATTGTTCACAACTGTCAAGGATGAAAGGCATCCAAATATCCATCAACAATAGAATGGTGAACACGTAAACATGAAAATAAATTATAATTAAATTTAAAATCTTGTATGAATATCACAAGGAAAATGTCAATCAAAGGAAACAAGAGAGAGAAAGGCTCCAGGATGTGTAAGTTCATTGAGGGTGGTGGGTCACACTGTGGGAGATGTTTGAGTGGGATGTGGTGGGAGGTGTGGGAGGTGGGCAACATGGGAATCCCAGTGGGTTCCGTGTAATATTTGGGTAATCTAAGCACCTCTTAAAATATATGTATATATATATATAAATAACATTTTTGTAAGCAAATACACATATATGCATATATAATTATATATCATTTTGCAAATGTTTGTATGTATTGTAAGAATTTTGATTTTCACCCATAAAAAAAAAAGATACATAAACATGGTTTAATTTATATTAAATTTTAAAATTTTTTAAATTTTAATTTATTTTTCATATTTAAATATAGTGATGGGAAATTTATATTAAAAGTAAAGTAAAATGCCCTTCCATTTCTAGTTTTCTGTATGTTTATATCAGGAAAGTGTGATGCAGCCTGTCAAATTATTTTCTCCATCTAATGTGATAGCAATATGTTTTATTTTATTCTAGTTATGCAGTGTGTGAGAGTTTGAAGTTATTTTGTATGTCCCAGAAAATATCATGTTCTTAGAACTAATCCACTCCTGTAAGTATGAAAACGTTTGATTAGATTGTGTTAAGATATATTTCGGTAAGATCACTTGATTTACTCTTAGGCCTTTAATTGGAATAAAATAGTGAGGTATGACCCAGGGTCATTCTCTCACTTCTTGCTGGGGTCTTATATAAACTGAGAACTGGAAGTAGAATTACAGAGAAGACAGCTGCCATTTTGACCCTTCCATGTAAAAGAGCACTCCAAGATCAGCTACAGCTCAGAGAGGGCCAGGATGCTGGAATCAGCAGAGAAGCTGAGACAGACCCAGGAAGAGACAAGCCATATTCCTTAGTGTTCCCAGCTGAGTTCAAGGAGAAGGTAAGCCTGAAGGGGGAGGAAGGGACCCTGGCATAGATTGGCTGCCATTTGCCTTGCCATGTGGCAAGAATCCAGGTTCTACCAGTAGCAGGCCTTTCTTGAGAAAGCATCTCTAAAGGTGCCTTGATTTGGACAATTCATGGCCTTGGGACTGTCAGCTTGCACCCCAAATAAATTCTCTTTACAAAGGTCAACCCACTTCTGGTAATTTTGCATCAGCAGCTTTGGCAAATTAAGACAAAGTGCATTAGGTTGAGTGATTTTTGTTTGTTGAAACATGCTTCCATTCTGGAATAATTTTGGAGAATTATCTTTTTAACATGATGTTGGATGCTGTTTGCTAGAAATTTATTCATGATCTTTCAGGTATTTTCATAAGGGAAAAAGGTCAATAATTTGCTCTTCTTGTGACTACTGTCAGTGCAATCCTGGCATTATAGAATGAATTAGGAAGTCTTCCCACCCCACGACATTTTTGGAAGAGTTTAAAAAGCATTTACGTTAATTTTTGAGTGAGTCAATATGGTCCTGTAATTTCCCTAGTACAAAAGATTTAGATTATTATTTCAATATTGGTACTTGTTATAGAGATTTGAGAATTTTTATTTCTACTTGAGTCAATTAGGTGGTTTGTGTATTTTTACTAATTTTTCCATTTATTTAGATTAAATACTTTTTGGCATAAGTTTTTTCTCATATTCCCTTATAAACTTTTTTATTTCTATAGGTTCAGTATTTTAACTTATGATTTAGGGTATCTACACATTTTCTCTTATTTTATTATGTCAGTCTCACTAAGGATTTGTCAATTTTATTGAATTTTTTTTCAGAGAATTGAACTTTTTATATTGTTGATTCCCTTAGTTATCTTTCTACTTTCTCTGTTATCGCCACCAAATTTTCATTCTGTTAAATATGGGATTAGTTGGCTCTTCTTTTCTTAGTTTTCCAAGATGTGAATTAGGTAACTAATTTGTGATATTATTTCTTTAGATCTATAGGTATTCATATCTATACATTTTCCTTTGCCACTGTCTTTACTGCATATCATAACTGTTGATATGTTTTATTTTAATTTTCATTCTTACCCATGTATTCTCTAATTTTTTCTGTCATTACCTATTTAAACCATTGGTAGTTGAAGATGTGCTGTTCAATTTCCAAATATTTAGAAATTTCAGTTTTCCTTCTCTTATTGATTTCAACCTCCACTCCGTTGTGGTTCAAGATGATACTTTATATAATTCCAATATATTAAAATTTATTGAGACTTGCCTTGTGCCATCAAAAATGGTCTATACTGTAGAATTATCCATTTGCACTATAAATAAAATAGTACTTTCTGAACAACAAATTCCATTTATGAAAACCCCAACTGTTAGTCACCATTTTAGTAGAACTTTTAACTGGAGAATGTAGGCAAGACAAAGAGATGTACAAATTGGAAAGGAAGAGAATTTTTAAAAATTAAAAATAAAGAAATTTTATACAAAAGGTAAAATGAAATGCTTACCAATTGGAGAGGGTAATATTTATTTGTTGTTAATAAAAATGCTAGATCAGAATTATTAGAAAAAAACTTCACAGATTGCATGCTCTAATATATAGAAAACCCTAAGGAATGCATAAAAGAACTACTAGAGCTTATAACCTATTTCAGCAAAGTGGGGGTACAAGATTAAAACTCAAAAATCAACTTCATTTCTCCCCCAGGTGTTACATTTACCCCCTACTTGTGACATCATTGTGACTTGCCCCAAGCAAGGATTGTGGCGCCAGACAAGAGGTGATTTTCCCTCACAAACCCTAGCTTAATCCAGAGCTGATAAAGCAATTCTTATTGCAGCAACCACAGCTCTGGGTAGACAGGCCATCATAATCAGAGCTGTTACTTAGGCACTTACTTTTGGGATTTGATTTTTTAAGAGTGCAGAATCACAGTTTAGAGGGAATTATATTTCTTGGTCAACAATATTCTTCACGGTTATTGTATCCAGGGCATGGCAGTGGCCTCAACCTAAAACACGGTTTCTATTCTCATCCTCTGGAATCCCAGACAGCATCGGGAAACTGCATTTCTAGATACCAGCAATGAGCAATGTGATGGGTATATTAAGAAATCAATCCCATTTACAATAGCATTACAAAAAATGAAATACCAAAGATTTTTGTGAGGCATTTGTTATAAATTATAAAAGAATATCATAAAAATCTTACTAATAACTATAGTCCATATCTTACATTTGTATTTTCCACCAAGCCCCACTCATTATTTTTTTTTAATACAATTTTTTATTTTTATTTTTTAAAATACACAGATTACATGAATGGTATATAAAAAATATAGGGGATTCTCTTATGCCCCATTCCCAACCCCTCCACATTAACAACATCCTTCATTAGTGTGGTACATTTGTTATAATTGGTGGACACATTTTAGAGCATTGCCACTAAACGTGGATTATAGTTTACATTGTAGTTTACACTCTCTACCACACAATTTTGTAAGTTATGACCAGATATATAATGGCCTGTATCTGTCAGTGCAATGTTATTCAGGACAATTCCCAAGTTCCAAAAATGTCCCCATATTACACCTGTTTTTCCCTCTCCCTTTCCTCAGAACCTCCAGTGGCCACTGCCTCCACACCAATGATAAAAGTTCTTCCATTGCAAGAATCACAATAAGTCTATACCAGAATACCAGTAAGTCTACTCTAGTCCATTTTTCATTCCCTAATCCTGAGGATTCTGGGATGGTGATGCCTACTCCACCTCTGATCGAGGGGGGTTTAGATCCCATGGGGCAGATCATCCCACTCATTATTTTTAAAAATATGTTTTATTACAGAAGTTATGAACATACAAAACAATCATGTACATGTGTAGAATTACCATACAACACCCCTTCATCAGCATATCACACTGTGGTGGAACATTTATTACAGATTATGAGATAATATCATCAGACTATACCATCAACCATGGTCCACAGCCTACAACTGGTACACATTTTCCATATTCCCCCATTATCATCACAGTACATCTTTGGCATAGATGCATGAATATTACAGTATTGCTGTTCAACACAATCCATACGTCACACCAGTTGCATTTTTTCCATGCTTCTCCACATTAACACCACCCTTCAAAGTGTTGGTGGTGAGTTGATTTATGGGACCCTTGTGTGATGTTATGCATGTTTATTTTATGAGTTCACAACTTTTACTATACACTTATGTTTATGCATGTTCTTGAATGCAAAACAGACTTCAATATATTTTTTTAGATATCAAGGATGGATTTTTGCCGAGGATATAAAAGAATTGTAAAGATAACTTCAAAATTTTTGTAAGATAAATTAAAGTCCTAAATAATTTATCAAGAATCCCATGTCATGTATTGGAAACAATATTTTTAAGATGTCAATAAGATCCAAAATGATTTATAAAGTAATTGCATGTTTATAAAATTGTGACTGTTTTGATGTAATGGTAAAGCAGATCACCATATTCATATGGACTGCATAGGGAAACAGAACATCCAAACCAATTGTGAAAAAGAACAACAAATTTGGAAGACTCACACTTCCTAATATCAATGTACGACAAAGCTACAGCAATCAAAGCAGCATTATACTGGAAAAAGATTGACATAGACTAATGGAACAGAATTAAAAATCCAGAAATAGACCTACAAATATATTGTGAATTGACTTTTTTAAAAATGTATTTTTATTAGAGAAGTTGTAAACTTACAAAGTGATTATATACATCTGTGTTATTCCCATACAACATCCCTCCACCAATGTACAACATTGCTGTTGAAAATTTGGTACAGATTATGAGATAATATCATCAGACTATTATCACTAACTATGGTCTATAGCATACATTTGATAAATTTTTTACATACCCCCTATTATTGACATAGTACGTCTTTGGTATTGATGTACTAATATTACGGTATTGTTGCTAACTATAGTCCCAGGTTATGTTAACTGTACTTTTCTCATGTTTCTCCACATTCTTGCCATCTTACAGTAGTGGTGTACATTTGTTTTAGCACATAGAAGGACGTTCTTGTATTTGCCCTATTAACCACAATTCTCTTCTGTGGGAACCATCTGACATTTACATCTAAGAAATAGCTTGGAGGCCTGTTTCTGTGCCCACACAGAGAAATCAGAACTATCATTTCCTGCCATGAACAGGAACTTTCCTGCTAATCTTATCTCCCTTATCTCCCACCTTAACTACTACATATATCACTAAATGTTTCTGTAATCTTGCTTCCCCATTATCAGACTGGAATTCTTATGATATTACTTACAACCACTCAGGTGCATGATACCTGCCTCCTCCCCTGCACATTCACCCTGACCTTGACTGTGAAAAAATTCTGAATAAAAGTTGTGCTGGGGATCAACTCTAGAGGATAGCTTCTTTAACTGTTCTCCCCCTCACATCTCTCAACCTCCATATTCAGAGTAATTTCATTGAACCATCACAGGCTCTGCTGGACAGACTCCCTCAAGACTTTGCAGTATGGATTTCTTCAATATATGTGTGTGTGTTTGTATGTGAATAATTCTTGGCAATATATTATATATAATTAATATAATGATACATATGAATGTATTATAATGAAAAACATTTTATTAATAGAAAAGTAAACTCTACAGTAGAAATATATTAGAAAGAGGGCATTACAAATTCACACATCATAGATAAATCTCTTATGCAAAACAATTCACATTAGGCAGAGTTTAATTATGACAATTTATGAATATGGACTTACTGGTTATAATAGTTGTCACCCACAGTGATTAGGAGGCATGAAGACCACCTGAATTTTCGGCTCATATTCATGATTAGAGTTTTGGTTCCATGAGAACCTTCATATGGGAAAACTCCGGGGAATGGTGTACATTAAGATTTGTATACTTTGTTTATTTCCATTTCCATGAAAAATTTACTGAAATTAAGGAGTAAATTAAGTAAAATATTACACACAGCTGAAAACTGATCAATAACTAAATTATATATTCATATATATGTATATAGCTTCTCTTTACTCTTCACTTTTCACTCAAGAACACATACTTATTCTGGCTTCATCTGAATCTCCTGAAAAACACTTTCCCTCTAAGATATGAAACAAGACTAGAATACCCACTTTCACCAGTCTTATTTAACATTGTGTTAGAAGTATTTGTTCAAGGATCTAGGCAAGAAAAAGATATAAAAGGTATCCAAATTGGAAAGGAAGAAGTATAAATTTCACATTTGCAGATGACAGATCCTATACATAGAAAGCCCTGAGAAATCTACAACAAAGCTTCTAGGGCTGATAAATGAGTTCACTATACAGTGGCAGGAAAAAAACAGTAGAATTTCTGTACACCAATAACAAGCAATCTGAGGAAGAAATCAAAAAATCCTTTTACAATAGCAACTAAAAGAATCAAATACTAGAAAAAATTTAACTAAGGATGTAAAGAACTTGTATCCAAAAAGTATACAACATTGTTAAAGGAAATGAAAGAAAAAATGGGAAAATATTCCCTATTCATGGATAGGAAAACTAAACCTCATTAAGATGTCTATCCTATCCAAACTTATTTACAGATTTAAGCAAACCCAATACAAATTGCAACAGTAATTTGTTTTTTACAGAAATGGAAAATCTAACTATGGTATTTATTTGGAAGGACAAGGGCCCTGAATAGCCAAAGATATATTGAAAAAGAAAACTGAAATTGGAGGAATAAAATTACCTGACTTTAAATCATACTACAAATCTATAGTGGTCAAAACTGCATGGCATTGGCACAAGGATAGACCAAAGGAACAGAACTGAGAGTTCAAATATAGATCCCCACCTATATGGTCAACTGATATTCAACAAGGCCATGAAACTCACTCAACTTGGAGAGAATGGCTTCTTCAACAGTTGGTGCTTGGAGAACTGGATATCTATATTAGTCAGCCAAAGGGGCACTGATGAAAAATAACAGAAATTTGTTGGCTTTTATAAAGGGTATTTATTGGGGGCAGAAGCTTATAGTCACAAGGAGGCCATAATGTTTAAATTACTTCCCTCACCAAAGTTTGTTGCCACATGTTGGGGCAAGATGACTGCTGGTCTCTCCGGGGGTTCAGACTTTCCCTTTTTCCTAAGTCTCTGAGGTCGCATCTTCTCCTGATCTCAGTTCTAGGCTGACATAAGGCTTTGTCTCTCCCCAACCATAAGAGGCACTTTTTCATACAAGATCATTTGCTACGTGTTGAGCAAGATTGTGGCTGATGTTTTTGAAAGTTCAGCCTTCCTTTTCTTCTTAAGGATCCAAGGTCTCAGCTTCATCTGATATTAGTTGTAACCTGGGATAAGTCTCATCCCTCTCCCAGGGCTCATTTCTCTCTAGGCTCACCTGTTCTGTTCTCTACACAAGGTCAGTGGTAGAATATCAGGCTCTCTATCTTCCTGGGTCCTCTGCCATGTCTATGGAGCTGTCTATATTCCTCTGTGTTCTTCTCCTGTGTGTTTAATTCCCAGGGCTCCAGGATCAAAACTCCAACTCTCTCCTCTTCCTTGTTGTTTTCACTATGAGTCACTGCCCACCAATGGGGTGGGGATTCAATAGCCTACTGACCTGGCTGATTCAAAGCCTTTATCATAATTTAATCATGTAAAGTGAAACCTCTGAATTTAATATAATCTAATATGCCCAGAAGAACAGATCAGTTTACAAACACAATCTAATATCCATTTTTGGAGTTCATAAACAATATCAACTGCTACAATATCCATATCCAAAAGAATGAGAGAATACCACCATCTCATGCCCTATATTAAAATTAGCTCAAGATTGATCAAAGATCTAAATATAAAAGCCAATACCATAAAGCTCTTGGAAGATAACGTAGGGAACCATCTATGGGATCTTGTAGTAGGAAATCATTTTATAAACTTTATATGAAAAGCACAAGGAACAACTAAAAAATAGACAAATGGGACCTCTTCAAAATTAAAATTTTTTGTGCTTCATAGGATTTTGTCAAAAAAGTAAATGGCAGCCTATGTTCTTTCTCAATTGTAGAAAATATTAGGTAACCTTCTATCTGATAGGAACCTAATATCAAACATATAAAAAGAAACCCTACATCTTGAAAATAAAAAGCCAAACAACCCATTTAAAAAATGGACAAGTGATTTGAATAGACACTTCTCCAAAGAAGAAATAAAAATGGCTAAATAGCACATGAAAAGATGCTCAACATTACTTGTTATTAAGGAAATGCAAATCAAAATTATGAAATATAATCTTACACCCATTAGACTGGTAGCTATTAAAAAACAATCAAACAGAGAACTAAAGTGTTGGAGAGGATGTGGAGGAAAGGGAACAGTTAACCAAATTTATGTTTAAAACAACATTCTCTGATGATTCCAATAATAAGGGATATGAGTTGAATAATCAATGAGAGATGAGGGTAAATGAAGTGGAGCAAAATATGGGGATACATGTCACCAAATCCACAGGAAGTGGAGTTAATAACAAGGTTATCTTAGGATAAAGAAAGAGATGATCTCCATTTACCCTGTTCCAGACATTCTAACTCAATTTTCTGTCCCAATGTTTCCTCCATTTCCTTGTGAGAGGGTTGAGATTTTAGAATTTGCATAAAGATACCCAAAACAGTATGAAAGAAGACTTCAGACAGCCTGGCCTGGTTGTACATTAAAATGTTCTTATAAATTTTTGGTCTGTTCATGTGCCAGATAAGCCCTGAGTCTCAGCAGAGTTGCAATACTCTCCAGTTCATTGGACTAACCGAGGACAATTAGCAAGGAGATGATGATGGACACCACTCAAGGAACAGAGTTACAACAACTACTTTTCAGTTCATTGGACTAACCCAGGACAACTAGCATGGAGGTGATGATAGGCACCACTCCATGAACAGAGAGTATTGGCAACTGCAAGCAAGAGAGTTCCATCTAAATGAGCCACCCCCCCCCCCATTTAGAAACAGAGTTGGCACCCCTCTCCCAAAATCCTCAAGATTGGGGAATGAACAATGGACTAAAGTAGACTTAATTTTATTCTAGCAATGGAAGAAATGTTATCATTCATATAAAGGCAGTGGACACCAGAGGTTCTGAGGCAAGGGAGAGGGAAGAATAGATGTAACATGGGGGTATTCTGGGGACATTGGAATTGTTCTGCATGACATTGCAATGACAGACATAGGCCATTATACATTTTGTCATAACCTATAAAATTGTGTGGGGCAGAGTGAAATTTATAATATAAACTATACTTCACCATTAGTAGCAATGCTTCAATATGTCTTCATCAAATATAACAAATGTACCACACTAAAGAAGGATGTTGTTACTGTGGGAAAATGTGGGAAGGGTAGAAGGAGGGGTATATGGGAATTCCCTACTTTTTTCTGTAATATTTATGTAATCTAAACCTACTTTAAAAATTAAAAAATATAAAAACACACAAAAAATGGCATGCTCTATTTCTCATTTTTATATTTTCAAATTTATGATTGGTAATGAAGTTGAACTATTTTCTTTTTTCCATATATCCTATTGTCATTTAAATTACTCAGTAACTTGTCTAATTAAGTTTCTAGCTAATAAATCTACAGAATATATGTTTTATTAGCTTGTGAAACTCACTGTTTATTGCTATATTATGTCTGTGAGTTTTTTATTGTAGACACTGATTTTTTTTCATTACCGACTGATTTTTTTAAAGTTTTATTGTATAGTTGTTGTTTTTTTAGTTACTGGGTCCAGGGATTGAACCCGGGACCTTGTATGTGGGAAGCTGGTACTAAACAATTGAGCTACAATAGCTCCCCACATTATGCCTTTTTATATATCATTACTTTAAATTTTATGCAATCAAGTAATTACATTTTTTTAAAATTTATTTTTATTGTGGGTAAAAATCAAAATTCTCACAATATATACAAACATTTGCAAAATGATATATAAATATATATATGCATATATGTGTATTTGCTTACAAAAATGTTATTTACATATATATATGTATATATATATATATACACACACATATATTTTAAGAGGTGCTTAGATTACCCAAAAAATTACACGGAACCCACTGGTATTCCCATGTTGCCCACCTCCCACACCTCCCACCACATCCCACACAAACATCTCCCACAAGTGTGGCCCACCACCCTCAATGAACTTACACATCCTGGAGCCTTGCCACCAACCATAGACTACAGTTCACACTGTAGACCACACTTTCTCCCACTCAGTTCTGAGTGGTGTGTGCTGATTTAAAATGGCCTACATCCGTTGCCACAACAGTACTCAGGACAACCTCCAACTCCCAAAGAAGCCCCTGTATTTCAACTGCTCATCCCCTCCCTACCCCAAAAGTGTCAAGTGGCCACTGGCTCCACCTCATTGTTATAATTTCTTGCATTGCTAGAATCACCATATGTGAACAAGAGAATACCATCAAGTCCACTCTAGTCCATACTTCTTCCCCCAATCCTGAGGGGAAGTAATTAATTTTTATTATTTTTTTATTTTTAAAGAAACTTTAGATAACATAAATGATACATGAAAAATATAGAGGGAATCCCATATACCCCACCCTTCCGCCTCCCACACTTTTCCCCAATAACATCTTTCATTAGTGTGGTACATTTGTTACAGTTGATGAACACATATTGAAGAATTTTTACTAAGCATGGTTGGTCAATAGTTACATTGTAGTTTACACTTTGCACCATTTATTTTATAGGTATTGACAAAATGTATAATAAGCTGTATCCATCATTGCAATGTCATTCAGAATACTTCCCATGTCTCAAAAATGCCCCATTTTACACCTTTTCTTCCTTCTCCCTCCTCTCAGTACCTCTGGTGACCACTATCATTATATCATTGATACATATTCTTTCATTATTATAATAATATTTTCTACTTCAGTCCTTAGTTGCATTTCCCCTCATGCTTGCTCACTCATCAATATTTATGATTTTTAAAATGGTGATGCCCACTCTGTTTCTCGATTGAGAGGAGACTTAGATGCCATGGGGCTGATTGATGGGACTGTCTTGCTTTCAGTTTTAGACACTTTCGGTGTTTGGGGATGGGCATTGTCCATCACTGTTATTTTGTTAGTTGTCCTAGGCAAGTCTGTTTTACTGTGGAGTTGGTTTTGCAACTCTGCTGAGATTTAGGGTTAAACCAGCATGTGAAGAGACTGAAGATTTAAGACTCTTGTACATATATTTAATGATTATAGTCCTAATTATAAGTTCAAATAAAATGGGCAGAAAATCCATGTATAGGAAAATTATAAGTGAGTCTAACTCTTATATTGGAGAACTTATATTCCAAGGTAAAGCCAACTCACAGGGTGCCAAATTCCTGAGATTGTCTGCCCTACCTATAGTGTCTAGATATCTTTAAAGCACTCAGGAACACCTCACCATGAGGTACATTTTACTGTGGCATTCAATGAGATCCTCCTGACACATGCATTAGTGTAACCTCTGGAATGAGTCCTGACTCACTTTCAAATCTCTTAGCCATAAAAAATTTATTTGTATTTAATATTTTCCCCTTTTGGTTAAGGTCTTTTTCAAAATGCATTGCTAGTTGGTACTTGGTAATCATCCCTTGGTTCTAGATAGGTTCATCCCCAGGAGTCATATGGCATGCCATGGAGAATGTAGCAAGTTTATATCGTGAGTTTGTCTACAGAGAGTCCACATTTAAGCAACAAGGAGGTTTTCAGGAGGTAATGCTTAGGTAATACATAATACGTAGCTAAGTTTCAATTTCACAAGTACAAGGTTCATAAGCACAACCATCAATGTGAAGGGCCTGGCATATTGATCAGTTCTCCTTCGCTAGGCACTGCCCATGTACACTAAGGTTTCTTGCCACTCTATTAGAGAATGTAGTAGGACTTCCCGGGCTGAGAATTCAATATTCTTTTGGTTATTGTGTGGGTCTCCACCAACTGAGATACTACCCCATGACCACTTGAACATATTCATATTCTATAAAGGCATGCCTCTAGTATTCACTTTTATGATTTCTTACAATTTATATGGATTATGTTACTTCTTAATGAGATAAATGAAGTATTTCCCCAAATACGCAATGTTTGTTGTTGTATTATTTGTTAAACTTATATATTTCGTATAACAAGTAATTCAAATATCTATCACAATCTTTTATACTAATTCAAATGATAAATACTTAATTATAGTTTCCCATTATTTTAGATGTTTTCATATACACATATATTTTCCTTTTATTGAAAGAACTATTTTAGAATTACTACATTTGTGTTTTTTCATGTGTTAGGATCAGTTATTTCAAGGTTGAAGTGATTTAGGTATAATAGCTACACATTTGCAACCAAGTTTAATATTTTGTTTAATATATCAATTATGGTAGAGATAATTACTGTTTTGTATTAAATCTATAAGGCAATTAGGGAAGAAACAATACTTTGAAAATTAGTATTTTCTTGCAGGAACAGGTGGTAAGGGCCTCCATTTATCCAAAACATCTTTGAGAAATAGAGACTTCTACAATAATAATCATAGACTTCAATGTCCCACTTTTAACAATAGGTAGAAGATCAAAGTGCAAATGAAGGACTTGAACAAAAATATTCACCTGACAAAAGTATACAGTGCATTCCACCTTAAAACAGCAGAGTATGCATTCTTCTCAATTGTCCATGCTATATTCCTCAGTATAGGCCATATGATAGGACTGGAAACAAGTCTTTCTAAATTTAAGAAAGGTTCAAATTATACAAAATATCTTCTCTGATCATAATAGAATCCAGTTAGAAGTTAATAATGAAAAAGAAATGGAAAATGCACAAACACATGAAAATTAAACACACTTGTATTAGTCAGCCAAAGGGGTGCTAATGTGAAATACCAAAAATGGGTTGGTCTTTATAAAGGTATTTATTTGGGGTAGAAGTCCACAGATACCAGGCCATAAAGCATTAAGTTTCTTCTCTCACTACAGTCCATTGCCACGTGTTAGAGCAAGACAGTTGCTGGCGTTTGCCAGGGTTCAGGGTTCTGGGGTTCCTCTCTTCCTGGGGCTGCATTTCTCTCTGGGCTTAGCTCCTGTTTCCTCCACAAGGTCAGCTGAAGATGATCAGGCGAACAGCTTGCTTCTCTTCTCTTCTTTCCAACATCAAAACTGCTTCTCAAAAGACTGCTTCAACTTCCCTTTGCCTTGCCTTTTATATTCAATTCCCCACCCACCAAGGGGTGGGGCTCAACGCCCTAATCCTAACCTAATCATGCCCAGATTAACAGATCAGTTTACAAGCATGATTCAATTATATTTTTGGAATTCATAATTACATCAAACTGCCACAACACTCTTAAACAACTAATGATTCCAAGAAGAGATCACAAGAGAAATTAGAAAATACTTGGAGATGAGTAAAAGCAAATTATCACATGCAAAAAGTTATGGAAAATGTATGTTACTAGAATAAAAATTAAAGAAAAATCATAGAATTATACAGAACAATGTACCCTATTATAAACAATGGAAGATAGTTAAAAGTAAAATTTCCAAAATGTTCTTTCATTAATTATAACAGGTATACCATACTAATGCAAGGTGTTAATAATAGGGTTGTAAATGGGAACTCTGTATTTTATACATTGTCTGCATGATATTTCTGTAAACCTACAACTTCTTTAATAAAAGAAAATTGTGGAATGCAGTGAAACCAGTGCAAAGAAGAAAATATGTAGCTTTAAATGCTTACAATGAAAAAAAGAGAAATATCTCTAAACAATAACTAGGTTTACACTATGAAGATATATACATATGAACAAAAAACAAGCTCAAAACCAGGAGAAGAAAGGTTTTTGAGGCTAATCTCATGTACAAAATATATATACTAGGCCAGTGTTTGACTAAACAAATGGACATCATAACATAGCCAAGTTGACACAAAGTTAACCATCACAGTCCACCTCTTGTCTCCTTGGCACCCATACTCATTTTCTTAAAATATATTTAATCTCCAAATAAAGGTAATAACAAAGTCATATTTCTACTTAACATGATACAACTATACTGAGTACAGCCCCAAACAACCCAATAACCGAGTCCCCAAACAGATGCAAGTCCTAAGGTTCTGTTCACATTTCTCCTTGACATCCTTGAATACTAATGATGTAAATTTCCTGCAGCATATATGATAAGGAGATGGAATAAAAGAAATATATTTCATTAAGAAATAAATACTTACAAAATTTGTCACCCTCATTTCTGCAACAGGTAACATTGTCTCCAAATAGCATGTCTACCTGACCCCTACACAAAGACCTGAAGCCATTACAAAGCTTTCTTTTATTATGGCTCCCAATCAAAACTAGCTACTTTTGGTTCATTGTGTAAATGGGCCAGAGTAGCACCTCAAATGAGGACTATGTGACTCCCAAATCCAAAAATGCCCAGTAGGTCTTGTGTCTCTATTTTAGTTGCAGAAGGGTCCATATGCCAAAGCTTATCCTTCTTGGTTGAAGACCTAAATTCACATGTCCCAAACCACTGAAGGCCTAGAAATTCCACTGCTGTGGAAGGCCCCTGAGTTATTTGTTGTATTTATTCCCCACCCTCTGATACTTACCTATCTTATAGTACTGAAGAGTTGTTACACTATTTAGGTGGGATAGAGAGTATGCATTGCTGGCTTTACTAGCTGAAAACAAACTGATTATGGTCGTCTTTAGTAACAGGTATCAAGAAAATTTATTTTTCTTTTGACTTATGATTTGGCTAAATTACTTGGAACAGAACTGTGGAAGTAAAAAAAATAAATAATATTGGATATTTTACAACACCACTGTTAGAATCTGCTAACTAATGTAGAATAAGTTGATAAAAAATAAGCAATGACATCTAGAAGACTCAAACCATAAACTTAATAAACTTGAGGGAATATGATGATAGTTAAGCAGACATAAATATTTTGAGAAAGATAGAGAATTTGAAACAAAATGGAGAAGATGCATTTTTCAATACAAGGAGTGCATTTAGATTGTACATTTTCTGTTTGTCATTTGTCGCTTTTTCAACCTCTTTATATATATTATGCATCAAAGTAAGTTACTATTGTTACAGGCTTTTAGATATTTTGCTTATTTTGCCAACTTGACTAGTGGATACTTAGTTCAATATACTGAAATAAATAATGTGCACATTTAATTTCATTCTCTCTAAAGTTCTGACAATTGCTGTTTGGCTAGTATTTTATAATTCCTGTAAATATTAAGTAAAGTTCAAGACATACAACAGCAAGAAGTTGAAGTTAAGTGAATGATGGTATCAGAAAGTTATGAGTTCATAGCCTACCTCTGCCTCTTTCTCCCTTTCTATAGTTTTTGGTTAGTTCATTGACCTCACTCAGCTTCCAATACTAATTCTTAAAACAAGTAGAAGTAATAGCAGTCGCCTATTTTTTTATGTGTATTAAACTATGGCTATAATGAAAATACTTCACACATGTTATTTATTATTTAACAGTTACTCATCATATATGTATATATGTGTATATATAATTATTTATGTAATACCACCATCTATGCTTCAAGAAATTTTAAAAAAATTTTGCCTTGTCTTTCATGTAATTGGAATGATACAATATTTTTCCTTTTTTGTGAGTTGTATTAATATGTCTTTGCTTGGCTGCTGTGACAAATACCACACAACAGGAATTTATTGTCTCATGGTTCTGATGCAAGAAGAAGTCCAAAATCAAGGCATCATCAAGATTTTCTTTCTCCTGAGCTGTATGTCCTGTTGCTGATATCTGGCAATCCCTGGGGTGCCTTGGCTTTTACAGACTCCCATCCAAGGCTATGTCCTCTCCTTTTTCCTTCTGTGACTTAGGTATCTCTTGAATACAGTTATCAGAATAAAGCCCCATTCTGCTTTTGTTGGGCCACATATTAACTTAAAAAATACCACTTCCAAAATGCCTTATTGTCAATGGGGCCACACCAACAGGGATGCAGATTAAGATTAAGAGCATGTATTTGTTGGGGCACATAATTCAACTTATCACATTATGTTACCTCAATAAAATGTTAATAATATACAACTTCCTCAAATTCATTCAAGTGGTATGTGGTATGATATTTGAAGCCAGGCAACATGGCCCAGAGAGCTACACACTTAATATCTAAATTATGTTGTCATATAGTAAGCAATGATTGTTCCAAAAGTGGCCAGAAGTGCCATTGCATTTACCCAGATATTCTGAACTCTTCAGAATAAAGGATATTACATCTGATTCACACCAAAACCCCTGTGAATTCTATAAATGTCCTAGATTAATTACTTACCCTCATTTTTTAGTTCATTGACTCAATAATCATTTCCACACATTCACAGTTACACTATTTCAGGTTTTTCATCCCATCTGTTCATTCTTCTATTTCAATGTCGTCCTATGCACGGTGTTATGGAGATCATTACCTTCTGAAATTAACTTTGGACATCCGCTGTCACTGGATGGTAAGCAATGTATCCCCAATGTCTTTGCTTGCCATGCCACAGATATGCCTAGGATTGTTTACACAACATAATAATATTACTTTTTTTTCTTGTGCAAACATTGTCAAATCCTATATGCATAGAAAAATTTGTTAAACCATCTTTAAGCCCTTAATTTTGTGAAGCTAACAAGGAGAACTTTGATTCTCGTCTTCAATTTAAGAATATACAATATTCAAGAGGTATTCATTATAGTTATTACTGTTGTTTTTCATGTCTTTCTTTCATCTTTCTTTTTCCTTAACTTTTTTTTTAAGGTACCAAGCCGAGGATTGAACCCAAGACCTCAAATACGGAAAGCCCCTATTCAACCACTGAGCCACATCAGCTCCCCTGAGTTGTTTTTTTATCCATTTGTTAGCTTCTTGTTTGTTTTTGTTTTTAGGAGCTGAAACAAAACAAACCCAGGACCTCCCATGTGGGAAGGAGGTGCTCAACTCCTTAAGCCACATCCATTACTGTACTATGCTTTTATTATTTCCATTTTTTTCAATGCCTCCAAATATAAAAATATCAAGATTCTTACACCAGTTATCTCAAATGAGACCTTGCAAAACAATTCAAAGTACGTACAGCAGTCATTTCTGCCCTTCAGTGCTGCTGCTTTATACAATAGTGTGATCAACAGAAAATTGAATGGCATGTACTTGGTTGGCAAATGTCGTCTGTTTACAAAACATGCAGGACAGTTTCTGCTTCATGTCTGCAAATCTTTACAAGAACTAGTGCTTTTTGGTTCTGTTTTTATTTAGGAGGAACATAGGACTAAAAATTCAGCTACCCAATGTTATCCAACTATCACACAGAAAACACAAATGATGATCCCAACACTGCAAACTGTGGAGGTGTGAGGTAGCAGACATTATTATCTATTGTAGATTCAACTGTTTAGCTTGAAGATGTTGGATTTTTCTCTTAAGAAATAAATTTCCTTAGGGTCTTTCCTCTAATTTTTGCTAGATTGGGTTCCAGAGAACCTTCCATGAATTTAAAGTGTGACAAATGGAAAGTATTCTGTTGCATTTTAGAAATAGAAGATCTGGGAACTTTGCTAGATTAAAGAGAATTGTTTTCTAAATGGCACTGAAGAAAATCCTGACCCCAGTGCACTACTTAGTCAAAATGTTTCTGACCAGAGAAAATAATACAGTATTTTAGTCTTTTTGAAAGTTTGAAAGATGGTTGAAATAAATATTGTACATATTTTACATATCAAAAAATATAGTACAAGAGTTCATAAAGTAAGATCATGCATTATTACTTCTACGAATATCATATACAAGAGAAATCTCCCCAAGTACTTGTGAAAGGAAGACATTCATATTCCATGGAAGCATGTCCCAGATGCACCCTTTCCCACACATCACCCTACCACTGACAATATGAATCATTGACCTGCCCCTGCCATATTTGCCTAAAGAACATGCCTACAATTGTATATTCAACCACAGACCTCACCATTCCCAGATTCACCTATTCCTTCCTTCCTCCAGTTCCACCCACCCCAGTTCCATGGATAGTCCAACCCAGCCACCCAGCCCTGCTCACCCTCACACCCCAGCACTGTCAACCCCACTCACATCCCTGCACCACCACTATCCCCTCCACTACCAATCCCCACGTTTGCACATTATCATAGTCATAGTAAATGCATAGTTATCTTTTTAAAGAAAATTCGAAGCTCAGAGAAATTTTGCTAATTATGATAAAATTATTTCTATAATTGGAATGCCACAACTGTAACATGAAGGTATGTGATAAAAGTTCATGTTCAATATAGAAAAATAAAGCAATCCTGGTACTTGTGTTTTTATGTTTCTTCAAAAATCATATTTTAAACAATTTTTGCCATACACTTGGAAAATACACTGAATTATGTGTACATAGTTACAGCAGAGACTAAGAATGACTATTAAAGTAAAATCAACATGCAGTGAGTTGGAATATATCTAACAACTAATTAATAAAATCCATTTTACTATTGTATAAGTTTTCTTATGTAATATTTCTTTTTTTTTTTTTTTAAAGATTTTATTTATTTATTCATTTATCCCCCCCTTGCTGCTCGTGCTCGCCGGGTCAGCCAACCACGCCGTCCGGGCAGGCCCGCCCTCACCAGGAGGCCCCGGGAACCGAACCCGGGGCCTCCCATATGGCAAACGGGAGCCCCACTGATTGAGCCACAGCCGCTTCCCTTTATGTAATATTTCAGACAAAGTTCTATAGGGTTGATTTCTCTTTTTATCAAACATACTGTTAGGACTTAAGGACATTTTTTCACCAGCTGATTCTTCAGGACTTTGCTTAGTGTCTGCCTTCTTTTTGCATTTTTGTTAGAGTGGAAATATGTACATATATATTTGTGTGCATATATATATATATGTATATATGTATTTTGAGTGAGTCAAATGGCCACTTACTTATACCAGGAATGAAACTCAAGGTTTGATGAGTAATAAATTAAGCCAGTTTTCTGATTCATAATTTTAGGATTTTAAATGATATATAGGAGAGAGGTATCCTGATCAATCCTGGCAAAATAATTGGATCAATGTGGTCAAATATGGAAAAAATCCTATATGAAAGTGTTTTGACAATACTGCATGAAATATTTATTTTAATTATTAAACTCATATAGTATTTATTAGTGATGTTCAAATAGATTAAGGATGAAAAATCAATTAATTAAGAAAGATAATACAAATTTAATATATATTCTTTAAATTGGATTGTTTAATTCTGTCTCTACTATATTTGTTCACCACCAGAAATTTAACTTAAAATCTTTAAGTTGAGTTTTGATTTTGGAATAAAAAGTTAGTGATTCATAGTGCCTGTAATTCCTGACTTCAGTTTAAGATATCTTAGTGAATTCTTCTTTTTTGGGATATTAATGAAAATGTAGACAAGAGCTGTAGTTTATAAAGACTTGCTAGATAAATACAAGAGCCCAAATATCTTAATTCAAAATAAAACTTTGGATGATGAATATTCTTAAGCCTAATTGCTTGTCCATTATGTCTAGTTTGGATATAAAGTAGTATTAGTTACATTGTAAGGAAATAGATTGGCATCCATAGAATTATTCCTTAGTGAACAATTAGTGAGAGCTATTAAAAGTACAATAAACAAAAAAATCTAGGGCCATTAAATATGACTGCTACTCATCAATATTAAATTGTCACCTTTAATAAATAATTGGTTATTATGCTGTAATCATTTCAGGTATAAAATATTTACATTGATTTATTTATATACCTGTGTTAATTTATGATTATAAGGTATATAATTTTATTATACTTAGAGTAAAAGACTGTCCCCAGCACAATTTATAAAGTGATATGACATATCCTTCTGATAAAGGAGAACAAAGCATTAAGGTGTAAATCATCAAAAGTAATGAATGGCTTGCTAGGAACAATGGAGCATTTAATTATTTAGACTTAGGCTGAATATCTTTGAAATGTAAATGTGTACTTAATATTTTAGAGACTGCATATTCATTATTAAATAGTTCATATTAATGGTGATATTTATATATTATACTGAAATGAATATTTTTGTATATAACAAGCATATCAAAGAAATTATAGTTCTGATTCCAAATTTTGGATCGGTTGTATAATCTTGGTAAGAACTGCTTTATTTAAGTAACTAAAGGCAGGGAAAAGCCTATAAGGATAGTAAAAAGATAATTTGTCAGAGGAAAGTAGAGGTAAATAATAAAGGTATTGTGCTTAGCATATGAATATTTTGGATTATTATTTTGAGGGAGATAAATTTCTGTGTGAGCTAAGTGATATTATTAGAAACTTTAGATAGCAATGTATTAAAAAAGAAACTGAATTCATAAGATGGAAAATGACATTCAGGTGATGAAGATGGAAAATATTTCCAATTATTTTTTTACAAACATATACAATTGAAGAATATTAACTCTAGGTGGGTCAGGAGTGTGGTCAAAATATTTACAAAATGTATTATAGAAAAATGAAGTTTTTACTTTGTCATATTATGACATAGACATCTTTTCTACCAAGATTTTCTTCACCATTGCTAGTGCCTCTCGATATTGCTGTAGTGAAGACATCTTAATTTATCTACTAAACTTTTGCAAAGTGATGAATTTCAAAACTTAAAAGTGAGTTTCCAGAAAAATAATATGCATCAATGATACACATAAGGGAAGTCTAATGACCCTACAATGTGGTGGTGACACAGACAGCAAGGGGAGGGGGGAGAAAAAAAAAAAGAAGTTCCTTTCTTAAAAAACAAAAACAAAAAACTTAACTGTGATTGAGAATACACTCTGTCCAAAGGCTTTTTCCATATTTAAACAATTTAATCTTCATTAATAGAATAAATATTATGAGTTGGATATTATTGAGGTAAGGGGATAACAGTTTTTCATGTCATACCCAGGTAATTGTATTTGAAAACCTCATCTAATCACTTTGCTATGTTGTCTGCTACAAAGTGGTAATGAGTAGAACCAGACAAATAAAAAGGGCTTTTCCTGAACACAAAAGACAATTGTTTTTATAAAATGGAAGGCCATGTTATGATGGAAAATTTGAAGGTAATTTTATAACAATTTTCTTTTAAACATATGTTTTTAATTTAATTTTATAGTGACATATATGTATTAATAAATTATATAAGATCTGATGGCCATCTAATAATTAGCATGATTTCAGAGTGATGGCTGTACATTTCAAGATATTTGTGACAGCACTAATGTGATATGAAAATATCTATGTATTTTATTGGTGACAAGGTTAGAGAATTGCTGCTAATACTGTGGTTTGTTGCTTAAATTTATTATTTTTTAAATAGTTTTTTAAATTAAATTTAATTTAATTTTTAAAGATGCTTTAGATTACATAAATGTTGAATCAAATATGTAGGGGGATTCCCACATACCTCTCTCTCACCCACACTTTTCCCCATTAATAACATCTTTCACCAGTGTGGTACATTTGTTACAATTGATGAACACATATTGAAGAATTGCTACTAACCATGGTCTATATAATTTACACATTGTCCCACACAATTTTATAGGTTTTGACAAAATGTTTAATGGTCTGTATCTGTCATTGCAAGGTCATTCAGAAACAATTATAATGCTCCAAAAATGCCCCATGTTACACCTATTCTTCTCTTTCCCTCCCCTCAGAACCTCTGGTGACCTCTGCCCTTATATCAATTTTAAAATTGCTTCCATTGATAGAATACTAATAAGTTCAATTCAGTGCATAGTTGCATTCTTGCCTTTTGGTTGTTCATTCCTTAATCTTGAAGATTTTGGGATGTTGATGACAACTCTGTTTCTGATTGACAGGGCACTTAGATCCCATGGAGCAGATGGATAGAATTGCCTTACTTGCAGTTGTAGATAATCTCTGTTTTTTGGAATGGACATTGTCCACCATAATCCTTTTGTTAGTTGTTCTGACTGAATCCAATGAACTGGAGAGTAGGTTTTGCAACTCTGCTGAGATTCAGAGCTCAAATAGAATATGAACAGACCAAAGATTTAAGTCTCTAATACATGTGTTTAATGAGTATAGTGGTAATTATAGATTCAAATAAAAGGGACAGAAGAGTCATTTGTAGGGAAATAATAGATGAGTCTAACTCTGTTACATTGGGGAACATATATTCCAAGGTAAGACCCACTAACAATTCCTGAGATTTTTGGCCCTGCCTATAGTGAGTGTCTAGATGCCTCTAGAGCCCTCAGTAGCCCTGCTCTTTGAGACACTGTTTACTGTGGCAGTCAATGAGATCCCCCATAGATGTGCATACTCTTTGGAATGACCCCTCAATTCACTTTGAAATCTCTTAGCCAAAAAAACTAATTTGTATTTAATATTTATTTCCCCCTTTTGGTCAAGGCCTTTTTCCAAATGCATTGCTAGTTGGCACTTGATAATCATCCCTTGTTGCCAGGGAGGTGCATCCTTGGGAGTCATGATTCATGCCAAGAGGAAGGTAGTAAGTTTATATGATGGGTTTGGCTTAGAGAGGGGCCACATTTGAGCAACAAGGAGGCTTTCAGGAGATAGCTCTTAGGGAATATATAATACTAGGCTAAGTTTCAATTTCACAAGAAAAAGGTTCATAAGTACAATCATCAATATCAAAGGCCTGTCATATTGGTTTGTGATCCTTTGCTATCACTGCTCATGTACTTAGGAGCTTTGTGTTGCTCTATTAGAGGATGTAGCAGGACTTACCAGGATTGGAATTCAGTATTATTTTGGTTATTGCATGGGTATCCACCCACTGAGACAACACCCCATGATCATTTGAACATATTCATATGCTATAGAGGCATTACCCAGTTGCACCCCTCCCCACACATTCCCCCATCACTGACACCCTGCACCAATGATCCCCCCTCCACCACAGCTGTGACCTTTTGCAATCCAAAACGTCTCCCACAACAAAGTCAAATAAAAGAAAATAAATAATAACAATAATTTTAAAAAAATGAAATACAAAAAATAAAAATAAATTCATTGAGTCTTTCATCACTGTTAGGTCTGTTAACTTTTATTTACAATCACAATTTCTTTTGTATGATCCCCCATTTTCTTTTTCTTTTTTATTTATTTTTTGCTCTATTTTCAAAGAAGCTTTAGGTTACAGAAAAGTCACATAGAAAATACAGGTGATTCCCATATAGCCAACACACACCCCTTCTCACACTCTCCCCTGTTAATAACATCTTACATGAATATGGTGCATTCTTAAAAATTGATAAACAAATATTGAAGCATTGCTACTAATCATGGTCAATAGTTTATACTATGGTTTACATTTTGCACTGTACATTTTTAGAGGTTTTCAAAAAATGTATAATGGCAAGTATCCATCACTGCAAGATCCTATAGAACAATTCCAATGCCCTAAGATTGCCCTATGTTCCATCTGTTCTATTAATCCTTCCCTGTCCCAGTGGAATTTATGGTAAGCACTGAGTTTTGATTTTTAAAGAATAAGGTTCATATTATATGCACTAATATTGAAGGCTTGATATATTGGTCTGTTTTCTTTTATTAGGCACCGCTTGTGTTCTCAAGAGATTCTTGTTCCTTTAATTGAGAACATAGAAGTACTCTCCAAGAGGAGAATTTAATATTTTCTTGTTTTTCGTGTAAGTCCCCACACACAGATAAAACATTATGACAAGATGAACACTTCCATATTCCATATACACATGCTCCAAGTACGCCTTATCCCACATATCTCCCCACCCTCAGTTCTCTGCATCAGTAACCCTTCTGCCGTATTTGGCAAAATAACATTCCCACCATTGTAGTTTTAACTACAGATGTAACCCCAGAGATCACCTGTTCCTTCCTCCAGCCCTCCCCCAGCTCCAACTCACCCCCCACCCTACTTCCCCTCACATTCCATCTCCATAGACTCCAATCACATCACTGCATCACTATCAGCCCTATACACTGCCCAGTCAGACCCCTACGCCTTATCGTAAGTTTTGCCCATATTGAGCACTGGCTCATCCTACTCCACTCCATTTCTCTCTCCTTATAACCTACCTTCCAAACTCCAGCTCTATGAGTCTGCTCAATTTGCTTAGGTAATATCAGTGGGGGCATGTAATATTTGTCCTTTAATGACAGGCTTACTTCACTCAACATAAGGTCTTGAAGACTCATCCATGTTGACCCATGTGTTAATATTGCATTCCTTCTTGCAGCTGAGTAATATTATATTCAATGTATATACCATAGTTTGCTTATCCATTCATTGTTGATGGACACTTGGGTTGATTCCAATATTTGGCAATAGTGAATAATGTTGCTTAGAACATTCATGAGCATATATCTATTCACACCCCTGCTTTTAATTCTTCTGATATATACCCAGCAGTGGGATTGCTTGATCATGTGGCACTTCTATAGTTACCTTCTTGAGGAACTGCCAAACTGTCCTCCACAATGGCTGCATCATTCTACATTATCACCAGCAGTGGATGAGTGTTCCCTTTCCTGTACATCATCTCCAACACATGTAGTTCCCCATTTTATTTTTTAATAGCCACAAGTCTAATAGGTGTAAGATGATATCTCTTTGTAGTTTTGATTTTTATTCCCCAATAGCTAATGATGTTGAGCATCTTTTCATGTGCTTTTAAGCCATTTTTATTTTCTCTTTGGAAAAGTATGTATTCAAATCTCTTGCCCATTTTCTTTAATGGGTTATTTTTCTTTTTATTTGGTAGATGTAGGATTTCTTTATTTATGCTGGATATTATGTTCTTATCAGATAAATGGTTACCAAATATTTTCTCCTGTTGAATAAGCTACTTTTCACTTTCTTGACAAATTACTTTGAAGCACAAAACTTAAATTCTGTCCCATCTGAATGGGCTTGGTGGTCTTCCTGAATATCAGTTGGCCTTATATGTGGGGATCTATTTCAGAGCTCTCAATTCATTTCCAATAGTCAATATTCTATCCTTGTGCCAATACCATGCAGTTCTGACCACTGTAGGTTTAGTATACTTTAAAATCAGGTAGTGTGATTCCTCGGATTTTGTTTTTCTTTTTCAATATGTTTTTGGCTATCCAGGGCCCTTTGCTCTTCCTAATAAACTTCCTAAATAGCTCTTCCAATTCAGTAAAAAATTCTGTTTCAGTTTTTATGTGTTTGCATTGTCTGTAAATTAATTTGGGTAGTACAGACATCTTAATGATGTTTAGTCTTCCAATCCATGAACACGGAATATTCTTCCATTTATTTAGATCTTCTTTGATTTACTTTAACAATATTGTGCAATTTATTTGTACAAAACTTTTACATTTTTAGTTAAGTTTATTTCTAAATATTTGGTTGATTTAGTTGCTTTTGTAAACGGAATTTTTTTCATTAATTCCTTCTTTCCTCAGATTGCTGATTATTGGTGTACTGAAATGCTACTGACTTTTGCATGTTGAGGGTTTATCCTGCTACTTTACTGAACGTGTTAATCAGCTCTACAAGTTTTGTCATAGATTTTTCAGGGCTTTCTATGTATAAGAATATGTCATCTGCAAATAGTGAAATTTTTACCTCTTCCTTTCTAATTTGGATGCTTTATATTGTTTTTCCCTGCCTATTTGCTCAAGCAAGTAATTCTAACACAATGTTAAATAACAATGGTGACAGTGGGCATATTTGTCTTGTTATAGAATTTAGATGGTAGGCCTTTATTGTTTCACCATTAAATATAATGTCAGTTGTGGGCTTTTCATATATACAACTTTATCATGTTGAGGAAGTTTTATTCTATTCCTATATTTTGAAATGTTTTTATCAAGAAAGGATGCTATATTTTGTCAAATGATTGTTCTTCATCAATAAAGTTGATCATGTGATTTATTTCTTTCAATATGTTAACGTGGTGTATTACATTGATTTTTCTTACTATGAATGATCCTTCCATACCAGGGATGGAAACCAATGGATCATGGTATATAATTCATATGTTGCATTGTTGAATATGATTAGCAAATATTTTGTTGAGGATTTTAGCATCCAGATTCATTAGAGTGATATGTCATTTTCTTTGTCTTTCATATTAGAGTGATGTTGGCATCATAGAAATAGATTTTGGACTGTACACTTTATAATTTTTGATGAAATTTAAAATGCCTGGATCCATTATTGCAAGATCATGCAGAACAAATTTAATGTCCTAAAAATGCCCTAAGTTCAATCTATTCTATACTTGCCTCTCTCTAAGCCAAACTCAGCATCTAAATGCATTACATTACCCTCTGTAGTTGACATGACTCCTGGGGATGAGCCTCTCTGGCCCCAGGGATTATTGCCAAGTGCCAACTAGCAATGCACCTGGAAAAGATCTTGACCAAAAGGGGGAAAGGATAAATAGAAATGAGTTAGTATGGCTAAGAGATTTCAAAGTGTATTGGGAGGTCATTCCAGAGGTTACACTTATGCACATCTCAGGAGGATTTCATTGACTGCCAAAGTAAATATTGCCTAAAATAGTGGGACTCCTGAAGGCTCTAGAGACATCCAGACATTATAGGCAGGGCAGACATCTCAGGAGTTTGGCACCCTGCCAGTAAACCCTACTTTGGAATTTATGTTCCCCAGTGGGAAAGAGTTGCACTCATTTGTGGTTTCCCTACTCATGGTCTTCTGCCCCTTCTATTTGAACTTATAGTTAGCACTAGACTTGATAGGTGTATGTCTAAGAGATTTAATCTTTTGGCTGTCCATGTACCAGTTGGACCCTGAATCTCAACAGAGTTGCAACACCTACTTTCCAGTTTATTGGACTCACCCAGGACAACTAATAAGGACATGATGATTTGCAAAGCCCATCCCAAGGAACAGAGAAAGTCTGCAACTGCAAGCAAGATAGTCCCATCCATCTGCCCCATCTCAATTAGAGGCAGAGAAGGTGTCACCATACCAGAATCCTCAGGTTGGGGAATGAATGATGGACTAGTAGACTTACTGTTATTCTACTATAGACATTTTGAAGCAATGGAAGAACATTTTTCATTAATGTGGAGGCAGTGGTCACTGAATGTTCTGGGGGCAGGGAAAGGGAAGAACAGTTGTCATATGGGGGTATTTTTGAGATGTTTGAATTGTCCTGAATGATGATGCAATGATGGATACAGGCCATTATATATTTTGTACTAAGTTACACAATTGTGCTGGACAGAGTGTAAACTATAATCCACACATAGTGGCAATGCTCTAATATGTGTTCATCAATTGTAAAAAATATACCACACTAAAAAAGGATGATGTTAATGTGGGAAAGTGTTGGAGTTGTAAGAAGTGGGGCATATGGGAATCCCCTATATTTTTTATGTAACATTTATGTACTCTTAAAGTTTTTAAAAATGTATTTAAAAAAGAATTAGTCAGTCAATGTTCCTCCACCTTTATTTTTTGGAATTGTTTTTAGCAGGATTGATGTAAGTTCTTTCCAGCATGACTGGTAGAATTCACCTGTGAAGTGATCTGGTCCAGGGCTCTTTTCAGTTGTGAGGTTTTTGATGAGTAATTCAATCTCATTAATTGTGATTGGTTTGCTAAGTCCATCAATTTCATCTATCCTCAATGTAGACTGCTTGTGTGTTTCTATGAATTTGTCCATTTCATCAAGATATCCATCTTGTTGGCATACAATTTTTCAAAGTATCATTTTATGATACTGTTTATTTCTGTGGAATCTGTGGTGATATCCCCTGTCTCATTTTTCATTTCGTGTATTTGTATCTTCTTTTTTTCATGGTTAGTCTACATAAAGATTTGCAAATTTTATTTATCTTCTCAAAGAACAATCTTGGTTTTGTTAATTTTTTTTTCAAATTAACTCATTTTAAAGAAATTTTAGATTGCATAAATGTTACATAAAAAATTTTAGGGGATTCCCATATGCCCCACTCCCTACACTTTCTTTCATTGACAGCATCCTTCATTAGTCTGGCACATTTGTTACAATTGATGAACACATATTGAATCATTGCCACTAACTGTACATTATAGTTTGGACTCTGTCCTGCACAATTTTGTAAGATATGACAAAATATATAATGGACTGTATCTGTCATTGCAACACTATGTAGGACAATTCCAATGTCCTAAAAATGTCCCCATATTACACCTATTTTCCCTCTCCCTCACTCAGAATCTCTGGTGGCCATTGCCTCCACATCAATGATAAAAATGCTTCCTTCGTTAGAATAACAATAAGGTTATAGCAGAATAATAATAATTCTACCCAAGTCCATTCTTCATTCCCCAATCTAGAGTATTTGGGGATGGCTATGCCCACTCTGCCTCTAACTAAGAGGGCAGATGGATGGGACATCTTGCAGACTCTTTATGTTCCTGGGAATGGGAATTGTTCATTATCATCTCCTTGTTAGTTGTCCTGGGTGGGTCCAATGAACTGGAGAGAGAGTGCTGCAATTCTCTTGAGGTTCAGAGCCCAATTCGTACATGGATGCATTTAAGTCTCTTGGACATACACCTATCAAGTATAGTACCAACACTTGTTTCAATAGAAGGGGCAGAACAGGCATATGTAGGGAAACCACAAATGAGTCCAACTCTGTCACAACGGGGAGCATAAATTTCAAAGTAAGGCCCACTGGCAGGGTGTTAAACTCCTGATCTGTCTGCCCTAATATCGTCTCTGGATGTCTCTGGAGCCCACAGTAGCCTCACTATTTGAGGCACCATTTACGGTGGCAGTCAATGAGATCCTGCTGAGATGTGCATAAACTAATCTCTGGAATGACATCCCAACTCACTTTGAAATCGCTTAGTCATTAAGAACTCATTTGTATTTACCTTTCCCCCCCTTTTTTTTCCAGGTCCACCATTAGTTGGCACTTGATAATAATCCCTCAGTGCCAGTAAGGCTTATGGCCAGGAGCCATGTCCCACACTGGGGAGATGGTGGTGCATTTATCTGCTGAGTTTGACTTAGAGAATGGCCATATTTGAGCAATAAAGAGGACCTCAGAAGATAACTCTTAGGCAACATATAATACTAGGCTAAGTTTTAATTTCAAAAGTTTCATAAATACCATAATTAATTCTCAGGGCCCAATACAATGGTCCATCCTTCTTTACTAGTCATTGCCCTTGTATTTGAGGACTTCTTGCTATTCCATTAGAGATTGCAGCAGAGTTCCTGGGATTGGAATTCAATATTCTTTGGGTTATTGTGTGGTTCTTTACCCCTGTGACAATGCCCCATGATAACTTGAACACATTTATATGTCTTGAAGGTATGCCCCAGGTCAACCCCCTGCCATGCAACCCCCTATTACTAACAAAATCCAGTTCTTAACAGGCCATGTTTGCTCCCAAAAGTCTGTAGCATACTAGTGCTGACTTGCCACAATTCCTAGGCTTCTTTGACTTGTGTCTTATCCATTTATTTTAATAATTTCTGGCTATTACCAACTGCATCTGAATTTCTTTGGCATATAAAGACTGCAGTCATATTCATTAGAACTGATCCTGATTAAATTTGTTTTAATCTGAACGGGATATCCAAAAATCCTATTGCCAAATGTGTTCAAACCTTAACTAATGATAATATTTTCAAAGGTCCCTGTTTACAAATGCGTTCACATTTGCAAGAATGAAAATTATGCCTTGAACTTACTTGGGCAGGGGGTACATGATCTAATCCCCAGAAACATTCCCAGCCTGGAATTAAAGATATAGAGATGGGACAAAGTGAAAGAGAAATGAGGTCAAAGAAGAATCATGGAAGTAGAAGTCAGGGAAGAAGAGATTTCCTCAAGTTAAGAGAGAGAGCCTTCCATGCAACATGTGCATAAGGCAGGGCTTGTGCCCTAGTGTTTGGGATGAGCTCCAGTGCTTAGGAAGTATAGGGCTGCTGCTATAGCAAATGCACAGGCAAAGCAACAAACCACAGATAATCCTCAGACCTTGGAAAATAATGGAGTTTACCCTGCTGTGATGTGTACTTGTTTGGACCTTGTGACCTCAGTTTCCTTCCAATATCTTCATTCAGAAATGGAAATGTCTATACTATACTTCTCACTTAGATGCATAAAGCATCCAAGAAAAGTGGGGTGTATTACAAGTAGAGGAACAAAGAAATATGACAGCATCCTTTTAACAAGGAAAGAAGATAAGACATGTATATAGAATTACATCTGATACAAATAACAAACAAATGCAGATAACTTAGAGTATTGAAACACATGAAAGTGGGAATCATCACTACAAGATACATACTATAAAAATGTTTAATGAAACCTTTGAGGGAAATATATGGTATACTTTGAGAATATGGACATACACATAGGAATGAAGAACACCAGAAATGGTAAAAAAATACCACTAAATATATGATAGTTTTTCTTCTTCGTGTATATGTAAAATGATATATTATCATATGAAGGTAGACTGAGACAAGTTAAATATATATAAGCTCTAAATCAAGAAACAACTTTAGAAAGTAATATATATATGCTACAAGCCAATAGATGATAAAATATACTTAATCCAAATCTAGACTGAAAAAGTGGAAAGAGAACCAAAAACAGATGGATCAAAAAGAAAACAGCAAAAATGTTTTATATATTTAACACTTAAATGCATCAATAATTACAAATAATTTAAATAGCAAAACACCACAATTAAAAGACAGAGAATCTTACCTAGGTTTATGTATAGCCCCATGTCTATGCTGCCTTCAAGAAATTAACTTTAGTACAAAGACCCATGAATGATACATTTCAATAAAATCTTTTTAAAAAGTAAAAGAGTACATAAAATTATACATGCTAACAACACACTTTTTAAAAAGTTATAGTGGTAATATTAATAACAGAAAATGTAGACTTTGAAGCAAACACCAGGCATAAAAGACTTTATTTCATTTTTATAAAAGAGTCAATTTATCAAGATGACATAAACTTACTTAACATTAACACAGCAAAAGAAAAAGAGCTTCAAAATACCTAAAGCAAACTGATAGAACTGCTAGTAGAATTTAGAAACATGAACAATGAGATTCAGAGATTTCAGTACTCCTCTATTATTTTGATATGTGATGTCAAAGAGAATATTTTGTACAGTTTCAGCATTTTGGAATTTGTGCAGACTTCCTTATGGCCCAGAATATGGTAAAATTTGGTAAATCATCAATGTTCATTTGTAAAGAAAACATATTTTGCACATTTAGGTTACAGTGTCCTATGAATGTCAATTTTGGCAATGTAGCAAATTACACACTCAAATCTTATATTAATCCTTACTTTACACTTTCTTTTATCAGTTTTAGTGAGTCATACCTTGAACTTAAAATATGATATTTTTCAATTTCTCCATTTTCTTTTAATGTATGCTTTTTATATTGCCATATTATATAATGATATGTGCACAATGTTATGCCACCTCATTTAAATAGATATTTCAAAATGAGTTATCTACAATTTACAGGAAATGATCACCATTCCCTTTCAGGCATTGGTCTCCAAACTAAATTGTACATTATATTATTGTTTACATATGACCAGACACACAATACATTTTTGGTATTTTGTCAGTGCATTTTTTTAAGAAAATTTTGTAGGTTTAGAGAAAAAATCATACAAAAAATAAAGAATTCTCATATACTTTATCCCCCTATTATGAACACCTGAATTAGTGTGATATCTTTGTTAAAGTAGATGAAAATATATGATTATAATTGGACTATTAACCATAGTCATAATTTACATTAGGGTTCACTGTGTTGTACAATACTAGGTTGTTGTTAATTTTTAAATATTTATCTAGTAACCAATATAACCTAAACTTTCCCATTTTAACCACAAATCATTTCTCTAATTACAAATATGGATACTGTATAGGGCAAATTCATACATGATGGAACATACCCTGTGTGGTTTAGTGCGAAAGGTATATAATAAAAATATGCAGTCAAGGTAACTCTTTGCAAAGATTACAATTCATCCACTAACAATACATCAATGCCCTGTGATATTAGTCTAAGAAGGAGCAGAAGCAGCAATTCCAATTTTAATGAGTGATATATGTGGCCCCAATTTACAAATTTAAACTGTAATATTTTAGTGATTACCTGGGAAATAAAATTTGTTTTCGAAGTTTATCCCCTATGAAAAAGTATTTTTCAGCCATTAGAGAGTTCTGCTCCTAATTCAAAGATTATTGTAAGGGTTATAGACTTTAATATATGAGGCACATATAGAATACTCAATAAAAATACATAATTTCATTGTTTCATCATCTTAACATGTTGATATCTGGATTTAGAAGTATCATAAGGTGGAAATAAGAAATACTTAACTCACTTTTGTCTTCTTGGTATGGCGACATAAACCTGCTGAGAAACAGTTTTAATCCTAAATTTTCTTACCTTATTAATGATTTACAATTTTGTAAATATTTTCTTTGTTTTGAGCAAAAGTAATTCTTATTCAAAATATGTCCTTCCTCATGAAATATAGGGAAATACATTTGACACTAATTACCATCTACACCTTCCTCAGATACTTATATTTTTTTCTGAATAAAATAATTAATGTAGTTTTATTATTAGCTTTGAAATATGAATATATACATTTAGGATTATTTTTAACTCCATGATGTATGAATTTCTCTGACTCCGAAAGTACAAAACTAGAGAAAAGAAAGTTGACATACAGTGTATATTTTCTAGAACTCTCTAAGTTTAAAAAACAATAAATGGAAAATGAACTACTTGGCAAAAGACAAAAGGCTTTTGCTGTGAAATTTCAGTTATCAGAGATCAGAGAACATTCACTGTTTTGAGGGAAAGGTCTCAAATTAAAATATAATTGTGCTATTATTATGCTGACACATAATATAATGACTGTCCTTGAAAATGCAACTCATGTCTCTGAAAGTCAGAAATAAGCCAGAAATTTAAGTTTGAGGCATTTTCAACTCAGCCCATTAAAGTGGGATTGTCTTGAAATAATTATCCTAACATTTTCCCCAATGAAGCTTTCTGCTCCTAATTCTCCTTAAAGACTCCTTTATCTGTTTGTTTCTAAGACTGTAGATTATAGGATTCAAGAAAGGAGGGACTATAGAATAGAGCAGAGTTGATCATGTTCTGAATTGTGGGTGAGCTGCAGGTTGGCTTCGCATACACAGCAGCAGCTGAGCTGAGAAAGACGGTCACCACAAGGATGTGAGGGACGCAGTTGGAAAAGGCCCTTCCTCATTCTGTTTTGGAAATTTGAGCACAGTAGAAAATATGCGAATATAAGACATGGTGATGAAGGTAAAGCTGCCACCACCCATCAACATTGCTGAGATAAGAATTAAAATTTCTTTGAGATCTCTGATCAAGAGAGTTTCAGCAGAGAGGTGAACTGATGGACCACGTTGGACTGACAGAAGGGCAGTTGGAATGTATTGCCAGTGTGGAATCCTGCAAAGGCTACACCACTGATTAAGGTGGCCATTATCCTCTGGACACAGACCCGGGGGTTCATGGTCACAGAGTAGTGGTAGGGCTGGCAGATGGCTACATAGAGATCAAGGGCCATGATGGTGAGGAACACAAGTTCTATACAAGCAAACAAAAACACAAGGAACATCTGAGCTGCACATCTAACCATGGATTGCTGTGTTGTAAAGCAGGAAGATGATACATGCCTTGGGAACAGTGACAGAAATGTAGCACATGTCCAAGACAGACAGATTCCTTATAGAGAAATACATGGTGGTATAAAGAGTCTTGTTAATGGTGGTTACTGTGACATTAAGAAAGTTGCCCATTAGGGTTGCCAAGTACATCAGTTGGAAGAACAAGGCATACAAGACTCTGAACTCCCACACATCAGAAAATCTTGTGAACAGGAATTCAGTCACCGTGGTAGAATTTGAAATTTTTAGCATAATTTGCTGTGGATGTGGAGAAACAAAGGCAGATAATCCCTAAAGAAACAAGCAAACTGTAGGTGAGGAAAGAAATTAGCCGAAGTACATTTATAGGCTCATGTTTATTCGATTTCTGCTCTATATTGGTTGGTAATAAAACAGAACACAATATTGCCTCATCTTTCTTTAGTCTCCCTGCTTCATACCATATTTTTATGGGAGTTTTATGGGAGTTTTAACATTAAAATACAGTCTTTATCCATTATATTTTTGATGTACCATTATTTAATCTAAAGCTTCTTCAAAAATAAAAGTATATTTTAAAAAATGAGTAAAATGTAATCTTTATTAGCTTGTGCTAATATTTGCATATATTTCAATTATATATTAGAAGTAAAATATATATATATATTGGAGTTCAAATATATTGGAGGATTTTTTTGAATTTGTATTGCTAATTTCTATGTACCAGACACTTCAGAAATATTATCTAAATGTTAACATATCATTAGTTCATCACTGAATAGTGATCGGGAACTACTCTTTTATAAGAGCATCTCTTAAATTACAAGTAGTTATATTCTGTTATGTGACCTCCAGGTGGGAAAATTATTTTACCTCTATTTTTACCACTATATCCTTTGCTACTCATTTCATTTGGAAAATCAACTTTAAGAAATTCTTTCTCTCAAATCAAATTTATTCTGGCTGAATATATATTTTCCCAGCACTTATATACATGTACTAACTTTATTTTAATTTTTCTTTAATCTCTCCTTTCTCTCTCTCTCTCTTTCTCCCTCCTTCCCTTTCTCTCCTTTTGTCTTATATATTTTATTACATCCTTTATGGCTTCATTTTGATTATTCCTTGGCCTAAATACCATAATCAAATGGAATGATATTAGCACAATATTTTATTTATTTAGAGTGCCCTAGGTAGTTTACTTAGTCATATATTATAATTGCAATTAGAAATATGCCATTAATATACACAAATTACAGTGAAAAAAAGCTGGGTCACTGGAAGATCAAGAAAACATAGAAAGCAATGGCTTTGTAAATGGCAAGCATGTCTTCCAGGCATCTGTCTGCTCAGATGGCACTGTGCCTCATGGTGCTCCTCATCCTACCGAGTTTCACTATTATGCCTTTGCTCAGGCTGACCATGCATTTTTATGTTACATCCCAGCTGTCAAGTACTGCAGAAGCCTGTTTTCAATCACAGTGATCCAGAGCCGAGACATCACTCCATTTATTTCCACCCTGAGTACTACGTGGACAGTTAGATATTTTGAAAACCATTTTCCATAATGCTTTATATTTTTATACTTCACAACCTAGTCCAACAGTATGCAGTGACTTAAACTCAGGACAATCTATTAAATCATTATTTTAACCAATCCCAGAGTATAAATACTTGTTTGGACAGAATCTTCACTACATCACCATTCTTTTATATCTATTTAAAAATCCTTGGGGAGCAGTGGTAGCTCAGTGCTTGAGCAGAGCTTAGTATGTATGCGGTTCTGGGCTCAATTTCTATTATCGCACCCCCCAAAAATCCTAAGGGATATTGTTGTAATAAAATAGAACCTCATATAATATAATTCCTAAGTATTTTTACTCGCATTTTCTCTAGTTTTAAAGTGCATGGAGCTATCCATACTTGAAGAAAAATTGAATGTTCAAGCCATCCTTCTCTCTCTTTTTTCATTTATACCAATGTCTCCTATTAAATTCCAAGTTTTGTTTCTTCTCTATCTCTACACGCTCCTTGAATTTTCATAAACTCAGGTTCCACTATTCAAAAGTTCATTTCTGAGATGCTGATTCATTAATTTACTAACTTATTTTATTCCTATCTCTATTCAATAGCCCTTTCCAAACAGTGTATTTTCCATCAATCTCAGTACTTATCTGAAATTTAACGTTGTGGCTTCTTGACAGCATCTAATCATCTCATTTAAATAACAACTTCATCAGAATTTCAGGAGGTTTCCCTCATTATTTTAAGCTTTTTGAAGATCTGTCAAGACTGGAGACTACTACAAGGATTTCCTTCCTTGGTGCCACATCTACTCACTCAAGATTGTCTTCTATATTATTACAGTCACTCATTTCATAAAAGATAAAAGAGCATCTAAGGTATATTTCTCCAGAATCAGTTCTAGATTGTATTTATACTACATTCCATCTTCCTTCTTTTACCATCTTTTCCTGTTTACCCTCTTCTTCTTTATTATGCTCTTATTTAATCTATTATCTCTGTCCTCCTACCTTCTCTCATTCTTCTGAAACATTGCTCATGTTTTCTTATTTTCCTTTACGCTGATTTCTACAAGAGTCTGACATAATTCTGGCAAGTCACAAAGATCCAATTCATATAATATACATAACACAAAATAAAACTTCCCCTCATGACCTCAGATCTATTGAATAATTTTCTAACATCCATAAGTGCTTCTTTCACAATATTTAAAATAAATGATCTGATGCAACTAAAAGTTGGTGGAATTTAGGTACATGACTTGGAACCTTTCCATTTTGATATAAAATAGTTAAGATCATCTTAGACATAATGCATGGCATAATTGAAAATTCCTGACAAAATTTTCCAAGAAATACCTACCTCATTAATGAAACATTTCAAATAGAAAATATTTGGAAATGGAAAAAACAAATTTAAAACACATACTTAGGGGCAGTTACTGGAGGAGGTGAACTTCTGCTTGACTTTTTGTTTCCATTTATACTCAATGAATTTCTAACTATAAGCATTTCTGGCTATTATAATCTACTTCAATATTTTAAGGACTAAAATTTGCCAAGGAATAAGCACCTCACTGAAAATGTCATGAATTGATTTATTTATTAATGTGTTAATTAATTTCACTACAGTTAATCTTCATGAGTCTAAAAAAATAGGAATAATGGCTTTAATATATTCTTTGAACTTAGGATAAATAGATATTATTTATTGGACTCAGTATTTATTCTTTAATAACATCCTCAAGTGACTAAGATGAAGTATGTTGAGTCTTCTGCTTTGTGTAAATACTGTTATATTTACCCATAAACCTGAACATATTTCATAATTTCAGTAAGCTGTAACATGAAGAGAGTGGGTTCTTTACATTTGCAAAAATATATGGATTATTGATGATGGATGAGTTAACAGATGCTGTATGTACAGCTAATTCCTCGATAACCATCCTTTTCATAACTGTTTATATTAGTGGTAAATAATTATCATGCATTTTGCATCCCTAACAGAAAAAAATGCAGGGTCTTATCTTAAATACATATTAAACTCTAAAGCACACCAAATACTTTCCTTGATTGGCTTAAGCTATCTATTTTCCAATGTGACTTTAAATCCTAGAAAGTACTTGTCAAATGAACTATTTACGTTGCACCTTCAAATTCAAAATGCTAATGCAACACTTGCTGTGTCCCCACATGCCATTGTTTCTTGACTCCCTTCTTTATCATGACCAATGTAATTACCTGTAACACAGAGAATCTTTGCAAACTTTTACAAGGCAGGGAAAGTATCACTTTCAGACTAATTTCCTGTAGCAAAATTATTTTGCTCCTTTTTGGTGTTATAAATTTAGGACACTCAAAAATCGTTCATTATGTAGTTTATGCTACTCCTGTTGTTTTATTCTAAACTGTTCATTTTATTGATAGCATATAGGGTCAACTTGATAAAAATAGCTAGTTCAATATTTATAAGTGGCTCTACCCTAAGCTCTGACTTTTCTATATGTAGGTTGAGATCTTAAAAATAATTAATTTATACAAAGTCTAATCAGATTATCTCTACCATATTGTAAAAATGCAATGGGCTCTCAGAGTGTTTTAATTTCCTGGATGCTAAATCAAATACTATACAATAAGTTGTTGTAAACTACAGGGATTTATTGGCCTGCAGTTTTGAGGCTAGGAGAAGTCCAAAATCAAGGCGCCAGCAAGGAGGTGCTTCCCCCCATCCCCTAGATGACTGGCTTTCTGCATCTTCTTCAGACACTCCTTGGTCCTTTGATTTACTGTTAGGTGACACTGCACATAGTGGCCTGTTCTGGCCTCTCTCTCCATCTGACTTTAACTTTGCCTATAAGCAACTCTAGTAATCCAGAACGAAGCCAGAACCTGATTCCTTGGGGCCAGGGCCACACCTTAACTGAAATAACATCGTGAAGAAATCTCATTTACAATGGGTCCACACTCAACAAAACGGTGACCAATACCAAGAACATGTCCAAACTGTGGTACACGATTCAATCTACCACATACCATTTAAATACTGAGAGAATATCTGTTGTTTTGTGACACTCAGCAATAAATTTGGGGTTCCAACTTGAATTTCCACATGGCAGTTTTGCAGAGTTGTAATGGCTTGGCCTTCAGAGAAAAGATATACTTTGCACCTCAGTTTTGCCATTTTCTGCTTTGTAGCACTGGGAAGACTCTCAAACATCTGTTAACCTTAATTTCCTTGTCAGTGAAATATAGAGCAATACCTAACTTATGAACTTGGCATTTTAAAACATTGCAATGGGGAGGGACTCAAATGGTATCTATGTTGAAAAAAATGTATAAATATGAATGACACGTCACTGACAATATGATTAAGCAATGTCTCTTCAGCATTTATACTTATTCCATCTTAAATATACAGGGTGCTAAGCAAAAGAGAAAGGAAAAGTAAACATCAATGGTTGGCATTGACTAGTACATTTTTTGTTCTAAGTAGAATGACAATATAAAATCAGTGTAAAATGTTGAAAATAATGAAAGATTATTGGAAAATTTGGACCATTCCCTTACCTGCAGACTGGCAGGTACCAGGGGATTCCCTAGTTCAATAAAGTTTTCCTGGAGTGGCCAGAATGTTTTAAGGGTGCTTTCATGCCTCAAAATATGAATGCAATTTATTTGCTAACTTTTCTGCAAAAGCTTGACAAGTGCATTTATCACCCTGAAGAATTGAAAGAATTTCTTCATTAGTATATTTCTTCATTAATATATTCACTCACATAGCCATCTAATTCTGATTTATTTATAATTATCTCAATCTTTCAAAATAATTTTGGGTGACTTTAGTGCAAACAGAGGTCTAGAAACCATGGAATGAATAATGAACAAATGCTTACATACTCTTTCATGATACGCTATGACAAAGTCCTAGAATTACACCTGAAAACAAGACATTATGTTAGAATTTTTTTGATGGATAGGACTCACTGATTCACTTTGAATAAGTGGAACTTTCTTGGTATAGGTTATCAAAGAAAAAATTATAGGCAAATATTTATAAAATTATTAATTGAAACCAACACTATGCATAAATCATTATTTCCATAGGTAAATAAAATCCCCCACTCAATTTGTTTACCTATAAATGGAATTTAGCATTTTACATGCTGAAGCTCTGGGCAGCATGTAAAGAATCCCTGGCCCTGCTTGCATTGTGACACTGGGTGTAACCATTGTTGATATATGTGCATGCTTCACTTCCATGAGGAACAAGGAATTCTCCTGAAAGTTCTGAAATGAAATATTTTAATGCACACACACAAAAAGGAATCATTGGTCTCAATATGTGAATACCTTCCCTATCTATATTTTCTATTAGCAGTGTTTCTCAACAATAAGTGAACTGTGCAGGAAAGAAGTGTGGTGGATTCATGGAGTGAGTTGAAGGAGAAGGAAAAAAGAAATTAATAACAAAAATACTCACATGATATATTGTCTTCTTATGCAAGATATGCAAGTCAGGGTTTCTGGGAAGGGTTGAAACCTGTTTCAGGAGTAAACAAGCACAAGTGGGCAAATTTATTGACCAACTGAAATCCAGAGGAATCATTCTGTTTTATAACAAGTGCCTTTACATTTAGTTCAAGATGGCATTGGGGAAAATCCATGGGAAGACAGTCCTTGGCCTATGTAATAGACATTGCCCAGAGGTAATTTGTGGATAATTGATTCTAGATAATGAGAGAAGCAGACTTAAATGAAATCTGTGCATGTACACAATTTTTGTATATCGAGAAATATTAGTATATTGAATTTGTAAAGGAATTGGTGAAGATTAATGAGGCAATAATTAAAATAGAAATAAAACTGCAATTCTCCCAATATCATGATGATTCATAAGGAGAAATGTTTGTTGCTCTTAAAGAACAAACAGGAGAGGAGAGGTCCAGAATCTGAATTCACCCTAACCCCTGAAATCAAGTTTTTCTGGATTAATATTTGTGTAAAATATTTCCTCAGTTTTTGTTCTAAGGAATGTTCTGATTTTCACTTGTCAGGCCAAAATCTCAAAATTTTTGCTGAATTAAATGACAAAACAACCCTTCTGAAATTGTCCAAAATGTCAACATAAAGTTGTATACTATTTCCTAGTCTGGTGCCAAACACCAATAATCAGGCCAGGGAGCTCAATAAGTCCTTTTTCAGCTCTTCACATCACTTCTTCTCTTGTGACTCAGTTTCTTCATCTGTTAATATGTTAAAAACGGTGTCCAACCTTATGAGTCTGTTGAGATGTGACACAATAGAATGTGGAAAGCATTCAGACTAGTACTAGACAAAAAGTCTACGATGTGAACTGTGGTCTATGGTTGATGGCAAGGCCCCAGGATGTGTAAGTCCGTTGAGGGTGGTGGGCCACACTTGTGGGAGATGTTTGTGTGAGATGTGGTGGGAGCAGTGTGGGGTGGGCAACATGGGAATCCCAGGGGGTTCCGTGTAATATTTTCAGTAATCTAAGCACCTCTTAAAATCTATTTATATATATATAAATAACATTTTTGGAAGCAAATGCACATATATGCATATATATTTATATATCATTTTACAAGAAAAAAAAAAAAAGTACATGTTAGGATGAGTCAAAACCCATGCGGAGATTGGAAGCCTTCCCTGGATCTTAGGCATACTTTTAATGTTTTATGTCTTTGATTTCCAGTTTAAATAACTATAAATAACTATGGTCACACAATTGACTCTCTGATTCAAAGATGCTGACATATACTGAATTTTCATGCAGCATATGATTTATTTTAGTACACACTTGAAAATGATGTATCTCCTGGATCCTTAGACATGACACTGTATATGTGCTAATTAGGACAATTAATCATTTGCTCTGTTCAATTCTATATGTGTCTGATTTTTCCTCATATTTTATATACTGACTGAATCTCATTTATTATATAAGCTATGATTTTTAGGTGATTAAAAATTCTATTTTTATGTCACTTTGTACAATATATATTTTTAAGAAATATTATTAAACATATATAAATTTGGAATTATTACATATTTCTATTGCATTGAGCCATTTATATCATGATGTAAAATTTGTCTGAACATTTTTTTATACTTCTTTCCTTGAAGCCTACAGATATTGACAAAGATATGGGTCAATTAGTTACACAAAGTACATTTTTAATTTTTAATTTTTTAATTTAAAATATTTTATTGAATTAAATCATTCATAAATGAACATACATAAAGAATAACTGTATAAAAAGTTGTGAAGTTACAAATATGGATAACATCATAAAACATACATCACCCCACCACGAATACCTTGCATTGTTGGGAAATATTTGTTACCAAGTATGAAAGAACATCATCAAAGTATTGCTCTAACTATAGTCCATATTTTATATTTGGTGTATTTTCTTCTCATCTATCCTATTATTACCACCCTAGTATTATATATTTGTTACAGTTCATGAGAGAATGTTCTCATATTTGTTTTGTTAACCACAGTCCATATTCCACCATGGGATTTAATGTGTTAATAATACCATGCCTTTTACAAACCAGTCAAAGTGTATACTCAGTGGCCCTCATTTTCATCACTGAGTTGTACTGTCAAAACCAGATGTACTTTGGCTTGTGTTTTCATTACTTATATTTTTCCATGCATTTTTCATTTTATTTTCAACATATATGTTCTTTTTTAAAAAATATAATTTTTTTTGTCAACAACATAGATATATAGTGTGTGTTTCTTAACCATTCTGATAGGCTTTGTCTTTGAGTTGAATTTTTTAAGTTGATTTTATTAAATATAATTACTCTCTCATGCTGGGTTTCTGTTTGCTATCATGTTTGTTTTAGTTTCCTAGCTGCTACAATGGGCTGACTTAACATCAGGGATGTATTGACTCATGGTTTCAGAGGCTAGAGGCTTGCTTCCTCCCAGGTTCATTATCTTCTGGCTAGCCAACAATTTTTTGGATTCTTTGGCTTTTCCATTACAGTGTAATGCACATGGAGATGTTGTCTCCCTTCTCTTCGGCTTCTGGCTGCTCAAGATTACTTTTCTTTCTGTGCCTTTCTCTATTATACTTCCATTAATAGGATGAACACCATCCAGATGCAGTTGGGCCACACTTATACTGAAGCAGCCTCATCAAAACTTCCTGTTCACAATGGTCTCACACCTACAGGAATGGATTAAGATTAAGAATATGATTTTCTATGGTACATAATTCCATGCTACCTCAATGTGATTTTTGTTTGATATTTGCCCCATTCATATTTGACTCATTTTTCCTAATGGATTAGTAAAGCACATTTTACTTTTAAAATGTTTCTTTTCTAGTAGTCATTTAGTCAAAAACCATATACCTCATTTTTAGTTATTATCATAGATATTTCAATATTCCTCTTCTACACATTACTGTATGCCTTAACTTAGTGTATTCACAACTTTCAGTATACACATATTTAAAATTCCCACTGCATGTCATTCCTTGACACATCCAGTGATTTAATCTGGAATGATTTTCCTTCAATTTAGAACTTCTGTTAACATTTCTCATAATATAGGGCTGATAGGATTGCATTTTCCTCTGCTATACTTCACCTGAAAATATGTTTATTTCTTTGTAGGTCTCAAAATCCTCATGATGTATCAAATATTTTGACTTTTGTTGTTGATTTCTACTACTATATTACTAATCTTGAACTATTAATGTGAGAAAGTGTGGGAAGGGCAGGGTGTGAGTCATATGAGAGTCCCTTGTATTTTTTATGTAACATTTATGTAATCTAAATCTTCATTAAAAATAAAAAAAATTAAAATCGTAATAAAAAAGAAAATTTAAAAGTATGTTCCCTGTTTTTTTTAACTACATTTGCTCACCATATATCTATCAGATTATTCCAATTTTTTGTATCACTGGTTTTATATTTCATTGCTAGGAGTATTTAACTATATGAACAATTTAACTGTTATTTATTCATTTTCCTAACAATGGCTATTTTGGTCATTACCATATTTTGGCTATAAGGAAAATAAATCCCCTATAAATGTGGCCGTGTTGGTCTTTTTTGTTGCACATCAATACCACTTTCCCTTGTATATATAGAAGATAACTGCAAGATCATAAATCAGATGTATGTTTTGACAGAGTAGGCACTAACAAATTATTTCTAAAGTAAGGGCACCATTTCACATTCTTATTCTTTCAGTACAAATTGTCCATCTCCTTCATATACATGACAATATTTGCACAAAGATTCCTTAAAACTTTAGAAAATCTAATAGGTGTGTAATGGTATCACACAGAGATTTCAATCTTCATTTCCAAAATAATTATTCACATTGACTATATTTTCATAAGCTTTTCAGGAATTTAGACATTCTCTTTATGAAATGCTTCTTCAACTCTTTTGTTCAATTTATAATTGGATTTGTCATATCCTGGATAAGAATCAATCATCATAGATTATTTTTAATGACTTCTAATCCAATCTATGGCTTTCTTTTCATCTCAAATAATAGTGTCAGTCAATAAAAAGAATTTCATAATTTTATGAAGTATATTAATTTGTTTTTACCTTATGGGTAATACCTTTATCAACATGATTCACAAATTATTTCCTATTCCAAGGCAGGAATTCCCTTTCTGGAAGACTTTTTTGCTTTTCAAATGTTTGTTTCTTATAGCACCTGTCTAAATTGACAAAAATATTTTCCTGTTTTCTACCTCATATTAATGTTTAAGAATTTGAGAAGTATGGAAAATACTTTTTTCAATATAAGTATCAATTTTTCCAGTAACTTTTATTGAAAGAACTGTTCTTTAGCCCTTTGAATTGACATGCTGCCTTGTCGTAAATAAGGGCATAGTATATATGTGTGTATATATAAAATCTCTATTCTGTTCCATTGGTCTTTTTATCAGTCTTTTCACCAATACCATATGAATTAAGCATGTATAAAGAACTAAAGGAAAGGAAGAAGATACATCAACAGAAAGAGGAATTTTAAATATTTAAAAGGCATCAAACTGAACGTTTCTGAATGAATAATGCAATACATATAGTAAAAATACTCTATAGGGATTCAAGAGCAGAATTGCAAAGACAAAAAAAAAATTAGTGAACTAGAAGAGATGACTGAAATATTTCAGTCTGAAGAGCAGAAAGATAAAAGAATGAAAAAAACTGGGGCAAATCCCAAGGGACTTGTGGGACAACATAAATATTATCAATGTATGCATTATGGGAATCCCAGAAGGAAAAGAGAAACAGAAAGTGGAAAAAAGGTTAATTGAAAAAAATAATGGCTAAAATCTTCCACAAATCATAAAGCTTGGAGGTGAGAAGGCAGAGGTATGACATTTTTAAAGTACAGACAAAGAAAAGTGCTGGGCAATACTTTTAAGTCTGGTAAAACTATCTTTCAAAAAATGATGAAAAGATCCTTGAGGGGTGAGAGAGGTGACACCTGGGTCCTCCATTATGCCAGCAGGCAGTGCAGCCTAAAGATGTTGACAAGGGATCCTAGGAGCAGTCACAGCTGTTTTCCTAGGAGCCTGTATTGCCGAGATTGCCAAAATGCTTTAGAGTTTTTTAACTGAAAGCAAGAAATGTCCAGAATGTAAAAACAGAAGCTGCAGCAAAGGAGATTAGTGCCAAAGCATCAACAAAAAAGACAATCAGAGTTAGTGGAAGGAAATTTTTCTGCTTTTGTGTTTCCTATGGAACTATGTTTTATGCAGATGATAGTCAACACATAAGCAAGTGTTGACTCTGTATAAGCCCTATGAGTTTGTCTTAAAGTTCAAAGTGTGATTCGTCAAAGATGTTCCATCCTGTCACTATGATGTGATAGAAAATTTCCATCTCCAAGTTTCAGAGAAAATCCAGAAGAAAGCTTTAAGAAGGAAAGACATTGTTGCTAATCTTCTTCCAACAAAAGGAAGAAGAGGAAAAAAGATTGAAGGAACATTTAATAGAAATTTTATTCTCTGAGCAGTCGTTTCAACCAGTTCTCTGGCATTAGTGAGGTTCAATTAAACTTCGTACAACATGTAAGAAAATAGATCTGTCTGCTCAGGGCCTAGTTTACTAACCGTCTTCCTGGAGTGGTATGCATTGCAACCCTAATGCTTCCTATGCTGAGGAATGTGGGATCGCTGATATCTCTCTATGTCCATATAAGGGTGAATCAAAAATTAGTGGCCTCTTATATTTTAGGACTTAATCACATTGGCTCTACTTAGAACATGATCAAGGATTTCAGTTTACATCTGAAGTTGTTTTATCTTCAAAACATCATAAATGTGGACTGCCTTTGTCACTATCTCACTCCATTAACATGCTATAAACTATTGAATGATTTAAAATAATTGCAAATATAGAATATATGTTTTAAATTGCTATAATTTTATTTGAAGAACTCTAGCAAATTATGTTATAGACAGCAAGGATGCTTCTGAGTGACACACCATTATTTGAAGAAATTATTTTTATATCTATAGCTATCACACAAAAGACATTAATTACAACATTTGTTATTTTGTCATCTTTTTCCTAGTTCACTTTGATTTTAAGGTCATGTGTATATCAAAGTTAAAGACATAAAAGTGTAAACTGACCAGCCTAAAAATGAAAAATACATTTATTTTTTGGCTACATTCATCAATGTTACTATGTAGATTATACCTTCTCTTCTAGCAACATAAACAGGTGCCATGATGTTTCAAAAATAAGAGTTTTATAGTTAATGTGTGGAGGCTAAAAAAAAGCATAAGGTACTGAGGGATCATGCTTATCCTAAAGTCTCACAGAATATATAGGGACATATTTGCTTCAATCAGTGAACTACAAAACAGGTGATGGTGCAGATGCCAAGCATATGATTTTTTTTTTAAGTGTTTATAGCAGCTTTATTCATAGTTGCCCTAAAATGGAAACAATCTAAATGTCTTTCAGTGGGTAAATGGATAAACCTGGTCCATCCACACAATGGAATACTACTCAGCAATGAAAAAGAATGGACTATCAATAAATGCAGCAACATAGTGAATCTCCAATGCATTACATTAAGTGAAAAAAGCCAGATTCAAAAGGTTACACACTATATGATTCCATTTATGTGACATTCTGGAAATGGTAAACAGAATGGACAGAAAACAAACCAGTGATTTCTAAGGGCTTCGGCGGGGCTGAGTACAGGGGAACTATAGGAAATTTTGGGGTGATATGGAAATATTCTACATCTTGATTGTGGTGATGGCTACATGACTTACGTGTTTGTTAAAACTCAGTACTAAATAAAGAAAAGAGAGGGAAAAAAAAACTTCAATACTTAACACTAAAAAGAGAAAATTTTATCATATATAAATTATACTCAATAAACCTGGCTTTAAATAAACCTTATGGGCAATTACAATTTTCATAAGTAGAGGTACTTGATATCTCCCTGCCTTGTCCCCTGGACCTCTTCTGCTGAACTGTAGAGCCCCTTAGACATAAACAGAGAACTTTACAACAGTGGGACTCCAAGAGAGGGATTCCAACCTGCAGACACTCTCTGGGTTGGTGAGGGAGATGGGAAAGACCACCTTGAAGGTACAGACCCTGCATCACACCTGGAGGCAGTAACGACTGTCATGTGTAGGATGCAGCCAGATAACCTCAGCAGCAGGCCTGGGCCTAGCTGGGAGAGAAAAGGTGAGCCTGGAAGTATATCAGGCAGTACTGGAGAAGCTCAATTCTCATTCAGCATCTAAATATGTTGTCACTCTGGTCACCTTCTGAACACGATAACCTTATTTTCCAGAATGAATTCTCTCATACTTTCAAATTTAAAATTAGTCATCCAGGCTGCTTGTTTCGCTCTTCTAGTAATATCGAGATTTTTCTTATTTACCTGTCATCATGTCATCAGTTATCTATATAATAAGTGCCATGGCTGAGTCCTTCCCCACATGTATCCCATTAAAATGTCTTTCTTGGAAAAAATTTTTGATAACGAATAAAATATCTTTCAGAGTCATCGTTTAAAGGGGGCTTCTCTACAGTGGGGGCTTGCTGATTAGCATGAGTTGTGAGCTACGGCTGGAGGCTTTCCCACACACAGAACAATGGTAAGGTTTGCGCTGGTCTGTGTCGCCTGAGGCTGCGTAAGTGCTGAGCCCCAGCTGAAAGCTTTTCTACCGTCATGACCTTCATAAGGCTTCCCTCTGGCTGAAGGCTTTCCCACAGTCACCGTGTTCACAGGGTTTCTCACCAGCGTGAACTCTCTGGCGTAGGCAGCTCTGACTGGAGACTCCCACACTCAATGCACTGATAGGGCTTCTATCCAGTATGAACCCTTTGATGCTGAACGAGAGTTGAACTCCAACTAAAGGCTTTGCTGCACTCCTCACAAACAGAGTTTTTCTCCAGTGTGAGTCCTTAGGTGCTCAGTAAGGTGAGCTTTACCAGCGAAAGGCTCTGCTGCATTCATTAGACACACAGGGCTCCTCTCCAGTATGGCTCCTATGATGGAGAAAGAGGCTGAGCTTTGATCAAAGGTCTTGCCACACTGATTGCATTTATGGGGTTTCTCGCCCGTGTGAATTCTCTGATGGTGGGTAAGGCTTTAACTTCGACTGAAGGTCTTCTCACCTTGAGTACACTCATGGGGTCTCTCTCCAGTAGGAATTCTCTGATGTTACGATAACTGAGGGCTCTTGGATGAATGTTTTTCTACATTTATTACATTTGTAAGAATTTCTCTCTTGTGTGAATTATATGATGGGGAAAACCCAGAAGGTTTTCCTCCAGTATGAATTCTTTCATGGAGAAAGAGGTGGGAATTGAGCCCAAAAGTCATTCCCACCTTCATTACATTTGAACAGTTTATTTCCACCGTGAACTCGATGGTGCAGAATGAGACTTGAGCTGTGAGTAAAGGCTTCCCCACACTGACCGCATTCACAAGGTTTTTCCCATGTATGACTTCTCTGATGTCTACTTAAGTTTGAATTATTGAATTGTATTTGAAGATTTTGCTGCATGTATCATATTTAAAGACTCTCTCCTCTATTTTATTTCTTTGAGGTCTAGCAACAGTTTGGTTTATATTCAAATTTCTATCAAATGTACCACACTCCTGGATTCTTTGTTCTGGAGATCTTTTCCTACACATGACAGCTACTTTTTCATTTTGGGGGTGGTGGGGGGGTGGGGGTGGGGGGTGTCTCTTCAAACTCTGCCCAACAGAATTTCCCAGATGCCCTTCCAGTTTACTGTTAGAGCCCCAAACCTTCTGCAACTTGGGTGCCTGGTGATCACCCCTGGAGAATCCTCTTGATATCAATTCTAAGGTTTTCTGGTTTCGAATGTATAGTTCCTTCTCAGTCTCAATCTCAGAATCTGGTTAGAGGAAAACTTCGGGGACTCGGAAACAGAACGGGTGTGGGGAGGGGCTCCGCGGGGCAGCCTCGATAGTCCCGCCGGCCACCAGGGCGGGTGAGGCCAGGATCCGGGGCCCGGGGCCCTGGGATCCCGCAGCCTGCCGAGCCCCGGGACTGCCCCGGACTCCCCCGGACTCCCACGCTGCACAGGCCCTGATTTTTTTAAAAATCTAAAAATCCACTAGAAATAACGCAATCTCTTTATTTGGTCTAAAAATTATAAAGGAAGGAAGGCATTTAATTAGCTAGTAGGTTCACCCTGACTTTAACCATGGATGACAATTTATGTTAACAGGGGAAAAAAGCAATTTTATCTTTTCTCCAAAGCTCCTTTGCCTGAGTGATAATAATGATTTGCTCAAATTAGGATTACTAGATGCTGGGTCATTCACATGCAGACTATTTTCTCCTTTGAACTCTAAACCAAGTATAGAAAATCCTTGATATCTGTGTCTATTTTGTATGTCATTGAGATTTTTAAAGTTTTTATTATTCAAGTTTTATTTAATATTAAAATTTTACCAAAAAGTTCCCCTAAGCACTACTTACATTTCTTCTGATATCTGATATAAATATGCAATTTTGAATAAAATAAAGTTATTATATTTTGACTTAGGATTTTTATCTGAGAATACAATGTAATATGTAGAGACTCTAGAAAAATTACCTTTCAGATCTTTTTACAGAATACACTTATGCACTGCTACTGTAGTATTCCCAAGGGCCAAATGTAAACACAAAATGTATACCTGAGATTGGTTTTTGCAGAAAGCAGGACTTTGCTTCTAAAAAGCTTCTATGTTTACCCCATTCACAGAAAATCCTCATTGTTTAACCATTTGAGGAACATAAATCATTATATGGTTCATGACTTATGTTGTGTAATTACTGAAAAGTATAAATGTAATCTCTGAATTTTGTAAAACACAACAAAAACTGTAGGCTATCCTTGTTTCTCTACTCATCTCAAGTTGTGTATGTTTGTATACGTGTGTGACAACGCATTGAAAAGGGAAGAAATTACTTTAAAAAGAAAATAAAATGGAGGGAAAAGATGGAAAGAAAGTTGAGGGAGTTCATCACCATTAGACCTGCCCTAAAAGAAACGCTAAAGAGAGTTGTTCAGGTTGAAAGGAATGTACAATTGGTGGCAACTTTAAGCTCTATGATGAGAGAAAGAAATTTGGTAAAGCTACGTGGGGATAAATGCAAATTTCAGTATAATTTTATTCACGATAATTCTAGTTTTTATTTCCTACATGACATAAAATACAATTACATAAGAAATAATCTTATTCATATTTCTATTTTATTGGGTAGGCAACACATAATAAGTTTATATGACAAGAACTAACTAAAGAATGGGAACTGAGATGTATACGAACACAGATTTTTTTTTTACATTACTGAAGAGAACCAGGTATCATTTCCAAATAGTTTGTTAAAGATTTAGGATGTTAAATATAAACCTATAGGTAAACCAAAAATAAAGTGTGATGTCTTGCCAGTGGGCCCTACTTTGGAGTTTGTGCTCCCGAGTGTGACAGTGCTGGACTCAGTTGTGATTTCTCTACAAGTGCCTCTTCTGTCCTTTATATGTGAAACTAGTTGGTGCTGGCGTTGGTAGGGTTATGTCCAAGAGAAATTAATCTTTGGGCTGTCCATATGCCAGTTGGGCCCTGAGCTTCAGTTGAGTTGCAACACCTGCTCTCCAGCTTATTGGACTCACCCAGGACAACTAACAAGGAGGTGAGGATGGAAAATCAAGAGTGTCTCCAAATGCAAGCACGAAGTCCCATCCATCAGTCATAGAGATTGAAGCCCCCTTTAAATTAGAGGTAGAGTGGGCATCACCATCCCAGAATTATCAGGATTGAGGAATAAAATATGGACTAGAGTGGACTTACTGGTATTCTACTATAGACTTATTGTTATTCAAGCAATGGAAGAAAGTAGATCATTAATGTGGAGGCAGTGGCCACTGGAGGTGCTGAAGTCAGGAAGAGGGAAAAAGAGATGTAATATGGGGGCACTTTTAGGACTTGGAATTGTCCTGAATAACATTGCAATAACAGATACAGGCCATTATATATCCTGCCATAACCTACAGAATTGAGTGGGAGAGAGTGTAAACTACAATGTAAACTACAATCCATGCTTAGTGGCAATACTCCAAAATGTGTTCATCAATTGCAATGAATGTACCACACTAATGAAAGAAGTTGTTAATGTGGGGAAAAGTGGGAGGTGTGGGGAATGGGACATATGGGAATCCCTTATATATTTTTTGGAACATTTTATTGAATCTAAGTGTCTTTTAGAAAAAATAAAAAAATATATTTAAAAAAGAACATAATATTTTTCTGGAATTCAAAATATTCAAACTATCACAAACACATATAAGACAAATGGCAAAGTCAGTCCTGCCTTGTTAGTAATTACCTTGATGTAAATACTGAAACTCTCCAAATAAAAGACACAAATTGATGGGACATATATAAAACTATGTTCCAACTATACTTTACAAGAAACTTCACATCTAATGCAAATAAGCAAAGAGCATGAAAATGAAAGCATGGGAAATTTTATTCCCTGCAAGTAGTAACAAAGAGAGATCTGAGATGACTACCCTAATATCAGAAAAAATAGACTATGTCAAAAACTGTTAGGAGACGAAGAAGCATGGTATATTTTAATAAAAGAGTTACACAATAAAGAACATAAAACAATTACAAATATGTATGCATGGAATAGCAGAATCCCAAAATGTATTACAAACATTAAAAATTTGAAGTGAGAAAGAGAAAGTTCTGCAATAATTATTGGAGACTTCAATATACCACTTTCAATAAAGGATGGAATGTGTAGAGGCAAAATCAACAAGAAAAGAGATGATTGGAACAATAGTGTAAATGAACTAGAATGAACAGTCAAATATAGAATACTTCACCCAACAACAGCATAGCACACATTCTTCTGGAGGGCATGTTGTTCATTTTCAAAGATAGGTCACATGTTAAGCAAAGGGATATTTTTCAAGAAATTTTGAAATTATACAAGGCATCTTCTAACACAATGGAATATAGCTAGGAATCAATAACAGAAGAAAAACTGGAAAATTCACAAATATGTGGAAGTTTAAATATCCAATGAGTCAAAGAAGAAATCACAATGGAAAGTAAGAAATATATTGAGATGAATGAAAACAAAACACAACAAATGAAAATTTATGGAATGAAGCAATGGCAGTGCTCAGAAGTTTATCTATAACTAAGAATGCCTCCATTACAAAAGTAGAGAGATTTCAAATCAATAGTATATAACTTCGCATCTGGAGGAACTAAGAAAAATAGAAGCAAAATGAATTATAAAGTTACTAGAAGGAAAGCCCTAATAAAGATTTTAACAGATAAATGAAACAGACAATGAAAAAGAATTGAGAGAATGAATTTAATCATAAGTGACTTCTCTGTAAGGAACAATAAAATTGACAAAATTTTCTCTAGATTGACAAAGGAAAAGGACACAAGGTGCAAATAGCTAAAAGAAAAAATGAAAGGGGGGTTATTATTTATCTTTCAGAAATTAAAAGAATTATGAGTCAATATTATGTATATGCCCACAAACAAAATAATCTAGGAAAATGGGCAAAATATCTAGAAATATCAACTTATATGAACTGACTTAAGTTGATATAGAAGATCTGTGAAGACCAATGAAAATATGGAGATTATATCTGTAAAACAAATCCTCCCTTGAAAGAAAACTCTGGGGCCAGACTGTATCTTGTGAATTCAACAGGACAATACTGTATGATTGCCCTATTATGAGCTAAATATATTATGTGAAATATAAATATATTTATATTTATATATGGGTAGAATTGCATATATAACATCATTTTTATTTGAAGCTGATGAAATGTAAGTTAATAGTACAAAATGTTAATATCACACACACAAAAAGCATTATACTAAGTGAGGGAGACCAGACAAAGAGTACTACATATTGTGTGATTCCATTTATATAAAACATAAATATAAATAAATTTATAAAGATAAAACGTGATTAGTGGTTATATAGGTCTGAGGAAGGAATGCTAAGGGGTGTGGAGTCTTTGTTTTTGGAGTAATGAAATTGTTCTAAAATTTTTGAGATGATGAATGTACTACATTGTGATTATTCTCAAAGCCATTGGTTATACATTTTGAATGGAATAGCCAGAAACAGCAGCTGTGTACAGTGGGGGAAGCATAGAGAGATTGAGAGGTGAGGAATTTTCTTGTTTGTTTGTCTGTTTTTTGTTTAGTATTATTATTGAAATAATGAAAATACTCTAGTAATGACTGAAGTGGTGATGTGATTATAGCAAATACCATTGATTGTACACTTTGGATGAATTGTGTATTTATTAATATGTATCAAAATTTTTGATTTGTTAAAAAACTCAGTTGTGTACCAGCAAAGAATATTTTGAAATGAAAAATTATAAGAAACCCCACTTGCAATGGCTCTAAGAGAATAAAATATCTACAAATAAATTTAACTGAGGAAGTGAAGGACTTTATACTGAATGCTACAGAACACTGCTGAAAGAAGTTAAAGAAGATATAAATAAATGGTAAGACATAGGGTGTTCAAGGAAAGAATGCTTCATATTATTAAGATGTCAATACTACCCAAAGCAATGTACAGATTCAGTGCAATACCTCTTAAAAGTCTATCATCCTTTTCTTTATTAAGAAACGGAAAAATTATTTGCAAATTCATGTGGAATTGCCTGGGGCACTAAATAGAAAAATACATACTGCAAAGGATGATCAAATGTTAAAACTCACCAATTTCAGAACTTACTACAAAGCCACAGTAATCAAAATCATGTGGCAGTGGCATAAATAGATATAGAACAATGGAATATAATTAAGAGTTGAGAAATAAACACATATGTCTTTAGCAAACTGATTTTTGCAAGTACATTAATTTGGGAAAAAATGGTCTGTTCAATAAATGTTTCTAGAAATACTGGATATCCACTTGAAATTTAATGAATTTGGACCCTTACCTATAACAATATACAAATACTCACTTAAAATAGAACAGGGACAAAACATAAAAGCTCAAACCATAAAAATCTTGGAAAAAATATAAAGGAATTCTTCTTAACCTTGGATTTAGTAGTGTTTTCATAGTTATGACACCAAGAGCAAGAGAGACAAAAGGACAAATAGATAAAATGGACTTCATTAAAACTTAAGTCCTTGGTTCATCAAAGGACACCATCATGAAATTGAAATGACAATCTATAGAATGTTAGAAAATAATTTCTAACTTTAAAACTGATAAAGTGTTAGTACCCTGATTATATAAAGAACCACTAAATCTGAACAACAGAAATTAAAATAACCAATTAAATATGGGAAAGTACTTGAACAGACATTTTATCAAAGGGGATATACAAATGGCCCATAAGCACAAGAAAATAATGCTCAACATTATTGGTCATCAGGGAAATGAAAATCAAAATGCAATGAAATAACTCTTCATCCACAATAGTATAATATTAGCAGTACAACTACCACTACTATTAAATATTCTGATTAGGTGATGAGGCTTTGGAGGAATATGTACCTTTATATATTTTAGGCAGCATTGTAAAGCTGTAAATCACCTATGCTACTTGGAAAACCTAGGGAAATGCATATATCACTCACTTCTCTGCACTTCTTCACTTAAAAACACTGTTTAACTGAATTTTTTTTTTCTTAGAAAGCTATAAATTACATATTTGGCTTAGTTTAAAATGAAGACACCACATGTTTCACTATCTTCTGTGCACTTATCTTCAATTACAAATCACTGTTTAAAGGAAATTTAATCTTAGAAAGAAGGAAATAATATATATCTATTAGAAATAGTAATTGAAGCATATGTTTCCTTCACTTACATGCAATAATCTTCACTGAAAAATATGTATGTATGAAACTCAATCTTATGTAGGTGCAAATCCAAAATATTCCTTCATATAGGAAACTGAGGGAAATTTATGTTTCACTGACTTCTGATTATATGACACTCAGTTTAGTAAACATTTTTTTACAAAGCAAGGATTCACATATATCACACATTTTTCAAAACTGAGAGAAATGCATGTCCACTGCATTCTATACACATACCTTCAATTACAACACATCATTTAAAGGAAAAATTCTCTAACAAGCCAGCAAATCACATGTATTATTTAGTTTGGAAAACTGAATGAAATACATGTTTCATTCTCCTTTATGCACTTAGGCTTACTTACAAATCACTATTTTAATAAAACTTTCTCACAGAAAGCTGGCAATCACATGTTACTAAGTCTCAAAAACCATGTGAAATGCATGTTCTACCCATTTGTATGCTTTAATCTCCTTTGCAAAACACTGTTTAAATGCATTTTTCCTTAGAAATCTTTAAATCACATGTTACTTTGTTTTTAAACTGAGTGAAAATCATTTTTCTCTCATTTCCATACACTTACTTTCACTTACAAAAACTCATTAAAAAAACTTCTTCAAATAGGCCTCCTGGTCAAAATGCCTGGCAGCAAACTCGGCTTTATGTTTCAGGTTACTCAGAATATTTTAACAACTAGAAAATCTTGCAAAGCCTTCTAAATGAAAGTTGGGAAAGTTGTTAAAATGTTTTAGTAACTGGGTGAATGCTGAATCAAGAAAACACAAATGAAACAATATGAAAAGCTCATATTGCCCTTACTTCCCCCACTCCAACCCCCTCCTAGTACAGTGTGGCACTGACCTATCTCTCATTTTGGATCCCTGGCCCAGTTCTGGAGGGAGCAGAATAACCCCTAAGCATATACTGTGTTTCCTATATGTCAATGCCTTTCTATGGGTGGTGGTTTGAAGGAATGTGCCAGGACATTTGTCTCTGAATTTCTCCCAGAAAATGCCCTGCAGGCAGAAGTAACTTGTTCACAGGTAAAACGGTGTAAGGAACAAGTAAGACAAAGTAGCATGGAACAAAGGTTTATGGGCTTTAAGATATGCAATATGACATCCAATAAGTGGGATGGTCTATTCCTTTAACAACAGAGGAGGCATTCAGATCCTTGTATATTGGGGGATTTTTATGGCTATGAGTGCATTCCAAGGACAATACACAGATTCAGAAAAGGCAGAAAGGATGCCACACTTTTGTCTCAGGCTCATGTGCTTGGTAGGAGTGCTGTACTCTAAAGGAGATCACCAGCCAACACAAAGCTAATTTGCAAAGACTGCGAAACATGATATTTGCACTTTTAAAAAATTCTGTTACCTTTTGTACTCAGGGAAACATTTGTTGTATCTCTAGTTGGAACAACTTCAGGACCACTCTTCTCAGGGACTAAACCCCTGAGTTAACACATGAAAAATTTAAAATGTGCAGTATGCAACAATGGATCACAAGACAAACAAAAAAGCAGGAATTGAAGCCCTATCTAAAGGAGTAAGATAAAATATCAGAAACAAAAAGAAAGAAAAAAACATTTTGCATATACCACAGAAGACTTAAAAATTCTCTTTGATATGCACTAGGAGATAAAGAAAAACACAGAAACAGTACTAAAGAATATTGGTGAAAAAATGAATAAAGATATAGTTTTTTTTAAAGGAATTGTATTAGTCAGCCAAAGGGGTGCTGATGCAAATTATCAGAAATCTGTTGGCATTTATAAAAGGGTATTTATTTGGAGTAGAATCTTACAGGTACCAGTCCATAAAGCAAAAGTTACCTCTCTCACCAAAGTTTGTTGCCACATCTTGGAGCAAGATGGCTGCCAACATCTGCCAAGTGTTCAGGCTTCCTGGGTTTGTCTCTTCCCTGGACTTGCTTCTTTCCACAAGGCCAGCTGTAGACTATCAGATAAACGGCTGCCTCTTTTCCAGGGGCCTTTTCTCCTTCCTTACAACCAAGCTCCTCTGTGTGCTTACTTCCCTGGGCTCCAGGGTTAAAACTCAGTATCAGAACTCCAACTCCATCCTTTGCCATGTCTTTTATCTCTGAGTCCCCACCCACTAAGGGGCAGGGACTCAATGCCCTACTGACATGGCCCAATCAAAATCCTAACCCTAATTTATTTAAGTAAAAGTAAAATCTCTGAATCCAATAAACTCTAATATGACCAGAGGAAGAGACCAGTTTACAAACATAATCCGATATTTCTTTTTGGAATTCATCAATAATATCAAACTGCTACAGGAAGCAATCAGAAATACCATAGGTAAATACCACAATAACTAAAGAAAAAATTCCCTACATGTTTTCAAGAGCAGATTAGAACTGTCATGATAAGGAACTCAGGAACTCAAAATAAGACATTTCAAATGATTTAGACTGAGGAACATAAAGGCAAAAGAATGAAAAAATAATTTTACAGCACCTAAAAGATCTGTGGGACACCATCATACATACCAATATATATATTATAGGAGTCATAGATGGAGAAGACTAAGAGAAAGGGGATGATGGAATATCCAAGCAAATATTGCAAAACAAACTCCCCAAATTTAATTAAATGAATTAATATACATATTCAAGAACACTAATGTATCCCAAAAATAATAAACCTGAAAAATCATGGACAGACAAAATATAATCAAACTGTTTAATACCAAGGACAAGTAGATAATTCTGAAAATTGCAAGCAAAAAACAACCTGTCTGGACAAGGGTGTCCCAATAAGATTATGTTCTGAATTTTCACTGGAATTCTCATGGCAGCAAAAAGACAGTTTCATAAAATATTCCAAGAGCTGAAAGAATAATTGCCAGAAAGAATTCTGTATCCCATGAGATTGTTTTTCATAAGTGAGGGTGAGATTAAGTCATTACCAGGAAAACAAAAGCTGAGAGTTTATCACCACCAGACCTGTCCTACCAGCCATGACAAAGACAATATTTGGACTGAAATGAAAAGACACTAGACAGTGGATTGAAGAAACATAAAGAAATAAAATCTTCAGTAAAGGTAACTGTGGGGATTGAATGAGGTACCACAGTCTGACTATATTCCTGGTCTTATTTTGCATTTTAGTGGGATTGGCCCATTGTAAATAAGATCTATTCATGATATTACTTCAGTTAAAGTTTGACCTTCTGAATCGGTTTGGGCTTTAATTCAGATTACTTGAGTCTTTTAAAGCAGAGTGAAAGTCAGATGGAAAGGAAAGCCACAGGGGTCAGCAAGCAGTCCAGAAGACAAAGGAGAAGTGATAACGTGCAATGCAACTTGATGAAAAAGACAAGGAACCACAAAGTTTTCTGAGAAGAGAGACGAGACTGGCCAGGGAAGAAGCAAATCTTCTATTCTCTGAAACCATGAGCCCATAAATTCCCTTACTTAACCCATTGTATGGTATTAGTTTTACCAACTAATAAGTGAAAAAAGTAACCATATGGTAATTTATAAATGAAAATACAATTATTTCACTGTACTTTTTGGAAGTAATTTCACTTTGTACATCTTACAAGTTCTGAAATAATAATGCATGAAAATATAAAGAAAAATGTATGATTTTGGATGTACAATGAATACATATATAATTTTTAACAAGTAAAATAAAAGTCATGTGTAGAGAAACCACAAATGAGTCCCAGTCTGTCACACTGAGAAGCATAAATTTCAAAGTAAGGGCCACTAGCAGGGTACCAAACTTCTGACTTACCTATTAGGGTCTGGATGTCCCTAGAGCCCTCGGGATCCCTGCTATTTGAGGCAAAGTTTACTGTGGTAGTCAATGAGATCCTACTGAGATGTGCATAAGCATAACCTCTGGAATGACCTCCTGACTCACTTTGAAATCTCTTCACCAAAAAACTCATTTGTTTTTAACCTTTTCCCCTTTTGGTCAAGGTCTTTTTCCAGCATTACTGATAGTCGGTGCTTGGTAATAATCCCTTGGTGCCAGAGAATCTCATCCCCAGGAGTCATGTCCCAAACCGGGGGAAGGTAGTGCATTTATATCCTGAGTTTGGCTTAGAGAGAGGCAACATTTGAGCAACAAGGAGACCCTCAGGAGGTATCTCTTAGGCAAAATATAATACTAGGTTAAGTTTCAATTTCAAAAGAAAAGGTTCATAAGTACAATCATCAATATCAAGGGTCCATCTCAATGATCCATCTTCCTTCACTAGGCACCACCGCTGTACTCGGGGGATTACTGCTGTCCCATTAGAGAATGTGGCAAGCACCCCAGGATGGGAATTCAATATTCTTTCAGTTATTGTATGGATCTGTACCGACTGTGACAATGCCTCATGAACACTTGAACAATTTCATATGCCTTAGAGGTATGCCCCAGGTGAAATCCCTTGCATGCATCCCCCATCACTGACACCTTGAAACAAGAATCTTACCCTGTCACAGTTGTGACACTTTTGTGATCCAAAACCTCTTGAAAAATGAAGCCAAAAAAATAACCAAATAAAGTTAATAAGAATATGAAATAATGATGATAGTTTTAAAAACAACAAATAAAATACCCCAAATTTTTTTAATTGAAATAAAAAATTTTAGGCATTATGTCTTTCATCACTGTCAGATATGTCTTCTTGTATGTACAATGACGTTTTCTCCCTTTTGTTCCCCCAGTGTCTTATTTTTTTCATTTTATCTTCAAAAAAAGTTTAGTTTACAGAAATGTCACATACAGAATATAGGGCATTCCCATATACCCAACGCATTCCCACTTTCCCTCTCTCCCCTATTAATGATATTTTACATCTGGATTTGTTACATCTGTTATAATCGATGTACAAATATTGAAGAACTGCTACTAACCATGGTCAATGGTTTACATTTTGATTTACATTTTGGACCGTGCACTTTTATAAATATTGACAAATTTAAAATGGTCTTTATCTGTCACTGTAAGATCATGCAGAAAAATTCTCATACCCTAAAAATGCCCTATGTTCCATCTATTCTATTCTTCCCTCCCCCTCCCCTCAGAACCTATGATAACCACTAAGTTTCACTTTTTGAAGAATAAAATTCATGGTTACTTGCAATAATATCGAGGGCTTGACATATTGGTGTGTTTTCTTTTATTAGGCGTTACCTATGTTCTCAAGAGTCTCTTGCCCCTCTATTTGAGACTATATCAGGACTCTCCAGGATGGGAGTTTAATATTTTTTTGTTTATTGTGTGTGTCTCCACCCACTGATATAACACAATATGACAAGATGAACACTTACATATTAACCCTTAACCAAGCAATGGATCAAAGAAGAAATCACAAGAAGAAATTAGAAAATCTCTTCAGGTGAATGAAAATGAAGATAGGACATACCAAAACGTATGGACTGCAGCAAAGGCAATGCTGAGAGGGAAATTACCAGCTCTAAATGCTTAGATTAAAAAAAGAAGAAAGATATCAAATCAGAGATGTAACATAATTCTTGGAAGAATTGGAAAATGTAAGAGCAACTAAATCCAAAGTGAAAAAAAGAAAGACAATAACAAAGATCATATAAGAGGATGGGCAAGATGGCGTTGGTGTAGGAGGACGCACACTGCAAGCTCCCAGAGCAAGGCGGATTGGGGACGGGGTCCTGCCCGGGGGTCTGTGCTGTGCAAGCGTGGAGTGAGAAGCTTGGGACATCTATCTGCGTGGATCGGCGACGTGGACCGAACGGTGGAGATTCGTGAGTTTTGAGGCTGCCGGTGGAGGTTGGCACAGGCAGCTGAGCCCCGCGGTTACGGAAAAAAAAATAAAACTGCCATTTGGAGCCGCGGGCGGGGCAAAAAAGTTTTATTTTCTGGGGAGCTGGGTGACTGGCGCCCCTTGGACCTTGTGTGAACAGAGCAAACGAGCTAGTCAGCACCCGGTGAACCGGAAGGGGGATTTTGGTCGGGGAACACAGCTGAATTCCCTAGCCACCCAGGGATAAGACCCGGGCTGCTGCGGAGCCAGGAGGAAGGGACACTTTCCAAAAAAGGGAGGGTTCTGTTGGAAGACAGGGAAGGGTATTTTATATTTTTAGACATCGATTTGGCTGCCTGCACAGCCCCATAGCTTTGGGGAGCAGTTAAGCTGACCTGAAGCAGCATTAGGCTGAGAGCAGACGCAAATCTGCACTCAAACCGATTTACTGAGCAGCCCGGTGACGATGGAGCTTGGCGCCAGAAGGGGCGGAATCCACCGTCTTTAGCACTCCGCAATGACTAACATCAGAGCTTCAGCTAACCTGGGGAGTCCGGAAAGTGGGACGTGCTTGATTAATTTCCACGGGCCCAGCTAGGGTCCCTTCCGTAAGGGGGTTGGTCTAGAAGAGGAATTATTTTGGGTACTGCATTTGGCTAAAAAAAAAAAAAAAGTAAGGTCACCTCAACAAATGAAAACTAAATTCTTTTTAATTTAGTTTAATAGCTAAAAGCGGCTTCAGGACCTGCATATAGAACCCTGTGGGGAAATTCATTGATAAACACAAGTAGGCAGGAAGGATCCACTTGAACCCTAGGGGAATCATTGACCCCCCTTAGCTCTCTTTGACTGCTTGCCTGGGTGGATCTTTGGTTTCTCTCTGTTACTTTCTGGTCTATTGCTATTATTCCCATTTTCCTCCCCCCTTCCTTTTTCCTTCTATGTTTTTTTTTTAAATAGGTGCTGCCAGCTGGTCGCTTATTTGCTGGGCTTCTTATTCAGTAATTTCCCACTCGCTGTATATACTGATTCTGTATTACAAACTATCGCTTATCCTTCCTGCATGTTTCTGCCTTCTGTTTTCTGTTGTGGCGCTTAGAGACAACATTTTTTCATAGGTCCACAACTTAAGGGTGTCAATTTCTATCCCATCTATTTTGTTTTCTTCTTCTTTTTTCTTTTTTTTTTTTTTATTAGTATTAACTATTTCCTTTCAGACCTTTCTCTACTATTTCTCTCCCTCCTCATAATTCTAGCCTTCTAAATCACTATATATATATATATTCCTCCATTTGTTTTCCCAGTCCATTATAGGAACTCCATATTTTTTCCTAGTACTCTACACTGCCTACTCAAGTTAAATATTCATCTCATTAAGTCTCATTTTGCCCCTCTTCTAACTTTTATCAATATTTCTATTATCCTTCTGCCTTCCTTACATCTTTTGATTCCTCTGGCCCTAACCTTTTGCCTTCAAGGGAACATAGAAAGAAGCATGGAAATAAAATAAGAAGAAAAACTGCCAAAGAGAAAACTTAACTCACACGCAGAACCAACAGCTAAATAAAATTCTAGAGCATAGAGAAAAGCTAATCAACTGAACAAACCCATCAAGATAATATGATGACCAGAGGGCAACAGAAAAATACAAATGACTCTGAGAAACTGGAAAACATGTACCAGTCCAGTGCACAAAATAAAAACCAGGAAACAATGCAGTACATAAAACAACTAATCAAAGCTATCCAAACAAATATCATGGACCAACTTAAAGAACTGAAGGAAGACATTAAGGATATAAAGAAGACACTGGGAGAACATACTGAAGAAATAGCTAACACACCTAAAAAGGTAATGGGTATGATGGCGAACAAAGACACAAGTCAAGAAATGAAAAAGACGCTGGACTCACATGGCAGCAGAATTGAACAGGCAGAGGAAAGAATTAGTGATATGGAAGACAATACAGTTGAAATCAAAGAGATTGCAGAAGAGATAGACAAAAAGATAGAAAAAATCCAGTATGGTCTCAGGGAATTAACCGATAATGCAAGATGCACAAACATACGCATTATGGGCATCCCAGAAGGAGAAGAGAAGGCAAAGGGAACAGAAGGAATGTTGAAGGAAGTTATGGCTGGAAACTTCCCAACTCTATTGAGAGATGGATGTGCAGATCCAGGAGGCACAGCGCACCCCAAATAGTATAAATCCCAACAGGCCAACTCCAAGACATATACTTGTCAAATTGTCCAATGCTCAAGACAAAGAGAAAATACTCAAGGCAGCAAGATAAAAGAGAACCATAACATACAAGGGAAGCACAATAAGATTAAGTGCTGATTTCTCAGCTGAAACCATGGAGGCAAGAAGACAGTGGTATGACATAGTCAAAACACTAAAAGAAAAAAACTTCCAGCCACGAATTCTCTATCCAGCAAAACTGGCATTCAAAAATGTAAAACTATTGTAAGGGACAAAGATGGACACTACATATTAGTAAAAGGAGTAATCTCTCAAGAAGAGAGAACAATCATCAACATTTACTCACCTAATCGAGGTGCCTCAAAATATGTGCGGCAAACTCTGGAAAAACTAAAAGGAGAAATAAATTCCTCTACAGTTATAGCAGGGGACTTCAACACACAACTATCATCATTAGACAGAACATCTAGGCAGAGAATTAATAAAGAAACTAAGGCACTCAACAATACATTAGAAGATTTGGACTTAAGAGACATATACAGAACACTACACCCAAATACAGCGGGATTTACATTCTTCTCCAGTGCACATGGAACATACTCCAAAATAGACCACATGCTAGGCCAAAAAACAACACTCAATGAATTCAGAAAGATTGAGATTATACAAAGTAATTTCTCTGACCACAACGGAATGATGTTGGAAATCAATAAGGGCCAGAGAAACAGGTTAGGCACAAGGATATGGAAGTTAAACAACACACTATTAGACAAACAGTGGGTCAAAGAGGAAATTTCAAAAGAAATCAGTAACTACCTTGAAACTAATGAAAACAAAAACACAACATATCAAAACCTATGGGATGCAGCGAAAGAAGTCCTGAGAGGGAAGTTCTTAGCCATAAATTCATATATTAAAAAAGAAGAAAGAGCTAAAATTGAAGACCTAACTGCACACTTGGAGGAACTGGAAAAACAAAAACAAACTACCCCTAAGGAAGTAGAAAACAGGAAATAACCAAGATTAGAGCAGAACTAAATGAAATAGAGAATAAGAAAGCACTGGAAACAATAAACAAAACCAAAAGCTGGTTCTTCGAGAATATCAACAAAATTGACAAACCCTTAGCCAGACTAACAAAGAAAAAGAGAGAACAGATGCAAATACATAAAATAAGGAATGAGCAAGGTGATATCACTACTGACCCCACAGAAATAAAGAGTATCATAAGAGGATACTTTGAAAAATTATATGCCAACAAGAATGACAATTTAGAGGAAATGGACAAGTTTCTAGAAACCCACAAACAGCCGACATTGATGAAAGAAGAAATAGATGAACTCAACAGCCCAATTACAAGTAAAGAGATAGACTCAGTCATTAAAAACCTCCCAACTAAGAAGAGTCCAGGACCAGATGGCTTCACAGCTGAATTCTACCAAACATTCCGGAAAGAGCTAACACCAATTCTACTTAAGCTCTTCCAAAAAATAGAAGTAGAAGGAATACTACCTAACTCATTTTATGATGCCAACATTACCCTAATACTAAAACCAAATAAAGATACCACAAGAAAGGAAAATTACAGACGAATTTCTCTAATGAACCTAGATGCTAAAATCCTTAACAAAATACTTGCTAATCGCATTCAACAACATATCAAAAGGATTATACACCATGACCAAGTGGGTTTCATCCCAGGTATGCAAGGATGGTTCAATATAAGAAAATCAATCAATGTAATACACCACATAAAGAAACTGAAAGAAAAAAATCACATGATCATCTCCATAGATGCAGAAAATGCATTCAACAAAATACAGCATTCTTTCCTCATAAAAACACTACAAAAGATAGGAATAGAGGAAACTTTCTGAAAATGATAAAGGGTATATATGAAAAACCCAAAGCTAACATCATTTTCAACGGTGAAATCCTAAAAGCCTTCCCTCTGAGATCGGGAACAAGACAAGGATGCCCACTATCACCACTCCTATTTAACATTGTCTTAGAAGTACTTGCACGAGCACTGAGACAAGAAAAGGACATAAAAGGCATCCAGATTGGAAAAGAGGAAGTAAAAATTTCATTATTTGCAGATGACATGATCCTATACATAGAAAACCCTGAGAAATCGACAACAAGGCTTCTAGACCTTATAAAGGAGTTCAGTAATGTTGCAGGCTATAAGATCAATGCTCAAAAATCAGTAGCATTTCTGTACACCAATAACCAGCAAACTGAGGAGGAAATCAGGAAAAAAATACCATTTACAATAGTAAACAAAAGAATCAAATACCTAGGAATAAATTTAACTAAAGATGTAAAGGACTTATATACAGAAAACTACACAACACTGTTAAAGGAAATCAAAGAAGACTTAAATAAATGGAAAAATATTCCCTGTTCACGGATGGGAAGACTAAACATCATCAAGATGTCTATCCTACCCAAACTAATCTACAGATTTAATGCAATCCCAATAAAAGTCAACACTATATTTTTTAAGGAACTGGAAAAACTAACCACAAAATATATTTGGAGAAGCAAGAGGCCCCGAATTGCCAAAGATATATTGAAAAAGAAAAATGAAGTTGGAGGTATCACATTACCTGACTTTAAAACATACTACAAAGCTACAGTGATCAAAACTGCGTGGTATTGGCACAAGGATAGACCTACTGACCAATGGAACCAGATTAAGAGTTCTGATATAGATCCTCGCATATACAGTCCTCTGATATTTGACAAGGCCACGAAACCCACTCAGTTGGGAAAGAGTGGCCTCTTTAACAAGTGGTGCTTGGAGAACTGGATATCCATATCCAAAAGAATGAGAGAAGAATACCATCTCACACCTTATAAAAAATCAACTCAAGATGGATCAAAGATCTAAATATAAGAGACAAAACCATAAAAACCTTGGAAGATAATGTAGGGAAGCATCTACAGGACCTTGTAATAGGAAATGGTTTCATGAACTTCACAGCCAAAGCACGAGCAGCAAGAGAAAAAAATTGATAAATGGGATCTCCTCAAAATTAAAAACTTCTGCACCTCTAAGGATGTTATTAAGAAAATAAAAAGGCAACCTACGCATTGGGAAAAAATATTCGGGAACCTTATATCTGATAGGAGCCTAATATCCTGCATATATAAAGAAATCCTTCACCTCAAAAATAAAAGGACAAACAACCCATATAAAAAATGGGCCAGTGACCTGAAAAGACACCTCTCCAAGGAAGAAATACAAATGGCTAAAAAGCACATGAAAAAATGCTCAACATCACTTGCTATCAGGGAAATGCAAACCAAAACTACAATGAGATACAATCTTACACCCATCAGAATGGCAGCTATTAAAAAAACAGGAGACACTAAATGTTGGAGAGGATGTGGAGGAATAGGAACCCTCATCCACTGCTGGTGGGACTGCGGTATGGTCCAGCCACTGTGGAGGACAGTTTGGCGGTTCCTCAGAAAACTAGCAATAGATCTTCCGTATCATCCAGCAATTCCACTGCTGGGTATATACCCAGAAGAACTGAAAACTAAAATACAAACAGATATATGCACACCAATGTTCATAGTGGCATTGTTCACCATTGCCAAAAGTTGGAATCAGCCCCGGTGCCCATCAACAGACGAATGGATAAGAAAATGAGGCACATACATACAATGGAATATTACTCAGCTGTAAGAAGGAACAAAGTGCTAACACATGGAATAACGTGGATGAATCTTGAAGACCTTATGTTGAGTGAAGCAAACCAGGCACTGAAGGATGAACAGTATATGACCTCACTGATATGACCTGAGGAAAGTGACCAGTCTCTGAGAACCATTGTCTGAAAGATAGGTTAACAAAGGAGAGTAAGAGAACAGCAGGCTTTGAGCCATCACCCATATGGACATAATCTATGGTAAAGGGATAGAGTGTGGTTGCATGTTGGGGGATGGGGCAGATGAGTGGTGGTGTGCCTGGGTTTGGTGGTGCAGCACTGGGGGGTAGGTGAATTAGGTAGGGCTGGTTCAAATCCCCAGGGCATGTAACTGTGAATCTTGACACTCCATGGGTTGGGAGAGGGGGGTATCATGGGCCCTGGGGAGCTGGGGAGAAGGGAACAGTCAAGATCTAATGGGTAGTTTGGTGGTCATGGGGAAGGTTTTTCATTACCTTACAGTAATGGACACAGGACAAGGTAAATATCATCAAAATTATCAAACTGTATCATCTAAATTGTAAACTATACTGTAAATCACTGACAATGTTTAGTTGCTATATTTTGCTATCTGCATAACAGTTATAACAATGCTAACAACCAAAAAAATAAGTGGGCGGAGTTAATATGGGGT
>JAKSZT010053999.1:320008-363547 GCA_026826555.1 Tolypeutes matacus
TATCATTTTGCAAATGTTTGTATGTATTGTGAGAATTTTGATTTTTACCCATAATTTTTTTTTTATTTATCCCCCCTCTCCCAGATTGTTCTGTCATCTGTCTGCTCATTGTTTGCTCAACTTCTCCAAGGACACCAGGAACTGGACCTGGGACATCCGACATGGAAGGTGAGTGCCGAATGGCCTGAGCCATATCAACTCACCATGGGCTGCAGTGTATGCTGATTTGTAGCATCTGCTCCTTATGGTGGTGAGACATCTGATTTTTGCATCGGTGTGTAATCTAGCTCATTGTGGTGCATGGAGCATCTAGCTCATTGAAGCAGGTGAGGCATCTACTCATCTTCTTTAGAAACACCAGGAACTAAACCCGGGACCTCTCATGTGTTAGACAGGTGCCCAACTGGTTGAGCCACATCCACTTCCCCTATTTATTTTCAATTCATCTGTTGAGGTATTCTGTTTAATCGAAGGTCAGTGTACATTGTTTGTGTGATTCTAAGAATTTGTCTAATTCAACTAAGTTGTCTAACTTGTTGGCATGCAATTGTATAGAGTATTCCCTTATGATCTTTTGTTATTTCTGTGGGTCAGTACTAATGTCACTCTCTTATTTCAGATTTTCTTATATGCATGTTTTCTATTTTTCTCTTTCTGGATCTAGCTGTATGTCAATTTTATTCATCTCCTAAAATAGCCAAAATTTCATTTTGTTTATTCTCATTATTATTTTTTATCCTCAATTTCCTTTATTTCTTCTCTGGTCTGTTCTTTTTTTCCAGCTGCTTGCTTTAAGATTAGTTGGCTGTTCATTTTCTAGTTCCTACACTTTGCAGCTAGGTCTTTTATTATCTCTTTCTTATTTTTTAATGTAAATATTTGGGGCTCTAAATTTCCCTCTCAGCTATTCATTTGTTGCATACCATAAATTTTGATATCTTGTGTTCTTGTTTTCATTTTTCTTGAGATATTTAATGATATCTCTTGCAATTTCTTCTTTGACCGACTGATTGTTTCAGTGTGTTGTTTAAGCTCAATATATTTCTGAATTTTTCATTTATCTGCTTCTTATTGACTTCCAGCTTCATTCTATTATGTTCAGAGAATGTGCTCTATATAATTTCAATATTTTTATATTTATTGAGAATTTTTTTGTGCCCCAACATGTGATCTATCTTGGAGAATGATCTATGAGTAAATGATAAAAAAATATAATCTGCTATTTAGGGTGCAATATTCTGTATATGTCTATTATTCCTTGTTCATTTATTATATTATTCAAGTTCTCTATTTCCTTAATGATCATCAGTCTAGATGATGTGTCTATTGATGAGAGTGGTGTATTAAACTCTCCAATTATTATTGTAGAGACATATGTTTCTCCTTTCAGTTTTACCACTGTTTGCTCCATGAATTTTGGGCACCCTGATCAGGTGCATAACTATTTGAGTATTATTTCTTTTTAGTAGATTGTTCCTCTTAGTAATATATTGTGTCCTTGTCTCTTATAATGGTTTTGTACATAAAGACTATATTACCTGATATTAGTAGAGCTACCCCAGCTCTTTTTTTGTTACTGTTTGTATGGGATATCTTTTTCCAACCTGCCACTTTCAACTTATTTGTCTCCTTGGGTATAAGCTGAGACTCTAGCAGACAATATATAGTTGGATCATAATTTTTTTATTCATTGTGCCAATCTGTCTTTTCATTGGAGTGTTTAATCCATTATCATTTTGTGTTATTATTGTAAGGTCAGTAATTACTTCAACCATTTTACCCTTTATTTTATATTTGTCATATCTTAGTTTTACCTCTCTTTTTCAAACTTTTAGTTAGCCCTGCTGATAATCTTCTCTTCTACCCTACTCCAAGGCTCTCTCTCTGTCTTTTCCTTTCAGAACTCCTTTTAATTTTTGTTGTTGAGCCAGTCTCTTGTTGCAGACACTCTCAGTTTCTGTCTGAGAATGTGTGAGTATTGTAAACTTTTCCTCAATTTTGAACAGTAGTTTTCTCAGATAATGAATTCTTGGATAGCAATTTTTCATTTTCAGTATCTCAAATATTTATGACTGCTACTCACCTCTGTGGTTTATGATGAGTAATTTGCACTTAATTTTATTACTGTTCTCTGGTATGTGATGAATTGCTTTTATCTTGCTGTTTTCAGGATTCTCTTCTTATGTTGGCCTTTAACATGGTGATTAGTATATTTCTTGGAATAGGTCTATTAAGATGTATTCTGTTTGGGGTATGTTGCACATTTTGGACCATATTTTTTGCATTGAATAAGAGTTTGAAAATTTTCAACAATTATTTCCTCAAATATTCTTTCATCCCTTTTCACTACTCTCTCCTTCTGGGACAAACACGGCACGTATGTTTGCATGCATCATCCTTTCATTCAATTCACTGAGATCTTGCACAATTTTCCCATTCTTTTCTCTGTCTTTTGAATGCCCTGTCTTCCAGTTCACTGATTCTTTCTTCTGCCTGTTCAGATATGCTCTTGTATGCCTCTAGTGTATTTTTAATTCCTTATCTTGTGCCTTTCATCCCCATAAGTTCTGTATGCTACTTTTGACACTTTCAAGTTCTTTATGCTCACCCAGTTTCTTCATAATATCCTTTTCTCTTTATGCATATTTTCCTTCATCCTTGATTTGATTTACGAGATTAATTTGAACATCTTTGATTACATGTACCAAATTATGCATCCCCTCTGATTTTTAATTTGTTCCTTTGGCTGGGCTATATCCTCCAACTTTTTAGTATAGCTGTAATGTTTTGCTGATATCTAGGCATCTGATTCTCTTGATGAATTTACTCGAAAGTCAGTTTCTCTCCCTTGTCTAGGGTTTTCTTGTTATTTGGCTTTTGGTTAAGGCTCTTTTTTGAAACTTTGTTCAACTTATTCCACACCTTTAAAATAGTCCAATTTTAATTGCTGAGCTTTAGACAGCTCTTCCTTATATGATTATTTCCTTGGCTATGCATTGCAAATTTTCAGATTAATCTGTTTGTGCAGTTGTTTCACGCATAGGAGAACACTTCCTTTCTTTTAATCTTTTTCTGGGAATCTCAGTCTATTCTGTTTGTTTTAGTTTTGTCGCTAAAGTTTTATTTTTCTCTCCTTCCTTTGCCTCCAGATCCCTATGACTGGAGCTAATTTTTAGGGGAGGGCCATACCATAAAGGACTTTCCCAGTCAGTAACTCCAAGCAAAAAAAAATCATGGCATGTAGCCTATGAAGAAGGCCCAGACCAGTTCCAAACCTCCCTGGAGAGAGGGACAGGAAAGATACCAAAAAGTCATTTTGTTATTTCCCTAAGGATGCACTTCCTGGCCTCCCAGCATATGGCTCTCAGTGGAAAACTGTCCTGGCATCCCTAAGAAGGTGGTAGGTCTTTAAACCTCTTTTGGTTCCACCTCTTACAGTGAAGAACCTCAAAGAATAGAGAACCTCATTGCCTCAGTATTGGCAGATATTGGTTGATTATTTTTAATTATACTTAATAGGGAGTGTATAAGCATAGGCTCAAGAAGCCCTTGAAAATTTACCAAAGCCAACTGGGGCAAGCATCTGGTACAGATTACAATAGTGTTGTAAATCACTCAATTAACATAACAAGTAAAATAATGGAAATGAGCTAAACAAATGGGCTATATGGAAATGACAGAAGCCAGGGGTGAGGGGCAAACATTTGGTTATGGGTTACAACAATACTGTAAACTGCTCAGTTAACGTAAGGTAACAAGTAAAGGAATAGAAATAAGCAAAAATGACATTACAGTTACAAGTGAAACTGTTGTAGTCAGTGGTTACAATCAATGGGGAATTAAAAATCTTTTCCAAGGACTCAAGGGAGGGGTGCTAAGAGAAAGTGGGCTGGCTGGCTACTGGAGGTTTCATAATCTAATGGTGAATCTATTTGTGTGGAAATGAATTGTGCCATTTTTATAGATGTGTTAACTACCAATCATGTGTTGATTAATCAGTTTGATTACCCATTAAGGAAATCCTCAATAGATATGTGTTATAGATAGATATCTAGATAGATAAATAGATACAGAAAGATAGACACAAATATATGTATATATTGATATTTTATGTAGATAATCCATTTATTTTTCTATATTTGTGCATGTATATAATATGCCTTCAATTCCAAGCTACTAGCATTTGAAAGAAAATTTTGGATTTAGTAAAAGCTTTTCAGTAAAGATACAAATAATATCTCTATATGATTTTTTCTCCTTTAAAAACATATAAATGTGACTATCAGTTAAGGGAATATGAGCATCAATTTATCATCCACTAGAAAATTAATTAGGGCAGTCAGGTAGAATTTTATGTCTACTGCAAGTAAGCTAACCTGGGGTACATTTGTGCTATTGCTTATTTAGCCAAGAAGTTGTGTGATCTGTGCATTACTCTAGGGAGTTGCTACCACTCCTGCTTTTTTCTGTTTGTTTCGGCTGGGATGATTTGACATCAAACTATGAAAACATACATCTTACTACTTATTTCATTAGATTCTATTAATAATAAAAAGGTAACATAAAAATTCTGTCAGTTTAAAAATCAATATGCATTGCTGAAATATTTTGTAATGAATATCAAAAACGTTCAGAGATATTATAATAACACCTGAATAACCAGTACCTTCTTTTATTAAATCCTAATAAATTAAAGATTTTCTAGGTTTCTTAAGTTTTAATAAGTGAAATGACTTACTGGATATATAATGCCCAAAATATTTCCTCCTCCTGATTATTAAAGGTAATTTATATTGATAAAAAATAATTGGTGACCTTCAGTAAGGAAGAAGGAAGTATTATTGAGCAAGAGAGCCATGCATGCAGAGCAGCACCATACAGGGGTTTCTGCGTGAAATGATAAGCTGTAGAATGAAGCTCATATGGCTGTTCAGGAGGGGGAAAGCATGAGGGTGGTGCATGGGTTAATCAGGGTGGAATGTCCTTGGGCAACAGTCAGTTAATCAGCAAACTGCGGGAGCAGGATATTTGTCCACAATCTGGGACATCTGGTGACTCTAAGCAGACTCTTTATCATGAGCCTTGACTTGTTGGCTTTTCTCACAGGGACAGGGGTCTTTGTTGCCACAACAAAATATACTTGGTATGTCAGCTTAGTTCAGTTGGCCTCCTTTACTTCTTCATAGTTCCCCTGGATAAAATGGAAGCTCAAGCAATCAAGTTGTTTAGGAATTATTTATCATTTCATTTTCACATTTCCTTCTGTTGGTCAAGGGAGTCTCTTGACTCTCCAAAGACCAAGTATGACTTTCTTGGGAGCTTGGGAGCTTACAACCTAGATTTATAGGAGATTTTGAATGATAGGTTATATATTTTCAAAACATAGCACCAGCATTAAAGAAACAAGATGTCTGTGTTACAGTACAGTGATTTACAACAGTTAGAGATACCTGCTTTTGGCTACTTCAGAAGGCTAACATGAATCAAGGTTATAATTAAGTAAACTATTAGAGTTATTGGTATTTTCTTTTGGCTACAGTATACAATATCAGAAGGTTAGCAATTGCTTAAAATACAATGAACCATGTCAAAACACATCTGTCATTTTCTCAGTTAAAAATCTCCTATATTCTTTTTGCCTATTCGTTAATCCTAAGGGATTTATGGGAGTTGATTATTCTACCTACTTCCTTCTGTAAAGGGATGACATGTTCATATTGCTAGGAATTGGGAGGAATGGAACTTCTTAGATTGCCATTGCACATATTCCTTGATTTTGAGTTTCTACTGAACTATTAATGACTTTTCTGCTATTTTATTTTAGCAAGACTGAGATGAAAAGCAGAGACACACTTTAATCATGTTAATAATTATCTACAATAATACTATTAGACTTAATTGTAGTATGGAATGGAACCAAGATCTAATCCTTGGGATAAGTTAGCAATTTTCCTTAAAGCTTTGCATCTTGTGATAATTTGTGTAATATCAGACCTGCATACGAGTAACCTCCAGAATGACCTCCAGACTATATTTGAAATCTCTTAGCCATAGTAACATTGTTTTAATTCCACCTTTCCCCCCATTTATCTGGTTAGGATTGTTCTCCAGAAGCACTGTTGATAAATATTTGGTATTAATCCCTTGGCATTAGGAAAGCTCATTCCTGGAAGTTTTGTCCCATAGAGAGAGGAAGTGAGTAAGTTTAATTGCAGAGTTTGGTTTAGAGAGTGGCCACATTTAGTAACAAGGAGGTTTTTCTGCGGGTGACTCTTAAGCCTTAATTATAATCAGGAGTACTTTTGTCATTATAGAAACACGGTTTATAAAACTTGTAAAGGCCTTTGATTATAGTTTAATTAAAGTGGTAGATTCTGTTGCCTGAGAGAATGGCAGGAATTCCCCAGGTGGAGAATTTTATAGTTTTATGATTTTTTTTTAGTCCTTCATGGGACTTTACAAATACTTTTTAATTTTATGCCCAAAACATTTTGAAGTGCCTTAAGGTATTAATTAACATGTATATAATATTAAGATCTTATTCTATAATTTAGGTTCTATGCAAAATGAAGCTGAGTTAGGTGGTGCATATAAACTGATCAGACAGGTTAAAACAGATATTATGCTACAGAAAGTTTAAAATCTTGGACAAAATAAATCTCTCCTCCTTTTTGGTTTCACACAGAAATTAAAATTTAAAAATACAGGCAATATCACTATTTACCTTGTATTCAGATATGTTTTAGTCTTAACTAGATCATTCTCATCCACATTCCTTTTTTTATTTATTTATTTATTTATTTATTTATTTATTTTATTATGGGTAAAAATCAAAATTCTCACATTTCTAATTGAAGTCTGATTCCTTCTTTCGTTTCTTAAACAGTTCCTTCATGGAGTTATTGCATTAGAATTAATACAGCTTCTTCAGTTTTTTGAGAACTGGAGTGTTAAGTCTGAGTTTCAGGTATCACAGAGATATCTAAGTTTCCAGAGAGTTATCAGGATGCATAAAAAGAGTAAAGTACTTTAGTATTTAGAAAAAACAACTAAAGCTCAGAAACAATTGTGCCTACTGCAGGACTTTACAATCTAGGCTTTAATTTCTTTATGAGCATTTTCTAAGTGAAGCTATTTTTAGAAGTAAAACCATTTGAAAATTACTTATATTGAGCTTATTAACTATAGACCATAGCAGAAGATTGTCTCGTTTCCCCATTACATTTTTTACTAGGGTTAAATTGTTTCACAGGTGGAATATAATTACAGATTTGCCTTGCTTTTCTTTCAAAGTTCTTTTTCTTTCCTGAGGATTAGGCTTTGAAATCTGAGGATTTCTACTTTTAGTAGACTGTGTACACTTTTAGAGAGGCATCAGAGCAAAACAATGTAACTGATGAGGAAAGTTGGTTGCTTTTTTAATATATAACATCTTTAAAATAACTAAAACCATGACTAACATCATTATACTATTGCCTAATATTATGCAGAAAACATTGTCAAATATTGAGGAATTTTATATAATCTTTAAATATTAATATAAACATTTTAATCACACAAGTTTAATTAACAGAAGTTTAGAAAATCTCTGAATTTCCATAATACTTTCTAAACATTTCCCATGCAACTTATATCAAAAGAACTTAACTAATTTGGCACTTCACTTTTTGCAAGGGAAAAGAACAAATCTTTTGCAATAGTGTGAAATAAAGAGATATTTTTTAATGTTTGGCATTGAGAAAGTAATATGTCAAAGCTGTTAGTTTTGAACATTATTTTCTTTTAAAAGTGAGAAGACTTGTTTTTCTTAAACAAGAAATTTAACATAAAGTACAAAAGAAGCTCTTTTGATAAAACACAGCTTTTCCACCTTTTACACTGATTATTCAGCAGAAAACCACTTTATAACCTTTACTAAAAACAGACCATGATTTAAGAAACTGTGTCACTTTAACAGAGAAACAAATTTTAGTTTTGCATAAGTATAATTTTTTTTATACTAAGCCTTTTTAAACTTTATAGATAAACCCATTAAATTTTACCCCTTTGGCAAAAAATCCTTTTCTGCAAACTTTCTGCACCTTTTATATTCATTCAGGTTTTGTCCCACATTTTACTCTTTCTTAATAACCAGTTATTTTATATTAGGACAAAATTAATTTCTTGTTACTTAATAACAATAAAACACATTCTGTATGTTACACATACATTATCAAAATGATTTTTGAACTATCTCCAAACATTTTACAACATACAATTATCATCACAATCAAACTTGTCAGGCTTTTTCCATACTCCCTATTATCAACACAGTACACTATTGGCCATGTTGGTAATAAGAGTCTGATGATATTATCTCATAATCTATAACAAATGTTCCACCCCAGTGTGGTATGTTGGTGAAGAAATGTTGTATGAGAATTCTACATATGTGCATGATTCTTTTGTAAGTTCACAGCTTCGGTAATAAAAATATATTTAAACAAATAATAATAATAGGGTGGGTTGGGGGAAAAATATACCAAATGTCAGATATGGACAATAGTTAGTAGTAATATTTTGACAATATTATTTCATAATTTGTAACGAATGTTTCAAAACAATGCAAGGTGTTGGTGGTGGGATGATGTATGGGAGCCCTGTATAATTTTATGCATGTTTGTATAAAATTTTTTAAAAATCAGATTTTTCAGAATAGTGATGCAATTTGTTTAAATGAAAACATAATTTTTCATCATTTTAAATACTTAGAAGATGCAACATTAGCTTATTTGCTCATATTTGATAAATACTGTATAATCATTTATACAGCATTTAAGTCATATAAATTTAGAGAGAACATGCTTGAAATATTGCTTTCTTCAGTTTGTTATTTTATCAGTATTTCAGTGTAAAACATTTATAAGGACACATTTCTGAAACAGATTTCTGGAGGCAAGTTATGGGAGGGTGGTTGCTATTAGGGCTGAACCATGACTTAATTGCAGCTTACAAAAACAGTGAGTGTTTTCTATTTTCTCTTTTTCTGTTTTTACTGTTATTTGGTTCAAAAGTTAGTAAAATTTACAGCCGCATTTTATTAATATGGCTATTCAGGTCCAATTAGAATTAAAATGGAAACAGAACAGAAAACATTAATGTTGTGATACTTGGATTGAACTTTTTTACTCAAATTCCTTTTTTTTTTTTTTTTAAATACAGTGAAACTATACAAATGAAACTATGAAAACATGTGTTACACCAGCAGATGTTTCTCAATACTTAAAATATTTTAGTCAATGCACCTTAAAACACTTTAGAGCTCTCTTAAGAATTTTCATTTGCTAATTTGGCATTACCATCTAAAGGTAGGAAAATATGTATCAAATAAACAAATTGACACAAACCACAGAAACACAGAAGCACAGAAATATGAAATTTAGTTGTCTGAACAATAATTATGCACCCTTTACTGCAATTTCTTATTTGATATAAACATTAAAAGATTATACATATGGGATTTCATCCCATTCAACAACTTAGTTTTACATTTGTGGTTGTTAATTTTCCCTGAAAAAAATTAAGTTTGGCTTGATCAAAACAGTCCCATTGTGACCTTCAAAAGTTAAGTTTATCAGAGGTTTGCTTAACTCATTTACTAAAATAGTTGCAACTGCTGACACCAGAATTCTTATACATATAAAAAATGTTCTTTAGGACAGGAGGTTCCCCTAAGGAGGCCTCAGTTGACTGTTTATTACCCATTATGTCAGGAGCAATTAAACAAAACAGAGAGCTCTTACTGGGCAGTTCAGTAATGAATCCACAAAGGTCTAACAAGGCTATTTGCTCAACAAAACAATTTGACCTTAGACCAAAGAGAGGGAAGTTTGATGACTGAAGTTGGAGCTTCTACCTCACCTCACCTCACAAATGGGCTCCTACAGGTACTTTGCTCATCTCCGAAGTAATGGCAGGCAGATGACAGAGCTCTCGATCAAATCCCACTTCATTTTTTTATTTTGAAAAAATTATTGAAGTATATCATTCATAAATTAAAATACATAAACATTAAGGGTATAGTAAAAGTTGTGAACTTTACAAAACAAACATGTATAAAATCATACAAGACTCCCATTCATCAGCACACCACCAATACCTTACATTGTTGTGGAAGCATTTGTTATGAATTATGAAAGAACATAATCAAAGTATTACTACTAACTATAGTCCCTATCTTAGATTTGGTACATTTTTACCCCAATCTACCATACTATATATTTTTTCATAAACCATACAATTTATCTAAAGTATACAATCAATGATATTTGTTACAATCACAGAGTTGTGCATTCATCATTTCAATCAATATTAAAGCATTTCCATTATTCAAAAATAAAGAAAACCAACAATAACAAACCACTATCATACAAATAGGTTAGGATTAATAATTACAAACCTATGATGTACTTTCACCATTTCTATTCATTTTCAAATATTTAAAAACATCTTATTTACCAATTTTGCACAGATTAAACCTTGACTTTCCATTGCTAACCCCATTCAATTCTCTGGTGACTTATATTCCAGCTATAAACTCCATGACTTTGTTGATTATATTAAGTTCATAATATCAAAATCACACAATATTTGTCCTTTTGTACCTGGTTTGCTTCACTCAACATAATGTCCTCCAGGTCCATGCATTTTGACATATGCCTCATGAATCTATTTCTTTGTATAGCTGAATAATATTTTATCCTGTGTATATACTACAGTTTGCTTCTGCATTCATCAGTTAATGGACACCTAGTTTGTTTCCATCTTTTGGGAATTGTGAATAATGTCACTATGAACATCAGAGTGCAGATGTCTGTTCATGTCCCTGCTCTGTTTTTCTGCATATATACCTAGTAGTGATAGTGATGGGTCACATGGAATATCTAACTACGTTTGGAAACATGAAACAAACTTCTACAGTGGCTGTAACATTTTACATTCCCAGAAACAGTGAAGAAGCCTTCCTATCTCTCCACATTCTCTCCAACACGTGTAGTTGTCTGTTTTTTTTAAATAGTGGCCATTCCCATAGATGTGAAATGATGTTGCATTTCAGCTTTGCTTTAGATTTCCCTAAGAGTGATGTTGAATATTTTCTTCATGTGCTTTTTTCACCATTAGTATTTATTCTTTAGAAAAGTGTCTTTTGAGGTCTTTTGCCCATTTTTAAATCAGGCCATTTGTTTTTTTATTGTTGAATTGTAGGTTCTCTTTATATATTAGGGATATTAGATTTTTGTTGGATGTATGATTTGCAAAAATTATCTCCTATTGAGTAGGCTGCCTTTTTACCCCTTACACAAAGTCCTTTGAACTGCAGAAATGTTTAATTTTGAGATGGAACCATTTATCTATTATTTTCTTTTGTTGCTCATGCTTTGGTAGTAATGTTCAAGAAATTCACTCCTACTACAAGGTCTTATAGCTGTTTCCCCGCATTATCTTCTAGAAGTTTTATGTTCTGGCTTTTATGTTTATGTCTTTAATACATTTTCACTTCATCCTCTTTTTTTCATTTTTAAAGGAGCTTTAGATTACATCAAAAATCAGGGGATTCCCATATAGCCCACCTCTTCCCATAACATCCTACACGAGTATGCTACATTTGCTACAATTCATGAATAAATATTGAAACATTGCTACTAGCCATGGTTTATAGTTTACATTGTGGTTTACCTTTTCCACTGTACTTTTATTGGTTCTAACAAAGATGTATAATGCTCCATATCTGTCATTGCAAGATCATGCAGAATCATCCCAATTCCCCAAAGATGCCCTATGTTCCACACATTCTCCACTCACCCTCCCTTCAGAACCTATGTAAACCACTAAGATTCAATTTTTGAAGAATAACATTCATAGTTACATGCATTAATATTTAGGGATCAGTATACTGGTCTGTTTACTTTTACTGGGCACTACCTATGTACTTGAGAGGTTCTTACCCTTCTATTTGAAAATTCAGCAATACTCACCAGGATGGGTGTTTAATGTTTTCTTGTTCATTGTGTGTTTTTCCACCCACTGAGATAAAATCCTATGACAGGATTAACACATTTATATCCCACAGAAATATGCACCAGGTATACCCTCTCCCACATGTCCTTCCACCACCGATACCCTGCACTAGTGATCCTTTCTTGCCATTTTTGCCCCCCAAAATTCCCACCATTGTAATTTCAACCACAGATATACAAATCCCCAGAGTTCACCTGTTCCTTCTTCCAGTCCTCCCCTCAATTCCATGAACAATCTATCCCAACACACCACCCTGCTCACCTTCACACTCCAGCACTGTTGATTCTTATCTAGGAAGTGAGATAAGGATTCTCTTTCATTCTTTTGGTTAAAGATATCCAGGTCTTCCCACACCATTTGTTGAAGAAACAGTTCTGTCCCAGAAAATTAGACTTGGTAGGCTTATCAAAAATCAGTTGACCATAGAAGTGCAGGTCTCTTTCTGAATGCTCAATTCAATTCCATTGATCAATGTGTCTATCCTTATGCCAATACCATGCTGTTTTGAACACTTTAGCTTAATAATAAACTTCAAGGGCTGGAAGTGTTAGTCCTCTGACTTCACTTTTCTTTTTTAAGATATTTTTGCTATTTGGGACCCCTTTCCCTTCCAAAAAAAACTTGGAAATTGACTTTTCTAGTTCTGTAAAATAAGCTGTTGGAATTTTTATTGGTATTGTATTGAATCAATAAATTAGTTTGGGTAGAAGTGACATCTTCTTAATGATTAGTCTTCCAATCCATTTCGTGAGCAATAGTTTAAAGGATGATGGCTTACTATTTGGAATTGATTAAAAGCCACCCTGACTCCAAAATCTTCCAACAATATCTCCAGTCTTATCCAATTAACTTGCACAATAATTTTAATTTTCATCCAGTCCCCTACTCCAAAGTATTTTTCCAAATGTTTATATCTAACATTCTATGTCAGCCAAAATGACTTTTCTGAATAACCCTTGCACATGACATTTGTATTATCTTGTTTGTAGGTGGAAGTATAAAAATAGATGACATCATTCCTAGCAATATCCCTGACGCTGTTCTAAGTATCTTGGGTGCATACGCTCAACTTATATTAAAAACTCTCTTAAGAAATAGGTGCAAGTATTATATCAATTTTACAGTGGTGGAAAATGTGGCTCAGATGGGCTAATTAATATGTCCAGTATTAGAGATAAGTGAATAATGGAGCCCACATGGGAATTCCTCCAGTCTGCTCTAAAGCCTGGGCATTTACACACTATAATATTTTAGTCTCTCCAGAAGGGTGAAAAAGGCCAAAAGTGATATCTCTAAGAACATATATCACAGGAGAAATATGAAAGACAGTAATTTTACAGGCACATAATTGTAAATAATAAAATTAAATTATGACTACTTTGATTAGTGAAAAACCAACAAAAAAGTTCAAAGAAACAAATGATCAAATATATAATTTTGTGACAACAGAATAAAATTACTTCAAGCAGGAATACTTCAAAAAAGAAATGAGGAAAATGAAAAAAATTACAGAAATAAAAAATTGGGGATGACAAAATAATTAAACCAACATGCAAAGATCACTGCTTTGTTAGATTAGATTTAGAAGATCTGCCCAAATGATCTTGAAATAAAGAAATACATGATCTAGGAGAAGATAATAGATAGTTTTGCTATGTCAAATTAAATGAAGGAAGATTTACAAATTTGTGTCATGATTTTCTAACCAACCAACGTTCTAAATCATAAGGCATGAAAAATCTAAGGGAACTCATCAGCCATTCAATATAGTGAAAAATAAATAAATCAATGAATATTAATAAAGGAAAGAAAATACTCTTTTTATTTTTGGGTAAATATTGGTGTTGCATATTGCATCCCTTTTAATGTAGAAGAAAAAGAATAAATAGTACTGCAAATTATAATAAGTTAGAAATTAAATATGTATGTGATAACATTCAAATAATAATATAGTTGAAATGTTAGGTAGAAGAGTAGGTGATGAGAATTGAAGATGTGAATTTTTTTCACAATCTCTCATAGAAAGATGAATAGATGTGATATATTTAGAAAAATTAAAAAACACCATAACTATATTTTAATGATACATTTCACAATGTAGTTGTTTAACATTAAAGAGAAATGTATTAGTAAATGACAATTTGTCAATTCTTTTGCTTCAACTTCATTTTTTTCTTGTTAATATTCTTGTAACATTATTTAAAATAGATTGTGTCATATAAAATTCTCACATTTCCTCTACATGTTTTCCTTCCTTTCTCTCTCCACTTCTTCCTTGTTTCCTACATTTATTCTCTGTATCTCTTTACCTATGGAATTATTTATGTGTAAAGGCAAAGAGAGACTTGCTGAGCAATATTGGGCAGATTGTTTTCTTTTACATATATGTATTTTTAAATTGCATCCTTTTTTCCAATAGGACAAAATGGTTGTATTTTCTTAAACACAGAAATCTTAATCTGAAATAATTCACTGCAGATGATTCAATGCAGATTTTACTATTATTTTACATCACTTTCTAGACAATAGATAAAATTGTTCCATTTTACTTGCATTTAAATTTCCATATTTCCAACATGATCGTAATTATATATATATATATATAAAATGTTAAAAATGAACCAGATTCAATGATGCATTTTAAACGATAGATTCATAGATTCATGGTTGAATTTTAATTTTTATCTTTGTACTTCTATATTTTTCCATAGTTTTTACCATTTTTAGGGCAAGAATGCTCTATTTTTTTAATAGAAAAATAAATTTGCATATTGTACATATTTTGTAACCACTGATATAAAAATATACATAAAAATATGAAGAAATAGAATAAAATTATTCTGTATTTTCTAGATTAGAGAACTATGTGGGATCCTTTTACCACTATCTTCTTTATTTTGTTCACGTGCAATTGTAAAATAATATTCTTAACACGTACTGATTATGAGACAGCAGATAAGTGGAGGCAGTGACATAATTAAAATAATAAAAGTAAGAAAATATAAAATTAACCTATGATATAGTGTTTCTACTTCTATTCCTACTCTTAGAGAAATGTGGCCTTGGGATATAATCTCTCTGAAACCCATTTACTCATACCTATAAATCCTCTATTAATGTCTGCCTATCTTTCCTGCTTGTTGTGAAACATAACTGGTTTTTAATAATTGAAAATATATTTGTGAATTACCATGTTCCTATACAAATACAAAGAAGCATCATCTTTTTATGGTCAAATTATTAACATACATTTAAAAGATGTTTAAAATTCACTGTTTTTCTTAACCATGTGTCATGTTATAGGTGACACTAGAAGACATAAATGAGGATTAAGAGAGACTTAGCTCCATAATATATTTTATCTGAGTGAAAACTTGTAGTGTACAATAGCATTTACATATATTTTCTTGTTTGCAAGTGGTTGTATGTGTTCCCTTTTGTGGATGTGTGTGTGTCTCATTTACAGAGTAAGTATCTGAGAACCACAGGAGTGACTATCTCTGGGTCACACAAAGGGCTCAGACAGTGACAAAGAGGAATTGGAGCTTAAACATTCAGGGAATCTTCACAGTCATGTTGACAACTAGGCAGTTTTTATAAAAAATAAACCAAAATGATGAGTTATAAATTCCTGCATCCTAAATCTCCTTTACATATATCTGCTTCTCTCACTCTACCTTCTTCATGAATGCAGGAGAGTACCTGGATAAAAAGAATAAGACCACCGTGTCCTAAGAGCCATGCTATTGTCAAAGGAGATGGAATTCTTCACACATTCTCAAAATGATTTGGCATGTTGGTTCAATTAAATGAGTTCTCTGCAATTGCACATGAGGACACATATTATGAAAACAAAAAGTATCAAGTCATCATACAATGATTCTGATGAGACTACTAGCTAGAAAAGGGCTTAGGAGAAGCACTTTAATCAGTTTTAATGTAAATAATGAATATGGAGTCAGTAATTTTTATTATAGGGGCTACAATGAGTTATTGTGGAAAGAAAGTGCCATACACACAAAATCAACTTGAAACAGCACAACACAAAATTTCCAAACAGAAAAAAAGAAATGAAAGACATCACATGGCTAAGAAGCTTTTTAAATTTAGAAAAGCTAATGGATAAAAGAGCAGTTACAGCATCAACCTTGAAGAAATCATGAGTAAAATGTAAGACACAAAGTAAAAGATATTGTATAATTCCACTCATATGAATAGAGAGAATATGCAAATTCATAGACACAGAACTTAGGATACAGTTTGCCACAGGCAAAAAGGGAATGAGGAATGGCAATTTAATGCATAATGACAGCTTGGGTATCTGGATGATAGAAAAGTTCTGGTAATGGATGGAGATGACAGTAACAAAACATTGTGAATATGATTGATCCCAGTGCATTGTTTGCTGGGAAGAACTTCAGACGGGAAACTTTGTTTGTATATTTTTTTCCACAATTTAAAAGAGAGGCCAAAGGAAAGTCAAAGAGATAATAAGGATAGTTGATCCTATCCGGAACTAATAACTGTGGAGAAAATGTCTAAAAGGACATTACTGATACACATAACAAATTTTAATATAATGTGAAAAGTTTATATCAGTGTTGTTGCCTAAACTTGATAACTCTACTTGAATTGGTAGAGTGACTATCCTGGTTCTTAGGAAGTGTACATGAAAGTAAATATTATGTGTTCAAGGATCATGATGTATAAAACTTACACTTATATATTTAGAAAATTGATAAATTAAAAGAGGGATGAACAGATAGATGTATAGAAGTGGATAGATAGCAATAGAAAGATAGATAGATAATCTTTGATTGCCCCAAGAATGCTAATGCAAAGTAACAGAAATGCCTTGCTTTTTATCATGGGAAATTGATTAGGGTAAAAGCTTAGAGTTTCAAGGCCATGAAATGTCCCAATCAAGGCATCATCAGAGATGCATTCTCAACAGAGTCAGCTACTGTTGATCCTAGCATCCTGCCTTGTGGTGATTAGACAAGATGGCAGATCTTATAGCCTCTCCCTACTTTCTCCTTGAACTCAGCTCATCAGTCATATCTTCCTGGACCTTGACTCCTTGAGCCTCTCAACTTTTCTACTTGAGCTTATGTGAGGGCAATCCTGGAGTTCTTTCCTTTTACCTGGCCAGATCAACTATGGCAGCTTACTTTCTCTGTGTATCTTCTTTTTATATCAGACCAAGCTTGGTCATACTTCCCTGGCCTAGTTCAATCAAAAGACTGCACACCCACAGGAATGAAATATCTTTTCTCTTTTTGGGATTCATAAATGACTAAAAAATGTCACATAGTTAGATAGATGATAGATGATTGATGATAGATAGATAGATAGATAGATAGATAGATAGATAGATAGATAGATATAGGTAAGTGATGCAGTAAATATGGCGAAATATTAAAAGTGGGTGGGTATGTTGGAGTTTTCTGTATGGATTTTGTATTATATCCCAAATGCCATGTAATTTTTCATGGCATTTCATTTTGAATTATTTCAAAATGAAATTTTTAAACTGAAGCTTTTACTTACCTCTTGGGTAAGTAAAACAGTTTTTGGAAAATTGTTGATGTGTTTTTAAGATATTTTGACCTGAATGTTCAGCCTTTCTGAATATTACTTGCTATTTTGATTTCTGGATTTATTTTCCATTAAGACCCTTTTTACCTCCTCTTCCTAGTGGGAATCTCTGAAACAGTCAAAAAAAGCCCCAGGAAAGTTGTGCAAAGTGGGCAGGGATATATTCAGAGACTCTAACATTGCTCTTAAAGGTAGAGTACAGCCCCTGCATAACATGGCCAGGGTATTGTAACCTTCATATAGGAAACCCAGAAACAATTTATGAACTGACAGCAAAATATTTAGCAATGTATTAAACACCATAAATACTACAATAAAATCTGAGGAGGAAAGCCAATATTTTCCAAAGTGCATTGGTCTTCAGCTGAAAGAGAGTTCTTTAGGGACACTGTCAACGAATGTTCTGACATTCGTATTGACAAACATAGTTTTTAGGAGGGCAAAAAGGTGGTTCAATATAGATCTTATTCTTGCTTGACACAATTCAACTTTATCTTTGATAGACTCTATTTTTTGGTACTATTATCCTTGAGCATTACCAATGTGGACCTGTGTAACTAATTTCATCCTTTGAAGAAATAATTTATCAGGTCTATGGTGTTGGAGAAGGCAGTGATCTTTTAGTCTAGTATAATGTAGTAGTCACCAGAAAACTCATTATATGCAGTATTAGGAAAATATAAGACTTCTGGGAAGATGGAGGATTAGAGAGGCAGAGAGTTCACTGATCTCTCAGAAAGACAGCTAGAGAACAGGCAGAAGCTGTCTGGAAAACTGTTCTAAGGCTTAAGACATGAGGGGAAGTATTGGCACAGCCAAGATTACAGAGTGCTAAACTAAAGCAGAATCAGCTAGGGACCTCTGTGTGTAAATCTGCAGCAACAGCTGCTGTGTCCCATTCCCCTACGTTCACAGAAGACAGGAATGTGTCCTCTAGGCCTTGGCTGTTGGCAACTATGTAAATGTGTTGCAGGGGTCCACTTCCCCAAGAAAGGGAAAAGTGAAGGATACATCCAATGGCAGATTCAGGTTTTGGCCAGCTAAATTGGTATGTTGTTTCCCAGGGGTCACTCATTTCTAGAATGGCTGGGGCTGTGACATTGTTTGCCCTGGGACCTGGTAAGGAGTTAAAGATAATCTGTCTTCTCAAATAGCTACCCTACAGACCTGTTCTGGTTGTTTATTATGCAGAGGGAAGTGATGTGGAAATATATTTTCTTCCTGGGAAAAGGCAGAGTGCAGGCAGCCAAGGGAGGGGAGCAGCTTCTGAAGAAGTTTGATTTGCAAGGTTTGGCTCTGAATAGCCTGACCTCAGGGACTTTGCTTCTGAACCACGTGAAAACACTGCCCATCCAGGTGGAGTTCCAGTAAATGCATTCCCTCATAGGGTCTGGTGGCTGAATGAAGTCTCCTGATGAGTTGCATCTGCTGGTTGACCAGGAAGTGTATGCAAAGTAGGGGAAAATAAATAAATGACAAATTCTTGAAACCTTACTGCACCCTTCTTCAAAGCCATTAGAAACTGGTTTGAATCCCATTCCTGAGTCCATAGCTCTGATTTGTGCAGGTAAATAGTTACAATCCTAAAGGCCTAGAACAAGTTGAAGCAAGAATGAAAGAACAATGATAACAAACAGCTACTCAATGTTAAATCACTAGGAAAGTGAGAAAACCTGAGCATCAGAGTAAATTTACCATCACAATCATATTCCTAAATATCAGCAAAAAATTACTACCTTATTAAGAAAAAGGAAGATATGGCTCAGGCAAAGGAATAAAATCAAAGCACCAGACAAGACACAGAATCTGAGACAACAAATCAATGATGTTCTTTCAAATCTCCTATATCAAATCATGGGTTTGAAGGAAAACATCGCTAAAGAAATAAAAGACATTAAGAAGACACTGTGTGAGCACAAAAAAGAGGTTGAAATATGGAACAGAAAAATAGCAGAGCTTATGGAAATGAAAGGTATAATAGGTGAGATTAAAATAGAGTAAGGTCCTGAGTACTGTTGTGGTAACGGATGTAGGCCATTTTAAATCAGCACACACCACTCAGAACTGAGTGGGAGAGAGTGTGGTCTACAGTGTGAACTGTGGTCTATGGTTGGTGGCAAGGCTCCAGGATGTGTAAGTTCATTGAGGGTGGTGGGCCACACTGTGGGAGATGTTTGTGTGGGATGTGATGGGAGGTGTGGGAGGTGGGCAACGTGGGAATCCCAATGGGTTCCGTGTAATATTTTGGGTAATCTAAGCACCTCTTAAAATATATGTATATATATATATATAAACAACATTTTTGTAAGCAAATACACATATATGCATATATATTTATATATCATTTTGCAAATGTTTGTATGTATTGTGAGAATTTTGATTTTTACCCATAATAAAAAAATAAATAAAAAATAAATAAATTAAACTATAAAAAAAAAAAAAGATAACAATTAAAAAAAAATAGAGTAGGGTCATGCAACAGCAGATTTGAAATGATAGAAGACAGAATCAGTGATGCAGATGACAGAACAGCTGAATATGAAAGAAAGATGGAAAAAGTGAGGAAAGAATGGAAACAATTGAGCAAGGGATCAGCGAGTTGAATGATAGCATGAAGCAAACGAGCATATGTGTCATGGGAGTTACAGAAGGAGAAAAGAAGGGAAAAAGGACAGAAAGAATATTTGAGTATATAATGTCCCCAAATTTCCTAACTCTCATGAAAAATATGAATATTCATGTCCAAGAAGCAAAGCATACTCCAATCAGAATAAATCCATATAGACCTTCTCCAAGACACGTACGATGCAGAATGTCAAACACCAAAGATAAAAAGAAAATTCTGAAAGCAAAACGGGAGAAGCAAAACTTCACATACAAGGATGCCCAGTTTGACTTAGTTTGGATATCTCATCAGAAACCATGGAGGTAAGAAGGCAATTGCATTATATAATGAAGATACTGAAGGAACATAACTGCCAGCCAAGACAGTTTTATCTAACAAAACTATCCTTCAAATATGACAGTGAATTAAAATGTTCAGAAATAAACAGAAATGTGGAGAGTTCATAAATAAGAATCAGCAGCTAATCAGGAAAAATGGAGGCAAAAATGTGGTATAATTATGTTACTAAAATAGAAAAACTGCCAGCCAAGAATTCTTTATCTAGCAAAACTGTCCTTGAAATATTATGGTGATATTAAAATATTCACAGATAAACAGAAACTAAGAGAGCTTATAAACACGTGTCCAGCTCTGCAGGAAACACTAAAGGGAGTTTTGCAGTCAGAAAAGAAAAGACAGGCAAGAGAAACTCATAGGAGAAGGTAGAAGCGAAGACTATCAGACAGGGTAACCAAAAGGATAAAAAGACAAAAGAAAATAAGATATGACTTATGAAAGCCAAAGGATAAAAGGTTGAAATAAGTAATGCTTTTAGGGAGATAACACTGAATGTTAATAGATTAAAACCAATCAAAAGATAAAAGCTGAGGGAAGGGAAAAAAATGAATCATTCATATGCTATCTGCAGGAGACTCACCTTAGATCCAAGAATGCAAATAGGCTAAAAATGTAAGACTGGAAAAAGATATTTAACACTTAGAGTAAGCAAAAGAGAGCAGGGGTAGCAATACTGCTGTTGGACAAAACAGACTTTAAATGTAAAAAAATATATATATATAAGAAATGCAGGAAACCATCATATATTAATAAAATGGACAATCCCCAAGAAAGGAGTAACATTCATAAATATCTACAGATCTAACTATGGGTGCCCCAAAATACATATGGCAAACTTGAAAAACTGAAGGGAGAAATAGATTTCTCTCCAATAATAGTTGGAGATTTCAACATGCCACTCACATTAATAGATAGAACAATTCAACAGAAGATCAACAAGAAAAAGAGAATATGATAAATGGGCTAGACCTGATAGACATTTACAGAACATTGCTCCTGAAATCAGCAGGTTATACATTTTTATCAAGTCTTATGGATCTTTCTCCGTGATAGATAACATATTGGGTCACTAAACAGGTCTCAATAAATATAAAAAGTTTGAAAATATACAAAGCCCCTGCTCTGACCAAAATGAAATGAAGCTGGAAATCAAAATTGATGGGAAAGGGGACACTCCTAAACTAAACTTCGTTCAAAAAAGAAATTGCAAGAGAAAGTAGTAAAATATCTCAAGGTGGACACATGAACAAAAATTATCAAACCTTAGGGGATACAGCAAATGCAGTGCTGAGAGGGAAAAGTATAGCCACAAACGCCTGTATTAAAATAGAAGAAAGAGCTAAAATAAAGGACCTAACTGTACACCTGCCAGAACTAGAAAAAGAACAGCAAACCAATCCCAAACCAAGCAGAATGAAAGAAATAACAATGTAAATAACAAAATATAAAGCAATAACAATGTAAATGACAAAAATAAATGGAATTGAAAATAAACAAACAAAAACAATAGTGAAAATCAACATAATCAAAAGCTGGTTTTTGAGAGGATCAATAAAATCATTGGTGAACGCTTAGGTGGATTATAAAGAACCACTGCTAGGTATATACCCACAAGAACTGAGAATAGGTACATAAAAAGACAACTTCAAACTGATTTTCATTGCAGCATTATTCACAATTACCAAAAGATGTAAACAATCCAATAATCCATCAACTGACAAATGAATAAACAAACTGGTATCCACACACAATGGAATACTCTTCAGGTTTCAGAAGAAATGAAATCGTGCAGTATATGACAACATGGATGAATCTGGAGGAAATTATGCTGAATGAAGTAAGCCAGACACAAAAGTACAAATTTGTATCATTTTATTATTATGAGCTAAATATAATGAGAAAATTTATGGAGTTATTAGGTAGAATATAAGTCACCAGAAAATAGAATGGGATTAGAGAATGGAAAGCTGAGGTTTAATCAGCGCAGAATCGGTTAAAAGGTTGTTTGTAAGTTTCTGGAAATGAATTTTAAGTCTGAAAGCAAATCATGGAGTTTGTAATTATAAGTGCTAATATATGGGTATGATAGTGATTAAAAAGCAAAATCTAAGGATATGAATATCACCAGAAGGAAAGCTAAAAATTGAATCATGGGATTGTACAGCATACTAAACTTCTTGTGAAAAATGAGAGTAGATAATAGTGAATATAAAAGAAGGTTTATCTGCAAATCAGGTCAAATGTATATTTATGCTTTAGAAGATGTTAGTATCAAGCTACTATTTTGGGCAGGAATACAACCAAAGCACTCTATGGACAGTAGTGTATTGTAATATATTAAAAATCTTCCATCAGTGGTAAAAATAAAGTGAAAGGAACTAGGCAAAATTACTACATATTGTTTGTATCCATCTCTACAAAATGTAAATGCAAAATTAGAGACACATATATTTTAGCAGTTATGTATGGCAGGAAAGAATAGAGATTTGAAAGGTGACTAATAAGGGATAAGGATTATTTTTTGTTTATTTTCTGTCACATTCTTTTCTATTTTTTGTTTTTGAGTAACAAAAATACTCTAAAATTGATTAAAATGATAAATACATAAATCTATGATTATACCAAATGCCATTGATTGTATACTTCAGATGAACTGTATAGTTTATTAACGTTTCAATAAAAGTGATTATAAAATTTTAAAATATAAATTATCAGAATTAATCTAAAATTAAAAAATATATAAAAAAGCTAATCTCAGGAAAGGGTCCCTCCTTGGAATTCCAAAGCAACTGGCCATTTTATTTTATTTAACAGTTTCCCCCCATTTGGGCTTTGTCCCAATGAAATTTGACCAAAAAACTTCCATCACTACCACTGATTTATTTTCTTGTCAAACCTTTGAGTTAGCATGGTCAGTCATTATGATCCTTTTTACTTTTTCATTTTTTTGGTTTCCTTTCTTGATTGAAATAAGATTCTAAAGGTGGCTGTTAGATCATATGTAAGACCCTTGGTGTAGGGTTACAACACAATAAATAAGGGAGAAAACTTATATAATATTGACATTAACTGTAAAAAAACAGTAAATGTCAAAGTTTATTCAAGCTAAAAACTTTCATCAAATTAAAAGTGAATGGAATATCTTTCCTCTGATAGAAAGCATCTACCAAATCAAAACAAAACAAAAAACACGCGTTTCATTCCTGGAGGCTGAGTATATTACTATAGGTCAACTCTCATCACTATAAATTCTAGAAATAAATGAATGCCTACCTGAAGACAATATAGAGCAGTCATCAAATAGATTATTGAAGAAGATGATGATTGGAGTAATAGTATGTCAATGAGTGAGTTTCCCAATTTTACATCTAAAAGCATGATAGCAGAGTTGAACCTATATCATGTGGAGGAAATATACTTAGGATATTTATATCATATTCTAATATGATATAAATATATAATATTTAAAAATATATAAGAATTTTCTGTTGATAAGAAAGGCTATTTAACATATATGCAAATTATACATTGATAATAACTTTGAAACAATATGGATATATATGTGAAACAATATGTATATATATTCAAACATAAACAAAAATCTGATGTGGTGATATGGTTGTGTTTTAGTTTTCTAAACTGCTCAAGCAGATACCATAAAATGAGTTGGCTTTTAACAATGGGAATGTATTAGTTTACAAACTTACAGCTTCCAGGCTAAGAAAAATATCCAATTACGACATCATCAAGAGATGCTTGTTTTCTCTTCATAGACTGGGTGCCTCTGGACTCCTGGTCCCCTGTCACGTGGCAAAGCACATGACAGAATCTGCTGTTCTCTCCCTTCTCTTCCAGATTTCATTGCTTCCATTTTGTTGCTTCCATGGCTTTCTTTTTCTCTCTGCATTCATCCCACTTATAAATGACTCCAGTAAGAGGATTAAGACCCACACTGGCCCAAGCCCTAAGTAAATTATCCTAGTCAAAATGCCCTAACTACAATATGTTTACACCCACAGGAATGGAATAACACCCACATTTATACGTCTCTGTGCCTGATTTGGCTGAGAAATCTGGTATGCTAAGGTTGTCACCAAGAGGACAATTCTACCAAAACAAGTTATTCAGGTAGTAGCAGCTAGAGAAAACAAAAGGATAATTAAAAATAAATAGAGGGAAAACAAAAAACAAACACTGCAGTTTAACATTTCTGGAGGAGGAAGAGGGGAAAGGAAGTTTGCTCCTGAGGATGAAATAAGTGCACATGTAGTATAATCTCAAAAAATTGTGCCATATTTCAAACTGAAAATCAGGTGAATAAGGGCTGAAAATATGGTTTGTTCAACATGAGCTATTACGAAAATTCAATAAAAGTTGAACCAAGTGTAAAGGAGGAGCTTTAGCAAAATCAACCAATAAGAAAGTGATAGGCTAAAGAAAGAAACTGAGCATAGAATAAACACAGGAAAAAGATCAGATGCTGAAACACCAACAAAAATTACAAAACATTTTAAGAAACAGGAAAATATGGTCCAGTCAAAGAAACAAATTAAACTTCTAGACAAAACACAGGATCTGAGACAACTAATTACAGGTATCCAAATAATACCCTCAATCAATTCAATGAGAAGGATAAAGACATTAAGCATATTAAGAAGACACTGGGTGAACCCAAAGAAGATTTTGAAAGCTTTAAAAGAAAATTAATAGATCTCATAGAAATGAAAGACACACTGGATTGAGAGTAAAAATATATTAGAGTCATAACAGCAGATTTGAAATAGCTGAGGAAAGAACAAATGAATTAGAAGACAGAGCATCTAAACTTGAAAAGACAGGAGAAGAGAGAGAAAAGAATGGAAAAAAATTGAACAGGTTCTCTGGAAATTGAATGCCTGCATAACACACAAATATATGCATTATAGGTGTCCTGGAAGGATAAGATAACAGAAAAGGGGCAGAAAAATACTAAAGGAAATAGTGACAGAAAATTCCTCAACCCATATGAAAGACAAAATTATCTATCTCCAAGAAGGACAACATACTCTCAACAGAACAATTCAGAACAAACCTACTCCCATAGACTATTCAAAATGTCAAGTGCCACTGATAGAGAATTATGAAAGCAACAAGAGAAAAGCAATTCATCACATACAAGAGACACTCAATAAGACTAAGTCTTGATTTCTCATCAGAAACCATGGAGACAAGAAGGAAGTGTTATGATATATATAAGTTACTGGAAACTTCAAACCAATAATTCTATATCAGGGAAAACCATCATTCAAAAATGAAGGTGAGGTTAAAGTTTTCACAGATAAACATAAACTGAAAGAGTCTGGCACGAAAAGACAAAACTTACAAGTAATACATCAGGGAGTGCTGTAACCAGAAAGGAAGAGACTGGAGAGAGAAGTAGAAATGCTTATTAGTGAGGGTAAATAAAAGGATAAACAGACATAAAATAGTAAGATATGACAATGGAAAGCCAAAGGATAAACTATATGAAGTAAGTAATGACATTACAGTAATAATATTGAGTGTTAATGGTCTGAACCACCAGTCAAAAGACACAGACTGGCAGAATGGAGAATATATATATATATCAGTCATCAATGTGCTGTCTACATGAAACTAACCTTAGATGCATGGACACACATAGGATGAAAGTGAAAGTTTGAAAAAAATTATTCCACACATCAGTACCTAGAAAAGAGCCAGAGTAGCTAGACCAATATAGGGAAAAATATAATTTGATTCCAAAACTGCCTAAATAGACAAAGAAGGAATTTATATATTAATAATATGGGGGATTCACCAAGAAGAAATAACAATAATAAATATTAATGCAACTTACCAGGTGCCCAAAAATATTGTGGCCAACACTGGCACAAGTGAAGGGAGAAATAGTTGTCTCTACAATAATACTTGGAGTTATCAATACAGGACCATCATCATTAGACTGAACATCTGGACACAGGATCAAAAGGAAAAAAGAAAGCTTCAATAATATGGTAAATGAACTAGACCTAATAGACATATATAGAATATTGCACCCTAAAACAGCGGAATATACATTATTTTCAAGTGCTCATGGCTCCTTCTCCATGATAGACAATATTTTGTGTCACAGAAAAAGTCACAATAAATTTTAAAAAGATTGAAATTATACAAAGCATTTTCTTTGATCATAATAGAATGAAGGTAAAAAGTAATAATAGGCAGATAAAAGGAAAACTCACCACTATAAGGACATTAAACAACACATACTTAAACAATCAGTGAGTGAAATAGAAATTACAAGAGAAAACAGTAAATACCTCCAGGTGAATGAAAAGGAGGAAAAAAACATATCAAAACATATAGGATACTTGAAGGCAGTGCTGAAAGTAGTATTTATTGTCCTTAATGCCTACATTGAAAAAGAAGAATGAGTTCAAATAAAAGGCCTAAGTGAATACGAGGAGGAAATAGAAGAACAGAAAACTATTCCAAAAGCAAATAGAAAGAAAGAAATAACAAAGAATAGAAGAGAAATAAATGAAATTGAGAACAAAAACAAAAAATGAGACAATCAACAAAACCAAAATTATTTCTTCAAAAAGATAAAAAAAATTGATAAACTCTTAGCTTAACTGACAAAGAAAAAAAGAGAGCAAGAGAAGCTGCAAATAAATAAAATCAGAAATGAGAGGAAGTTCATTACTATTGATCCCATAGGAATAAGAGATTTCATAAGAAGATAATATTAAAAAATCATGCCAAATTAGACAATATAGATGAAATGTACAAATTCCTTAGAAAAACGTGAACAAATTACACAGACCCTACAAGAAATAGACACCTCACCAAACCAATCATAAGTAATGAGATTGAAATAGTCATCAAAAAACTCCCCAAAATGAAAAGCTCAGTACCAGCTAGCTAGCTGCAAAGGGAAAGTCTACCAATCATTCAAAGATTTAATACCAATCTTCCTCAAACTGTTCTAAAAATTTGAACAGGAAGGAATGCTAACAAACACATTCTATGTAGCCAACATCACCCTAATGCTAAATCCAGATAAAAATCCTACAAAAAAGTAAATTACAGACCAATTACTCTAATTAATATAGAGGAAACAATCCTCAACAAAATGCTTGCTAACTGAATACAAAATCACATTAAAGGAATTATACATCATCAAGAGGGTTTTATTCCAGGCATGCAAGGGTGGATCAACATAAGAAAATCAATAAAGTATACCATATTAATATATTGAAGAGGAAAACTCATATGATCATTTTGATTAATGAAGAAAAGGCATTTGACAAAATCCAGCATCCTTTCTTGATAAAAGCACTCTGAAAGATAGGAATAGAAGGAAACTTTCTCAACATGATAAAGTGCTTATGTGAAAAACCCACAGCTAATGTAATCAATGGTGAAAGACTGAAATCTTTCCTGCTGAGATCAGGAATAAGACAAAGATGCTCATTCTCTCCACTGTCATTCATTAGTGTGCTTGAAGTTCTAGTTAGAGAAATTTGGCAAGAAAAAGAAATAAAAATCATCCAAATAGGGAAAGAACAAGTAAACTTTCTGCTTTTCGTTTATGACATTATCCTATAGCTACAAAACCCTGAAAATTTCACAACAGTGCTACTAGAACTAATAAATGAGTACTGCAATGTGACAGGATACAAGATTAATACACAAAAGTCAATCAAATGTGTTTGTGTACACTAGTTAGGAGCAATCTAAAGATTAAATCAGGGGGAAAAAATCCTTTTATAATAGTGACTAAAAATCAAGTATATAGGAATAAACTTAACCAATGACTTCTATTCAGAACTACAAACTTTGCTGAAAAACCAAAGATCTAAATAAATGGAAGGATATTCTGCCTTCATGGACTAGAAGCCTAAATATTATTAGGATGTCAAGTCGATGCAAATTGATTTTCAAAATCAACACAATCCCAATAAAACTTCCAAAAGACTTTTTGCAGAAATGGAAAAATCAGTGTCAACTTTATTTGGAAGGGTAAGGGACCTGAATAGCCAAAAATGTCTCTAAAAAGAAAATCAAAGTTGGGGGCTTTCACATCCTGACTCTAAGCACATTACATAGCCACAGTGGTAAAACAGCGCAGGGCTGGCATGAAGAGACACATGGTCAGCAATGGAACAGAATGGAGAGTTCAGAAATAGACCCTCACATTTATATTCAAGTGGTTTTCAAGGAACGCTGTCAAGCCCTCCTAAGTGGGCCAGAAAAATCTATTCAACAAATGGTGCTGGGAAAACTGTGTATCCATATGCAAAATAAAGAAAGAGGACTTCTATTTCACACCTTATATAAAAAAAATGAACTCAAAATGAATCAAAGATCTAAACATAAATGTTAGATTCATACAAATCTTAGAAGAAAATGTAGGGAAACCTCTTCAAGATCTCATGATATGTGGTGGTTTCTTAAACCTTACAGCCAAAGCACAAGCAATGAAAGAAAAATTAGACAATTGGGACCTCCTCAAAATTAAACACTTTTGCACTTCAAATGACTTGCAGGAAGGTAAAATGGCAGACTATGTAAAGAAAGTTTTTGGAAACCACATATCCAAAAAGGGTTTGATTTCCATGTTATATAAAGAGATCATGCAACTCAATAATAAAAAGACAAGCAAACAAATTAAAAAATGGCAAAAGACTTGAATAGACATTTTTCAAAGAGGAGATACAAATGGCAAAAAATCACATGAGTTCAACATCATTAGCTATTAGGGAAATGCAGATTTAAACTACAGTGGGAGAGCATTTCACTCTTTTAATGACCATTCTTTTTTTTTTTTTTTTTTTTTTTTTTTTTTAGTGATTTTTTTAACTTATTGAAGTATATGACTCACACATAAACATACATAAAAAATAAGTGTATATTAAGTGTTGTGAACTTAAACACAAACATGCATAACATCATACAGGGCTTTCATACCTCACCCTACCAACAATACCTTGCATTGTTGTAAAACCTTGCGGCCTTGGCATCTGTGGAAGTCTGGACGTGCCACTGGTGGAGGAATCCACTCTGTGCCGCCCGCGGGAGCTTCAGGACTCAGCAGCTCTGCCTAGGACAGGAAGGAGCCATGGGTCTTGCGTGAGACAGAGTGGGGCGGTGGTACAGCGACGGTGCAGGGCCCGGGAACGCTGCAAGGCCTCTCACCATGGCCCCCATGGGCATCCGCCTGTCCCCATGTTCTGCCTACAGGGTCTCGGCTTGCTCTACCACCTCTTCCTGGATTTCCTGGCCGGCCTCTTCAGCCTCTTCACCTGGGCGGTGAGCAAGGTGGCGGTGGGACCCGGGGCTGACTGGGGCGTTGTGGATCCGCACAAGTTGCTGGCCAGTGTAAGTGCTGGCGGCCATGCGTGCCAGCGGTGATGAGGAACAGCGCGTCCGCGAGAGCAAGTCCAAGCCGAAGACGCGGGAAGGCGCGGAGAAGATGACCGGCGGCGGTGTGCTCTCCAGCTGCAAGATGTTCTGCTTGCTCAAGAGCGCCTTCCCCAGCGTGTAGATAAATACTGAGGAGCATGTGGATACAGATGATCAGGAAGTTATCTTATGGGATTATAATGTTCTCGAGGATATCCTGAAGGAAATAGCTACCCCTAAAAAGGTACCAGCAGATAGTGTTACTGTCTGGATTGACCCACCTGATGTGACACAGGAATATACAGAGGGCCTTCACCAATATGTCACTACCATGGTGTGTGGCTGTAAATGCAAACCTATACTAGGAGGGATCCATAAGCCATTTTCTGAGGATACAGCATGGCCATTGGTAGACGGTGGTTCAAATGTGAAAGCTTGCACTTCTTACGAGAAAAGCCCTAAGATAGTCCTGTCTCGCTCCCATTCAGGGATGGTCAAACAGGTTGCTTTTCAGACGTTTGGAAACCAAACTACAATTCTACGGACTGGCGGTGCTGGTATAAAGTGTTCGCGCTCTTGGCTCTGCCAGAGAAGAGTCAAGAAAAAGCTGGTCCCCATATCCATGTGACATACATCAAGAAGTGGGAAATTTGTGTTGACAATGCCATTTTAAAAGCCCTTGGAGGGCCTATGACCATTTTGAGTGGTGTCAAAAGAGGACTCCTTGCTAGCATCAGAATGAACAACTAGACTCTAGTCAGAACACTCCCGCATCAAGAGAAGATGGGACATAAATAAGCATTACTGTTTATAGGACAACACTTCTAGAGCTGAATATGGTCTACCTGAAATGCTGGAGGCTTTAAAGGGTCGCTCCAATGCGTTAAGACCATCCCGAACTGTTTTGAGTATTTATGAAGCATCAGAAACCTATTTTCCCAGTAATAGGATGCAAGATGAGGGAAAATGGGTTGTTTCATGTCTCCATTATTGTCTTTATTTTTGAGGCTCTTTTTGTACAGTTGTCATACATACAAGGTGCAAATTTATATTTGTGAATTAAAAGCGATAGCCAAGTCTACATTGTGAGTTACCATTTTCACACAACATCATGAGTCTTCACTATTTGTTCATACTTTCAGATAGAATTGGGCTGAAGAAAGGATTGACTTTTGTCGATATTTAATGCAACTTTACAATTAAATCTCATTGAAAATAAAGTGATCAGGGGATTTCTACCCTTAATTTGGATGGAAAGCACAGGAAGCCATACATCCATTAATATGTAACAAATGCTCTATTTATCTGTTACTGAATATTTCTTATAGATTAAAGAAAAGTTTAAACTGATTTTTTTTCCTTTAAAGTTTTAATAACAGTTCACCAGCCAGTAGAAAATATAGACTTATGATGGTTTGAATTGTGATTGCAATTTCTTGTTTGGGTGTTTGTTTTTGTATTATGAAAAGGGAATTTGTACCCATGGGTTTAACATTTCTGCCGTCTTGCTGTCAGGTTTCATTTTCCCTATGAAAGATGCATGGTTCCATCCTTCTCTTCCTCTTGACCCTGTAATCTTTAACTGGTAAGATTTGGTTTAAGGTTTCAGTGCTAGCCTTAAGATTTTGGCACCTTTTCTTTTTAGAGATGATATGCTATTAGGGAATATTAGGTGATAAATTATTTTCTTAATAATTAAAAGTTATTTGGCACTACATAAATTGAACTAGATTTCCTTATTTTCAAAACCACAAAATTTTAACTTTGTTTTAGTTCTTTAAAAAAAATCAGAAAAGTTAATGATCAAGAATGTGTTATGGTTGCTTTTACCATTAATAAATGGATCTACTCCAACCAAACTCTCAATATAATAACTTTTGAGAGGCCCTATCATTTCCCTTCAAATGAAAACAATGATGGTAAAAGTTATTTCTGATTAATTTTTTTCCTGATCAGTCTGGAGAATTTACTTGAAAGAAAGGTTGGGACATAGTAACTTGTACCACGGTAACTGAACCTTGCTTTGTGAACTACCTTTCATCAGATGTCTGGTTTCTTTCAGTGTGGTATGTGGATAATTCATGTAAAAAATTAGTACCACTATTTCATGTGACTTTGATGTCCTTGTGTTCTACAACTCACTTACAAGGAAAGGGGTTTCCCTCTCTCTCTCTCTCTCTCTCTCTCTCTCTCTCTCTCTCTCTCGCTTGCTCTCTTGCTCTCTATCTCTTCTTTCAATTTTTAACTCTGTGGCAGCTTTCTGTTTATTACCTATCTTAGAGGTAAAAATTGACTTAAAATGGAATTCCAGCCTGGTGGAATATTTCTGAACTTGAAGTTTGGGTATCAAACTGTCCAAATGCCTTTAATTCCTCTTAATTAATTGAGTATAGTTCTCAAGTACACAAGTTTCCTTCCAATCTCTAGCAAAAGATCACACATTTGATAAGGTGATAGGCCTCATCAGGTAGTGAAAATTCATTCAAGTTTTGGTTGGTTTGAACACTTGGTTTTAGACAGGGCTTGTAATTCTAAAAAGGATATTAAAGGCCTTATCTTTTTACTTTGCAGGAAGCTGAGGAAACACTTTTTTCTCAGGAGAGTTGGCAAAGGCTGCAGTTGCCAGAGTCCTGTGGTATAACCAGCCATTATAATTGTAATATGTCACACTTTCAGGGAAATTGGACTGGCATAGTAGGAATTGGAATTTTATTGGAAGGGTCCCCTCACCCAATATTATAGGGATATTTTCTGATTTAATGGAAACAAAACTAGTTCACATAATAAGAACAATTGCTTTGGTGTTAATTTTAATTTCATTAATCTGCATGTAGATAATCACTTTGTGAAGGGTTTGTGTTGTGTGCCAAAATTAAGATACCAGCTGACAGTTAAATGCATTGTTTTCATAATTTGTTGGCTATAGTCTAGTAACTAATGATTAAATCCTTTACAGAGCATTTTTTTAAACTGTTTTGTTTCTGAAAGTAGATATACATTGCAGAATTAGAATAAGCACAAAGAATAGTATTTATATTTATTTATGAGGCATGATTGTGTCAGAACATACCAGGAAAGCATCTTCATGAACAGGTCAAATTATTCACTGAGACATGTAATAGTCTCCCAGGTTTACAAAAATGAAATTATTTCAAATACAGTGAAAAATGCCTGAGGAGGCAGGTGAATTTAGTGACCCTCACCTCCCCAACTCTTGGTCTTCCCTTTCCTTGTCTTTTCCCTTATTTAGGGGATAACTTTCCCTTACAGTTGAGTTTCATGCATCACATTCAGTAGCAGCAGAGACGTCAGTAACCTCAGTATCCATCAGCTGTTCCCTTCTTCTGCCCCCTTAATCTCCTCTACCCTATTAGCTATTTCCCTTGCCTATTAATTTTCTCCTTTGGTCTTCTTTTCTGTCCCTGTTTTTTAGCCAGCATATTCTACTCCCAACACCTTCCCCCAACTTCTATATGTACCCATTTCTCTCAAAGACTTCTTAGAAAGTAAAGGAAAATCACCTTCAAATCCATGAAGCTTTAAATTGTAAAGTCTAATCTGGTATTTCTCTCTTTTCAAAGCATACCTTCTGACTCATCCTTCAAAAATATGAATGTAGAAAATATAAGGGAGTTGGGTGGATAAGTCTGTTAGTGAAAAAGCTTCATGCTTGGATCCGTGTTAGAGTTGCGATTACAAAGGTCTACAAGATGGGTCATATTTGAGTTATGTTTTCCAATTGCCCCATCCTCTGATTTAAATGTTTCTTTTTTGTTTATTTAAATCAATAATATTCAGATGAGGTGTTTATGGTTGTATAATGAAGTAACATATGCATTTTGGTTTCTGCATTATACAAAACAGTTGTGAAACTTCTTCCTTTTTGTTATATGCACCCTTTGGATATTTTGCAAATTGTTGCTGAGGAGGTGTGGGTGGGATGGTGGATAAGAAGAGGATGGTGGAGGAAATAGAGGCAGCTCAATGGAAGGATTGCAGAAAGAAGATGCAGAGGAAACATCTGCCCTGTCCCCTTGATCAGATGTTCAATTGAAAAATTGGATTTCACTAATATTTGAAGGCAATGACTATCTCTTATAGTCCAGCAGAATCAAAGAAAGCTGGAGAGTGACCCCTGTCCCTCAGAGAAGAACATGGCCAACTTGCCTCCTTGGAGAAAGTCTTTAACAGATTAAAAACCTGCAACTACCTATCTTGGCCATGTGTTGCATTGGCCCTGGATATGAACAATGAATTTTGCCTTTTAGATCTTGGTTGAATTTAAAGACATATTTAATTATTTTCAGGCTATGGCTACAGATAGTCCATCCTGTGACTGTTCTGTAAAATAAAACCTAATCCTCCATAGATTCACATTTATCCTAAAAAAAAAAAAAAAAAAAAAAAAAAGTTGTGCTTTAACAATAGGGCATTGTATGTTAATAGGAAAAGTAAAATCTTTTTTTTTAATAGTTGGGGAAAATAGGCACTTTTTGCCATTAAAATGTCTATTCTTTCAATGTTTTTAATAGCATATTAGATTTGGGAGGATTTATTAAAATTAAAGTTGGTATAAAATTATTTTTGCATAATCTGGCATTTACAACTAAAGCACATTTTTTTTATAACAAACTGGCATCATGATGCATGTAGATTTGAAATTGTACTTCGTCTTTAGCTTTTTAATTTAAATTAATATAGGAACAAGATAGATCACATATTTTTATTTTACTTTAAAATAAATATTTTAAATATGCTATTATATTTTTCCTCCTAGTCCTCTAGAATAATTTTGGTTAAAAAATAGCTATTTATTGATGATAGCATATCAGTCATTTATTAATGTTAAAAATACGGTGTGAAGGGGTCTGATTCTGATTAGCAGTTTACTGAGAAGGTGAGAAGACTTGAACTTTAAACTTCAAAAGCAGGTTTTAATTTTATGAGATGCTGGTTTATGTTTATTGTTTATTTTTATTTCATCACTACCCGGAAGGTGTATGCATTCTTATTTCCCTTTGGTAAAGGCTTATGGGAAAGCATTTATTTATTTATTTATTTATTTATTTTTAATTGTGTGGTGATATAGTTTGGTAGGAAATGAGATTTATTAATAGTCTTCCTTAGAGATAATATAATCCAAACTGTCAGAAGTTCAGGATGTGAATAACAATACAACTTGTTATATATTGTGTTTGTAAGGGTTCACTAAAGTATTATCATTAACATAATTTGTGTAAATTGCAAAAGCAGAAACTGTGATGTTTGAGTAGTAATATGTACATTAAAATTCTCTGTGAGTGTAAGTTATACACGTAGTAAAGTTTTATTCAGGAAAGACATGCTCATTCTGTATTTTTTAAAGTAGGTAATAAAGCATACCCAATGTCATTAGCTCAATTAACCCACAAAAAGTTCTCATATCCCCAAATTCTCCTAACCTCTCTGTCATGTTGAGTTACAGAGGGAACATTTATGGGCTTTAATTTACATGTAAATATGGACTTTAATTTTGTGTACCATTTCTCTTCACTACTGATGGTAGCCAACACTAGCTTTTTAAAGTTCCTCTAACAGGGACAAAAGTGGCACTGCTAGAGCATGCTTTTCCCATTTGGCAGTGTTACTGAAGCAACTAGACAGGTGTACTCCTGCGGGTTGAGTTCACACTAAAACCATGTCCACATCCCTGCCTCTTCAGATTTTAATTTTTGTCATCCTGTTAATCCATTTCTTATATTGGTCTACCTTAAAGATGAGACAAACTAAAGTAAAATAAGTTCTTTTCTTTTGAACATCCCTTCCCCTTATGCACATTTAAAGCTGTAAAAGAATGGAGTATTTCCGAGTCCCAAGACATGCTCAGACAGGAGTTTTGCCTACTTATGCTCCTGACCTGCCTCTCACCACACTACCAAATGTAAGCAGTACCCAATTTTAACCTCTACAAGGACATAAACTCTCTTCCCTGATTTTGGAGCAGCTTGTAGTTACCTCACTTATAGCAGTCATTTTGATATATACTGTTACCAATGTAAACTTCTTAAGGGCAGGGTTTGTGTCTTGTTGATATTATATTTCCACCACAACCCCAGCACCAAGCCCAGTGTCTTGCACAAGTAAGGTGTCTAATGTATGTTAAATTAAATTGACTAAACGGTTACTACTTGCATTAGCATATTTCAGGCCTTCCTTGTGTAATCTGATTGTTTCCTTTGTTTCTTCTGCAAATATTTCAATTATGATTATCACCTGCTGCCCCTACTAAATCATTTAAAGAAATTTTGCCTACTTTCATTCAGATACTACCCAACGACCACTTAGCTCTAACAAATGTGATTGCCTCCCGTGAAATGATTATCTCAAACTCTCTGCCCTTGGATATACTTTGCCAAACTGAAATGTGAATTCTCTGAATAAATTGGTTATGACTGAAAAAAGAATTGAAAAACCCAGAAAACTACAAGTGCTATAGGGGATATGGAGAAAAAGGAACATTCTTTCACTGTTGGTGGGAATGTAGAATGTTGAAGACTTTGTGGAATCCAGTTTGGCTGCTCCTCAGGAAGCTAGATATAAAACTGTTGTGGGATCTGACAAAGAACTACTGTTTGATCCAACAATACCATTACTAGGAATATCTTCAGGTGAACTGAAAGCAAGTGTATGAGTCAGCCAAAGGGGTGCTGATGCAAAACACCAGAAATATATTGACTTTTATAAAGGTTATTTATTTGGGGTAGAAGCTTACAGTTAACAGGCCATGAAGCATAAGTTACTTCCCTCTTCAAAGTCTGTTGCCATGTGTTGGAACAAGGTGGCTGCCAATGTCTGCCAAGAGTTCAGGCTTCCTGGGTTCCTCTCTTCCCAGGGTTTGTTTCTCTCTGGACTCAGCTGCCCTGCTCTTTCCACAAGGCCAGCTGTTGACTCTCAAGCAACTGGCAATATCTTTCTCCCCAGGGCTCAATTCTCTCCAGGCTCAGCTGCTCTGTTCCTTTGCATGCTTACTTCCTGTGCTCCAGCATTAAAACTCCAACCTCCCTTGTCTGTGGTGCAGTTTCTCTGTGAGTCCCCACCCACCAAGGGGGCAGGGATGCAATGTCCTACTGATGTGACCCAATCAAAGCCTTACTCATTCTTTAATCAAGTAAACCTCTGAATCCAATATAATCTAATATGCATGGAGGCACATACCAGTTTACAAACATAATCCAATATCTATTTTTGGAATTCATAAACAATATCAGACTGCCACAGTCCACCCTCAGAATTCCTAAAAGACATACGATATGCAAAAACTTTATTGCAGTAACAATAGTAAGTACAAAACAATATCATAGTCAGTTTAAAGAACTATATTTTGTCTTGGGGCAAAGTCCCATTTGGCTGTAGACCAATGAAACTTACAAAACAATTTATCTGCTTCCAAAACGTAAAGGGACAGAGAAAGGAAAAACATTTGTTTTACCATAAGGAGAAATTTGGAGGGAACATGAGTCATCGGTCCTCAAGAGTTCAGTAAACCTGCAGGGCATACTCCATTCAATTTCGAAATCTGAGAGTCATTCTTAAGAAGATGGTTTCTTCTTCTTGGGGCCACATGGGGACCCACCCTTTTCCCAGTCTTCCCCAATGGCCATTTTCTTGGTTTCACCCTCATCAAGCATGTGGGTGGTGACCAAGTTCTAGACCTCATCCTCCAAGAGGATTAGGGTGATTGCCACACTTAACCCAATCTTTGGGTTAGTTTGAACCCCCCTAGTACAGTGAAGTGAAGACAACATCCTCCCTAACCTTTGGCATACAGGCTCAACCCTCTCAGAGCCTTTCTTAATCCATGGGGGACATTTGTACCCCTCTCAGACCTATGGGGTACTGACCTTAACAACACTAATCCTTGAGGAATGTGCCCCAGCCTCTATGCATGCTGAGGTGGCAAAAATCTCCCTGAACATCAGGCAGGAATGTCCACTCTCTTCAACTGCCAAGGCAAACTCTCTCTGTACACAAGGGTGGGGTTCATCTCTTGGCTCAAGCCGATGTCTTAATTCTAGATCTCAGCTTCCATGTTTTTTCTCTTAAACCTGTTTCCCCTTCCATCTCTCCCATTGATTTCCTCTTTTGTCCAAGCTGACCGTGGTTTAGTTCATATAGCTGTTTCAAAAAGTTTGTTGGTTTAGCACAAAGGAAGCAGGGGTCCAAGCCATCAGACAGTAAGACTTCCACAAGTCTGTCCTAGATAACTGCATTTTTAATCCTGATTTACAAGTTCCAAGTTTAGGTAAGTCCTCAGATGGGACACTATCATCTGGGAGCTTGATTTCCAGAGACTTGGAATTTACAGATTCAGTTTCTGTTTACTTTTTGCCAGTAGTTCAGTCCTCACCTTATCTTTTTCATCTAGCATTTTGCTATAAGTTACAAGGATAAGCCAAGCCACATTATCTGAGCTTACTTTGGAAAGTTCTTCAGCTAAATGCTCAGGTTTGCCATTTTCAAATTCTGTATTCCATAAAACATCAGGAGTTAATCTTGCTAAGTTTTCTATGACTTTAAAACATGGATCATCTTTCCACCAATTTCCAATAAGAGTTTCATAATTTACTTCAAAGGCATCATAAAAAGACTCTGTAGCATTCATATTTCTAGCCTCAGTATCTACAAAACACTGTAGATCTTTTCTACCAAGCATTTCACAACTTTTCCAAAAAATACCCCTTGTCAATTTATAAAACCATTCCAGAATTTTGGTAATTGCAAAAGCACAACCCCTCTCTCTGGTACCAAATTCTGTTCTAGTCAGCCAAAGGGGTGCTGATGCAAAACACCAGAAATCTGTTGGTTTTTATAAAGGATATTTATTTAGGGAAGAAGCTTACAGTGACCAGGCCATAAAGCATAAGTTACTTCCCTCACCAAATCTGTTGCCAAGTGTTGGAACAAGATGGTGCTGAAATCTGTCAAGAGTTCAGTCTCCCTGGGTTCCTCTCTTCCCAGTGTTTGTTTTTCTCTGGACTCAGCTGCTCTGCTCTCTCCACAAGGCCAGCTGTAGACTATCGGGCAACCAGCACTGTCTCTCTCCCTGGGGCTCGATTCTCTCTGGGCTCAGCTGCTCTGTTCCTCGGCATGGTTACTTCCTTGACTCCAGCATTAAAACTCTATCCTCCCTTGTTTGTGGTGCAGAGTCTCTGTGAGTCCCTACTGACCAAGGGTCAGGGATGCAATATCCTACTGATGTGGCTGAATCAAAGCCTTAATCATTCTTTATTCAAGTAAAAGTGAAACCTCTGAATCCAATATAATCTAATATGAATGGAGAAACAGACCACTTTACAAACATAATCCAATATCTATTTTTGGAATTTATAAACAATATCAAACTGCCACAGCAAGGATGTGAACTGACATTTGCACACCAATGTTCATTGCAATATTATTCACAGTTGTTGAAAGATGTAATAAATCTAAGTGTCCATCAATCAATGAATGAATAAACAAAATGCGATATGTACAAAAGATGGAAAACTATTCAGCTGTAAGATGACATGGCATTGCAAATGACAACATGAATGAACCTTGAGGACTTTATGGTGAGGAAAATAAGTCAGAAACAAAAGGACAAATATTGTATAATATTACAAATATGAACTAATTATGATGAGTGAACTCATGGAATTAAAATCTAGAATATAGGTTACTGAGAGATAGAATGAGGTTTGAGAAGAGGAATTGATGTTTTATATATATGGAATATTACGGTTATTTTAAAGGCTTCCAAATGGAAAGAGTAGACAGTAACACATTATAGTGAGTATAACTAATATTACTGACTTATAAATATAAGTCACTCACTGTGAGTGAAAGGATAAGCTAGGGACATAAATGCCAATTAAAAGAAAGCTATAGTATAACCTAGGGCCTTATAACATTGTGAACCCAGTGATGGATGATGACTGTGGTTAATACTACAAATACAAGAAAGTTTTTTTTATTGAAATAGAATAAATGCATGTAATTCTTACAAGGTGTTAAAATTTGGGGATACATGGGAAAATACAACTAATATAGGGGAGTAAGCAAGTATATGGCATTTTTCCTTTTGGAGAGATGAAAACATTCTAGAAATGACAGAAAAACTCTATGATGAAACTGAGAGCCACTAACTGTACACTCTGGATGGATTATTCATGGTATGTGGATGTATAACTGAGAGAACCCTGCTATGGTTGATGGGCTATGGTTTATACTACAAATGTGAGAATGTTACCTCATGAATTATAACAAATGTCCAATACATGGTGTCACTAGTAGGGTGACTTATGGAAAAAATACACCAAATGTAAGCTACAGACTATAGGTAACCATATTTGTTTTCCAAATATGTTTTACCTACTTATGAACACACACAAGCAATATTTTCTTAAATTCTTTCCTTCACATATTCACCAACAGTTGGTGAATCTAGATATATATTTTTTACATCCTATGGAATATGTGGCAGTAACAAGTGGATATACTTTTTATTTTCCTTAAAAACCAAAGTTGCAGAATACACTGCTATGTGTAAACCATGATTTTGCAATTTCTCTGCCTTAGAATAGCTTTTTATTCCTTAAAAGTTACATTTTTTAACTTTTAAAATTGATGTTTATCATTCATACATGAACACCCATGAACAATAAGTTTATAGTAAAAGTTGTGAACCTACAACACAAACATGCATATTATCATACAGGACTCCCATACATTACCCCACCATCAACACCTTGCATTCTTGTGAAACAATTGTTACAAACTATGAAAAATCATCATCAAAACATTACTACTAACTATATACAATGTCTTAATCCATCTGTTGTTGACACCCTGTATTAATATTACATACTTATTACAGTTCATGAGAGAATGTTCTCATATTTGTTCAGTTAACTGATGTCCATATTCTATCTCAGGTTTTATTGTGTTATACAGTAACATGCTTTATAAAATCCAGTCAAAGTGTACACTCAGTAGTTCACATATTCATCAAAGAGTTGTGCTGTCATTGCCTCAGTCAATTTTAGAATATTTTCATTATTCTAAAAGAAGAAATCTCAAAACCCCTTATACCCCCATATTTTTGTCCCTTAGAATTGAGATATCTTATTTGCCATTGCTATAAAAACTTTACAACATTACTCTTAACTATCATTGAAAAGTTACATTAGTTATAATTTCCCCATGTATCACCATATTCTTATTACTTTCTAAAAGAACATTCTTATACTCTTAACCAGATCTCCATCCACCACTGAAATCACTGTTATACAGTTCCTACATTATTCTCTAGCTTCCTTTCAATTGAAATATTACTTCCACTGACTACCCCTTTCAAACACAATCTCATTTTTAAATCAGCAATGTTAATTATACTCACTATAATGTATTAAAATCACCTCTAATCATTTCCACATATTTAGAATAAAATATTAAAAATTCTATGTACATTAAGCTTCAGCTTCCCTTCTCAACCTGCATTCAATTACCTAGTAACCTATACTCTAGAGTTTACCTCCATGAATTTATTCATCATTTTAGTTCATATTAGTAAGACCATACAATATTTGTCCTTTTGTGTCTGAATTATTTCAATCAACATAACATCCTCAAGGTTCATCCATGTTGTCATATGCATCCTAATTTCATTTTTCTTACAGCTGAGGAGTATTCCATTGTATGTGTAACCACATTTTCTTTATCTACTTATCATTTGATGGACATTTGGATTGTTTCCATCTTTTAGCAATTGTTAATAATACTGTTATGAAGATCAGTGTACCAACATCAGTTGGCATCATGCTTTCAGTTCTTCTGAATATCTTCTTGGTAACTGGATTACTGGGTCATAAGACAGTTCTATTTTCAGTTTGTTGAGGAACCACCAAGTGTCTTCCACAAAGGCTGCACCATTCTACATTCCCACCTCTTTTTCTTCATACTCTCTCAGTTTTCTGTTTTTATAATAATGGCCATTATATAGGTGTGAAGTCATATCTCGGTGTAGTTTCGATCTGCCTTTCCCTAATAGCTAATGATGTTTTACATTTTTTTCATGTGATTTTTGGCCATTTATATTTTCTCTTTGGAGAAATGTCTGTTCAAGTTTTTGCCCATTTTTAATTTGGTTGTTCGTCTTTTTTAAAATTATCATTGGGTTGTATGATCTCTTTATATACCATTGATATCAAACCCTTATCATATTTATAGGTACCAAGTATTTTCTCCCTTTGAGTAGGCTCCATTTTCACTTTCTTGACAAAGTCTTTTGACGCACAAAACGGTTTTAAAATGAGAAGATCCCATTCATCTATTTTTTCTTACTTTGCTCATGCTTTGGGTGTAAGTTTTAAGAAACCACCACCTAAGACAAGATCCCTATATTTTCACTATATTTTTTCCTAGGAGTTTTATGGATGTAGGTTTGATATATAAGTCTTTGGTCATTTTGAGATAATTTTTGTATAAGGTATGAGATGTAGGTCCCCCTTCTTTCTTTTGGATGCCAATATCCAGTTCTCCAACACGATTTTCTAAAGAGACTCTTCTGGCCCACCTGGGTGAGCTTGACATCCTAGTCAAAATTCATTTCCCCATGAAGTTGAAGATCTATTTCCGAACACTCAATTCTATCCCATTGGTTCAAATATTTATCTTTATGACAGCACCATATTGTTTTTATCACTGTAGCTAAGTAGTATGTTTAAATTCAGGAAGTGAGAATCCTCAATCTTTGTTCTTCTTTTTAAAGATATTTTTGGTATTTGGGACCTGTTACCCTTCCAAATAACTTTGATAACTTGCCTTTCCATTTCTGTAAAAAAAAAAAAAAAAAAGACTCTTGGAAGTTTTAATAGGATTGCATAGAATCTGTAGATAAATTTGTGTAGAATTGAGATCTTTATGATATTTAGTATTCCAATCCACATTCATGGAATAGTCTTCCATTTATTTTATTATTATTTTGTTTATTTAAGCAATGTTTTATAGTTTACTGAATATAAGTCTTTTATGTCCTTGTCTAAGTTTATTCCTAAATATTATATTATGTTAGTCTCTATTTAAATGGAATTTTTTCCTCACTCCCTCCTCAAATTTCTCATTAGTAGTGTATAGAAGTAAAACTGATTTTTGCATATTGACCTTGTATGCTGACAATTTGCTGAACTTGTCTATTAATTCTAGTAGCTTTGTTGTGGATTTTTCATGATTTTATAGAGGTTGGACCATGTAATTAGCCAAAAGAGAAAGTTTTACTTCTTTCTTTCCTATTTGAATGCCTTTAATTTCTCTTTCTTGTCTAATGGCTCTATCTAGAACTTCTAGCATCATATCAACAGTGGTGAGAATGGGCATCCTTGTTTTGCTCCTGATAGCAGGAACACTTTCTGTCATATGAATCTATTTCATTTGTAGACTTCTTTTTTTTAGTTTTTTTTTCAATTTTATTGATACATATTAATAAAGTACAAATCCAT
>JAKSZT010054000.1:35985-47426 GCA_026826555.1 Tolypeutes matacus
GTAAACTGTGGTATATTAAGTTCTGTACCCCAAATTAGACATGTTCTAAGTCTAATTTCATATTCATACTAGAGTGAACTCATTGTAACTTAGATCTCTTAAAGATGTTGTATTAATCAGCCAAAGGGGTGCTAATGTGAAATACCAAAAATGGGTTGGTCTTTATAACGGGTATTTATTTGGGGTAGAAGTCCACAGATACCAGGCCATAAAGTGTTAAGTTTCTTCTCTCACCACAGTCCATTGCCATGTGTTAAAGCAAGACAGCTGCCGGCGTTTGCCAGGGTTCAGGCTTCTGGGGTTCCTCTCTTCCCAGGGCTGCGTATCTCTCTGGGCTTAGCACCTGTTTCCTCCACAAGCTCAGCTGTAGATGATCAGGTGAACAGCTTGCTTCTCTTCTCCTGGGGCCTTCTTTCCAACATCAAAACTGCTTTCCAAAAGACTGTTTCAATTCTGTTCTTGCCTTGCCTTTTATATCCAATTCCCCACCACCAAGGGGCGGGGCTCAATGCCCTAATCCTAACCTAATCATGCCCAGATTAACAGATCAGTTTACAAGCATGATCCAATTATATTTTTGGTATTCATAATTTAATTAAAGTGGCAAACTGTTACAGATGTTATTTTGTTACAGTGTAGTTCAACTGAATGATGGTTGAACACTAAAATGACTTACAACATTCCATATAAAGTGACAAATACTCAGAAGGAGGAATTCACATTAATACAGAAGGGGAAGTAGAGGGCCTCTCCAGGTAAGGCGAAGCAGGAGAAACAAGCCAAAGAAGACCATGGTTGCAGCCAGCACAGAATGCTACCTATCCTGGAAGGAAGCAAGCATTTTTGGAGTCTGAAACTGTGATACAATAAACTCCAGTTTGTTGAAGTCAACCAATTGTATGGTATTTGCCCTAGCAATCTAGAAAACTAAGACACCATCCTTAATATTAAGTTGCCTGAAACAAGATTTTTAACAATATATAACTAATATGTGTCCAGTCAAATAAACAAGAACTCATACTAATGATTTTAAGATTAATTGAATTTAAATCATGGACTTTAGTGTTTAAAAAGGGCAACCTATTTCCTTTGACCTCCACAACCCATCACCATTGAAATCTATCCGCTCTGTCCTCGACCTAAAGGTAAGAAATTTTGGATTCAATAGCATGGTGCTGCCTCCACAACCCTTTCTTCACAGAGGGACTATGAATGAGACTTGGGGATACTGCTTCCGTTATGGTTCTGGAGGTGGTAGGTGCTGTAATTGCCATGAGATCTCTTCTAAGTTGATTACTGCACATGGTACAATGAATGTCTCCAACAAATGGCTTCTCCATTTTCACTTCACTGAAATTTTACCCAGCAAATAGAAAAAAGGGGATAAACCACTGGCTTACCTCCCACATCTAAACATCACCCAAGCAAAGATAACTGATGGAAGTGTCTTTGCATGGAAACTCCATGGAAAAGGGCATCTTGGAAGTACAATTCTTAGAATTTCAGTCTCTGTTTTGCAGGAATAAATATAGAGGGATCACCAAGTGGATTCAACACCAGAATCTATAATCAATAGAAAAGAGGTAATGGTATGGCTTCTCACACTCCCCAATACCTCAGTACCACCCTCTGGCTCTAGAGCTCATAGAAAGCAATGATCTTGTCCCTGACAATGATGTGAAACTCCTTGTTCTCTTTCCATTAGGTTCAATTTTTCCTTCTCCCCTCACACACAATCATCCACCCAAGCAATGCCATTATCACAGCTCCACACTTTTATTTGCCTCTACACCCAATGACACTCCTCATTATATGAGGATCACAAACCACATGAATATTTTCACAGGACTCTCATTGTCACTCTGAAAATTCCAACAGAGCCAGCTGAACACCATTTCTAAAATGAACAACTGAAAGAGATGCCTTCATGCCAGTGCCCTCCCCTTTGTTATATGGTGCCTTCAATGTAATGACAACAACTTCCATCTTCCCAGAAGCCTTCCTACTCCAACACAGAAGCTGTTCCTCCTAAAGATCCTTGCTCCACTTTGTCTTCCTTCCTGTAGAATCCTGAGGCTTCTTCACTTGTATCTGGCTCTGCAAAGCCTCAGCCTTCTCACAAAAATTGTCCCTTGATGGTGTGACCTCTCAAACCAGTAGGCTCTTGTGATGCCTTCCAAACTCAGTTCAGAGCTGACTTTTATGGAGCTGACAGTCCAATGTTAAGGTCTCTAAGTCCAACAGCCCCCATGGGCATGAGAGTCGGTGTCTTCATTCTTGTTACAATAGTTAGAATCCTGCTTGGGATTCTGGAATGGGCATGGTGCAGAGTTGACCTGGGGATCCTGGAGAGTGTGACCAGACAGAAAGGAGACTTCACTGTGGGTTTTTCAGTTAATGGTCCAGGGAATTCCAGCACTTTATCTCCAACCTCTCCTACCCTCCAGACTCTCTGATTCTCATCAGATTCTGGGTGATTTTTCTGACATTTTCCCACAAACCTTTCACTACCAAAGCGACAACCAGTGCATTTTATTTCCCCAATGTTATAGGAAACTTTCTCTCATGTTCATCTCTTTTCAATACACAATTGAAGAGGAATCAGAAAATGGAAGGAGAGTCCCTCTGCACTGACCACTGGACAGACCATTGCCCAAGTCCATTGCCCATATTAAAATCTCATAGGGTTATATTTTCAAACCTCTGGATAGTATTTCTAAAAATAAGACAGATTGTGTGTGTGTTTATTACAGAAAGAGAGGTGACACTGTTTAGCATGCATAGACATCCTGTCTATACACACATATTGCTCCCCTTCCTCCTGTGATCACAATTAAAATACATTCCAGGCCCTTGATATCTGGTAGGGCCACATGATTGATTATGCCAAATGGAAAATGCACAGCTGTAAACTATGCTGCTTGCTGGCCTGGCCAATTAGAACACACCCCAACTGGAATTTCAAATTCTCCCCTGTTCTGCACCTACCTTTCTTTCCCCCATGTAGGAATGCTTGTTCCAGATCAGTGTGTGGATGTGTTCCTGAGTAATTGTCTGAATCAGGTACCACTCCTTCCCACAACACTTTATAATCAAGGGTGAGCTAGCTATAGACCTCTTTTGATATACTTTTATTACATTGAGGTTTGGGGGGTGTTTGTTACAATAGTTAGAATACATTCATAGATAGAGCTGTAAAAATAGAAGAGGGAAATAAGAACCCCACAGTGTCAGGCTGAAGGTTTAGGTAAAAAGCTGAAAGTCCAAACACCTTGAAGCCAATACCTCTACTCTGTCAGATCTGGGAAATATAGAGTCAAGGTCCCTAGGATTGAGGAAATTTTCCTTCTGGTGAGGATGACTATTAATCATTATTACATGCTTACTACAGTGTCTGGCAGTGAAAATATTATACAAAATCTGTTGTTTTATTATCACTAGACAATACATCTAGGCATTTGTGTGAACAGGCAGGGTGTATTGAAAAGTTAGGCCTGTACATATTGAAATAAAATATTCATGAATGAAGAGAAAATTTTAAAAATACAGAATTTTATTTCTACAGATGCACAGATGGGGAATACCCCAAGAAAAAGTGTGTGGAGTTCTGACTTTAAGCACAAGATGAGTGGCTGCTGCTCTGGGCGAGGGGGGGCGGTATATATGTGGGTTCCTGGGGAAGAAGGCCAAGTTCCTATTTCCTGACCTTGTGGAGATACAATATTGAACAGCTTCAAGTGATTCACTAAGCTGTATAATTAATTGTACATTTGTGATCATTCATAGTAAAGAAAGTACAGCAAAATATAAATGAAAGCACAGACTACAGCATTTGTCAAAAAATACTCCATCATATCTCAACTCCTATTCTCCATCACATCTCTACTCCAGCCCCACCTAATTCCCAGCCCAGACCATCTGTAAAATTAAAGCTTTAAATATTTTAAGCAATGCTGAAAAATTCAGTTTTTAAAACTATGCCAAATCATTCTCTGTTAATTAATTAAGTCTAATGCTAATGAGAATATCTATATCATAAGTCAAGATAAAATATGAGGAAACAGTTTGATACATAGTTTGTAACTCTCTGATGGTTCTATAATTCACCTCCATTTTGGAGCCAGGGGCCTTGTTCCTGAACATCCTCAGAGCCCAGGACACCTGCCATATTACCTCTGTGAGCAATGAGCATGTAAAAGCCACATCAGCCCTGGAGAGAGGGCAGAAGGGGGCCAGCCTGCAGGTAGCACTGTGGACCCTCTGAACACAGTTTTATGCCCAAGAGGCTGGTTCAGAGAGAGGCTGGGGAGGGGCTTCTTGGCAGGGTCTTGGGCTCCTTCTCCTTGTCAAGGGATAGGTTCCCCAGGGACATCAGTATTCTTCAACCCACTGTAATAGCCTCACTTTTTCACTTTATCAGACAAGTGATAACTTTGCTATTCAAACTTTCAGGACAGATTTAAAATGCCTGCCTAGAACTTAGGCTTGGAGCAGTTCTCAAGTGTGAACCCCTGGTAAACTTCTGTCTTTATATCAATGATCAATTCTTCCACCAACACAAGATAGCATCCACAGTAACAATTAATCTATATTGGTCCATGGCCAACACCCCTCCCCAGTGATTGTTCATTCTCCAATCCTGAGGAAACCAGGACAAAGTCTGCTCTGACAGCCCCAGGCTGAGAGGGGACCAAGATATCACAGGGAAGCTGCAAACACTCCCCATATAGTGGGATGGGACATGTCCATCATCATTGTTTGGGTAGTTGTACAGGGCAAGCCCCAATAACTGGGGAGTAGGAGTTGTCAGATACTCTGCTGGGATTCAGAGCTCAACCAGCATTTGAACTGTCCAAAGATTTAAGTCTTTGTGAAACATACTTAACCAGTACATTGAAACCAGTACATACTTAACAAGTACATTTCTTGATTAAAAAAAAAATTACCTGGCATAGTAGGAATGGAATGAAATATCCTCAACATGATAAAGGGGATATAGGAAAAACCACAGCAAACATAATAATGAAAGATGGAACGCTTTCCCTCTAAGATTTGGAACAAGACAAGGATGTCCACTGTAACAGTTGTTATTCAGCTGTAAGTTCTAAGCAGAGCAGTTAGGCAAGAAAAAAAAAAAAAAAAGAAATAAAATGCATTCACATAGGAAAGGAAGAAATAAAAATTTCACCATTTGCAGATGATAAGATCCTATACAGAGAAAGTCCCAAAAGACCTCCAACAAAGCTCATAGAACAATTAAAGGAATTCAGCAAAGCCATGGAATACAAGATCAACATGCAGAATTCAGTAGTGTTTCTATTCACTAATAATGAGCAACCTGAGGAGGAATTCAAGAAAAATCTCCATTTACAAGAGGAGGTAAAATAATCAAGTATCTAGAAATAAATTTAACCAAACATGCAAAGTACTTGATACACAAATAACTACAAAACCTGGTGAAAAGAAATCAAAGAAGACCTAAATAATTGGAAGTATATTCCATGTTCATGAATTGGAGGACTAAATATTGTCAAGCTGTCAATTCTATGCAAAACTATTTGCAGATACAAAGCAATCCCAATCCAAAAGTCAACAGCCTATTTTGAAGAAATGGAAAATACTAATTATAAATTTTATTTGGAAAGACAAAGGGCCCCAAATAGACAAAACTATTTTGAACAAGAGGAATTAAGTTAGATTACTCTGAAATCCAGACTTTATAGCTCATTACAAAGTTAAAGTGGTCAAAACAACATAAAGCTCTTAAAATGACAGATGTATTGAGCAAAGGAATGGAATTGAATGCTCAGAAATAGACCGCCACAGCTCTAGACAATTGACTTTTTACAAGGTTGCCAAGTCCACTCAACTGGGAAGAATAGTCTCTTCAAAAAATGGTGCTGGGAGAACTGCCTATTCATATGCAAAAGAATGAAAGATGGTCACAATATCACACCATATTATACAATGAAGGAGAGATAGAAGCTTCATTTCTATAGAATTTTTTAGGTTGATTGTAAAGGTTTGAAAATGCAACCTGGTGATGGTAGCATCTTATTTTGAGAGTAATTAATAGCACTGAATTATATAAGTGAATGTTATTAAAAGGGGAACCCTCAGGTATAACACAGGGAACGTTATCATAGATGATGGGCTGGCGTCAAAAGAATAAGGTTAAGAATGTTCTTTCATGCATTTTAACAAATGTACAAAACTAATACAAGCTGTTAATAATCAGGTGGTATATGGGGAAAAATTACACCTGATATAAACTTTGGACAATAGTTAATAGTACTATTTGTTTTTAAAGGAGTTTTAGAGGGAAGTGCCATATGCCCCAGTGGGATGGGGAGGAAGGAACAGTTAAGATCAAATGGGGTATTTAGTGGTCATGGGAAAGGTTTTTCATTACCTTACTGTAATGGATACAGGACATGGTAAATATCATCAAAAATTATTAAACTGTACTGTCTAAATTGTAAACTATACTGTAAACCATTGACAATGTTTATTTTCTATATTTTACTATCTGTATAACAGTTATAACAATGCTAACATCCATTTTAAAAAAAGGTTTTAATATGGGGTGGGGAAGGGAGAGGGAGGTTGGGTATGTGGGAATCTCTAGTATTCCGTGTGTGACTTTGCTGTGACCTAAAACTTTGAAAATTAAATGAAAGTTTGGGAGACACTGGAGAATAAGAGAGGGAAGGTGTCATGGTGCACTGGACATCTGATAATACAGTGATAAAAGGAAAAAATAATTTTTCTTTGTTTTTTTTTTCCCATTTTTTGAATGTTCCAATCTGCTAATTATATTTTATTTTTAGTTTAGTTTTTTTTTTTTCTTCTGAGTTTCCTTGTATTTATCTCTTGCATTTAAGCTTATCATTATTATTTCTTTTTCCTATTAATTGTATTTGGTTATTATATGGGCTTCATGTTCAAGGAAGGTTTAGATCACAGAAGGTTTACAATGGGGGCTACAGAGGATCATTGGTGGAGGGTGTCTGGGATGGGGGATTCATGGGAGTAAGTTCATCTGAATATACATGAAAGAAAAAAAAATGTTCAAATGATCAAGGGATGGGGCATGGTCACGGTGGGTAGACAATCACTCAATAAATGAGAGAATACTGAATTCCCAGCCTAGAGAGCTCTGTTACATTCTCCAAGGGAGCAGCAACAGTCCCCAAGTGCAGGGGCAGTGTCTGGCAAAGGAGGATGTTCCACTGATGGGCTCTTGTTATCGATGACTAGCCTTAAGAGTCTTTGCTCTTGTAATTGGAACTTAGCCTATTGTTATGGGGTGCCTAAGGGTTGCCTCCTGAGAGCCTCCTTGTTGCTCAAATGTGGCCTCTCTCTAAGCCAAACTCAGCATATGAATGCATTACTTTCCCCCCTCCATGGGACATGACTCCCAGGGATGAGCCTCCCTGGCAACGAGGGATTAATACCAAGTGCCAACTGGCAACATGATTGGAAAAAGACCTTGAATAAAAGGGGGAAAAGGTAAAGAGAAATGAGTTCATGTGGCTAACAGACTTCAAAGAGAGTAGGGAGGTCATCCCAGAGGTAACACTTACACACACCTCAGTAGGATCTCATAGAAAATCAAAGTGGATATCACCCCACACAGAGGGACTCCTGAGGGCTCTGGAGACACCCAGGTCCTATATGAGGGGGGATAGCCCCAGAGACTGATGCCTTATCAGTGGGCTCTACTTTGGAATCTGTGCCTCTGAGAGTGACAGAGTTGGACTCAAATAAGTCCTCCCTGCACATGGTCCATCAGTCCTTTCTATTCAAACCTATATGTGAGACTGGAGTTTTTAGGTGTACTTCCATAGACTGGAGCCTCTGGCCTACCTATGTGCCAGCCATGCCTGGAATCTCGGTGGAGCTGCAGCTCCTACCCTACAGCTCAATGGACTCATCCAAATCACCTGGCGAGGAGACAATGATGGGCAACAGCCATTCCAGGGAATGGAGAGGGCCTGCAGCTGCAGGTAGGATAATCCCATCCACCATATCCATGGGATATAAGCCCTCTCTCACTTGGAGGTGGAATGGTCATCACCATCCCAGTCCCCTCAGTATTCGGGGAAGAGGTATGAACTAGAGTGGACTTAATGGTATTCTGTTGTAGACACATTGGGATTCAATCAATGGAAGAAATTATAACAGTGAGGTGGAGCTGGTGGCTATTGGATGCTTTTGAGTCAGGGAGGGGAAGGGCAATTGAAATACAGGGGCATTTTCGGGACTTGGGGTTTATCCTGAGTGGCATTGCAGTGACAGATTTAGGCCATTTTACATCAGCATATACCATGCAGAACTGTGTGGGAGAGAGTGTGGTCTATGATGTGAACTGTGGTCTATGTTCCCAGGCAAAGCCCCAGAATGTGTATATCCATTGTGGGTGATGTGCCACACTGAGGAAGGATGTTTGTGTGGGATGTTGTGGGAGGTGTGGGAGGTGGGGGACATTGGAACCCCTGTAATTTCTGTGTAATATTTAGGTAATCTAAGCACCTTAAAAAAATATATATATACATATATTTATACATATATAGCATATATGTATATATGCATATATGTAAGCAAATGCACATATATGCATATATATTTATATATCATTTACAAATATTGGTATATATTGTGAAAATTTTGATTTTTACCCACAATAAAAATTTTTTTTATAAAAGAAAAAAGAGAAAGAAAAAGAAGGGGAGCATGGAGAGGCCAGGTGGGGAGAGGGCGCCCCTGCTGGGCGCTGGCGGGCATGGGCCTCTGTGGGCTGCATCTGCAATCTCAGGTGGCTTGCTGCTTGCACCGCCTTGCTTCTAGAGGAGCTGCTGGATCGCCGCCTGCTACAGCGTCCGGGCAGGCCTGGTGCTACTCTTGAACAGGACGTCGCTCTGCTGGGAGAGCGCGCAGGCCAGCCAGGCTGTGCTGCTTTTCAGAAGCGTCACCTATCTCGTGTTGTCCTTAATGGCTGGCTGGCCGAGGCGCTGCTGGGCAAGGCGCGCGCCCTGATGCTCAGCCTGACTCTGTAACTGCATTGCATGCTTGCCTTCCCTGCACTGCCCCGCCACCGCGCGCCGCCCTCTGCAGGCCCTTGCACTCTGCTCATCTTCAAATGCTGGGCGCCCTCGCCCTGCGGCGAAGCCCCCTGCCCTGCTGCTGCCTGCTACTGCATTCCCGCCACATTCGCGGCGCTGTTGCTAGTGGGCCTGGGCGTGGGCACGGTCCAGGCCGACACCGCGCCCTTCCGCACAGACCAGGAGGTAAAGATGGAGGTCCAGAAGCCCCCAGGAGGTGTTTCAGTTGGTTTTACCGGAGCATGTACTTGGGAGCGATCCTTTCGCTAGGAGGCATTTAATACATTCAGCAGAACCCGAGCTTCCTCGTGGGCTGCCTCATCCCCACGGTCTGCATTGGTATCTCCTTCGTGATGGTCCTCTGTGGGCAGAGCTGTTTCATCACCAAACCTGTAGACACAGGAGAACACAGAGAGAGCACAGAAAGAGCACAGAGTCACAGACAATGAGTATTTTTGTTAAAAAACAAGGGCCAGGGCTCAGAAAAGGAGAGCTCAGTGTAAACGGCATTTCTTGTCATTCTCCAGGATCTCCTATTCCCACCCAACAGCCTCCTAGCTGAGGCATCATTTTTCTTCCCTTCTTAGAAGAATCGTGCCCCATGTGAGCTCATACAGGCCAGATGTTGTGTTCTCTCTCTCTTTATAAATATATATATAATAGAGATGTGACCTTACAAAACAATCAGGCATACTGTGCAGAATTTTCATACAACACCCCTCCACCAACACCTTGCATTCTTGTGGAATATTTGTTACAGACTATGAAAGAATATCATCATAGTTGTACCATGAACTATGGCATATAGTGTACATTTGGCATATTCTTTCCATACCCCCTATTATTAACACAGTACCTTTTTTGGCATTGGGGGTATAATACAATATTGCTATTAACTATAGTCCATAAGTTACATTAATTGTATTTTCCCATGCATCACCATATTCTTACAACCTTGTAAGAGTGATGTACATTTGTTTTAGTTCACAGAACAACATACTTGTATTAGTTCAATTAACAAAAATCCTCCTCTACCTCCAGGTTCACTATGTTTTCAGTCACTAGATTATTCTATAGCTTTCTTTCAATTGGCATTTTCATCCCTAGACTACACTTTACAACCCCAATCTCATTATAAATCAGCAGAGATAGTCATACTCTCTATAATGTGTTACCATCATCTCTATCCATTTCCACATTTTACAGTCAAGATAAGTAAAACTTCTGCAGGCATTAAGCATTACTATCCATTCCAGCCCTCATCCTATCTCAAGTAACTGTACTCCAGGTTTTAAATCTATGCTTTGATTCTTGGTATTTAGTTCATATTCATACAACCATAAAATATTTGTCTTTTTGTTAATGGCTTACTTCACTCAGCATAATGTACTCATGTTTCATCTATGTTATCATGTGTCCCCATTTAATTTCTTCTTATAGCAGCAAAGTATTCCATTATATGTATATACTACATTTTGTTTATCCATTCTTCTGTTGATGGACGCTTGGGTTGTTTCCATCTTTTGGCAATTGCAAATCATTCTCCTATGAACATCAGTATGCAAATGTCTGTTCATGTCACTGTTCTCAATTCTTCTGCATATATTCCTAGTAGAGGTATTGCTGGACTATATGGCAGCTCTCTACTTAGCTCCCTGAGGGACTGCTCCCTGAGGAACTGCCAATCTACTTTCTCCAAAAAAGTGAAGAATTGTTCCTATTTCTCCAAATCTTCCCAGCACTTATTGTTTTCTGTTTTTTAATGGACACAATATGAACTGTGAGATGATATCTCATTCTAATTTTGATTTGCATTTCCTTAACAGCTAGAGATGTTGAACATTTTTTCATGTGATTTTTTGCCATTTGTATTTCCTCTTTGGAGGAATGTCTATTTAAGACTTTTGCTCATTGTTGAATTGGATTGCTCACCTTTTATTGTTGAGTTGCAGTATCTCTTTATATAGCATTGAAATAAAACCTTTATGAGATATGTAGTTTCCAAATATTTTCTTCCCTTGAGTAGGCTGAATTTTTACCTTCTTGACAAAGTCCTTTGCATCATAAAAGTGTTTAGGTTTGAGGAGTTCCCATTTATCTATTTTTCTTTCATTGCACATGGTTTTGGTGTACTGTTTTGGTGTAAGAATCCACCACATACCACCAGGTTTTGAAAATGTTTCCCAACATTTTCTTTCTAGGAGTTTTATGGTTATAGATTTTATATTTATTTCTTTGATCCATTTTGAGTTAATTTTTGTATAATGTGTGAGCTAGGGTCCTCTTTCTCTTCCTTTCCTTTCCTTTCCTTTCCTTTCCTTTCCTTTCCTTTCCTTT
>JAKSZT010054000.1:47436-107136 GCA_026826555.1 Tolypeutes matacus
TTTCCTTTCCTTTCCTTTCCTTTCCTTTCCTTTCCTTTCCTTTCCTTCCTTTCCTATCCTTTCCTTTCCATGGATATGGATGTCCAGTTCTTCCAGGATCAATTGTTGAATAGACTGTTCTGACACAGGTGGGTGGGTTTGACGGCCTTATCAAAAATCATTTCACTGTAGATATGAGGGGCTGTTTCTGAACCATCAATTTGGTTCCATTGGACTATGTATTTATCTTTATGCCAGCATCATGCTGTTTTTACCACTGTAAATATGTGATATGATTTAAAGTCTGGAGATGAAAGTACTCCAAATTAATAAGAATTTTTAAGATATTTATGGCTATTCGTGGTTCCTTACCATTCCAAGCCAATTTATTAATTGTGTTTTCCATTTCTTTTAAATAGGCTGTTGGAATTTTATTAGAATTGTAATCAATCTGTATATCAATTTGGATAGAATTGACATCATAACGCTATTTAGTCTTCTGGTCCATGAACATGGAATGTTATTCCATTTATTTAGGTCTTTTTAAAAAATTTGCTTTTAGCAAAGCAATGTAGTTTTCTGAATATAATTTGTGAGTATTTTGTTGAGGATTTTTCATTCATATTCCATTTTGTAAATGGGTCTATAAGTTTGTTTTTTCATAATATCTTTATCTGGTTTTCATATCAGGGTGATATTGGTTTCATAGAATGAATTTGGTAGCATCCCATTGTGTTCAATTTTTTGGAAGAGTTTGAGTAAGATAAGTATTAAATCTTCTTTGAATGCTTCATAGAATTCACCTGTGAAGCCATCTGGTTGTGTGCTTTTCATTTTGGGGACAAGTTTGAAGACTGTTTCTATCTCTTTATTTGTGATTGTTTTCTTGTGATCTTATATTTCTTCAAGTGTATGCTGTTTATATGTTCCTAGGAATTTTTCCATTTCATCTACATTTTCTAGTTTGTTGGTGGACAATTGTTCATAGTATCCTCTTATTGTCTCTTTTGTTTCTTAGGTGTCAGTACTAATATCCCTGTTTTCATTACTAATTTTGTTTATTTGCATTTTCTCCCTTTTTTCATTTTCAGTCTAGCTAAGGGTTTGTCAACTTTATTAAACTTGAGGAACCAACTTTTAGTTTTATTAATTCTCTATTATTTTTTGTACTCAAATTCATTTATTTCTGCTCTGTTCTTTGTTATTTAACTCAGTCTCATTGCCTTGGGAGTAGTATGCTGGTCTTTTACTAGTTTCTACAATTGTGTAGTTATGCTATTGATTTTAACTCTCTTTTTTAATGTAAGCATTAAGGGCTATGAATTTCCCTCTCAGGATAGCCTTCACTGAATTACATAAGTTCTTTTTTGTTGTGTTCGTGTTTTCATTCATTTCAAGATATTTATTAATTTCTCTCACAGTTTCTTCTTTGGCCCTCTGATTATTTAATGAGTATATTGTTTAATTTCCATATATTTGTGAATTTCCCTTTATCTGCTTGTTGTTGATTTCCAGCTGTTTTCCAGTATGATAAAAACAAATGCTTTGTATGATCTCAATCTTGTTAAATTTATTGAGATCTATTTTTTGACACAACATATTGTCTATCCTAGACAGATATCTATAAGCACTTGTGAAGAAAGTATATCTCAAGCTTATGGTGCAATATTCTGTATATGTCTCTTAGTTTTAGTTCATTTATCAAATTATTCAAGTTCTCTTTCTTTACTGATCCTTTGCCCAGATGTTCTATCCAATAATGAGAGTGGTATATTGAATTCTCTAAATATTATTTTAGAGACATCTATTTCTCTCTTCAGTTTGCCTGTGTTTACCTCATGTAAATTGGGGCATCCTGGTTAGGTCATATACAACTCAGGATTTTGCTGAGGTACCTTGAGCTAAGGTGTGGCCCATCTGAATCAGAATGTGTCTTTTTTAAAAATTAATTAATTAATTAACTTTTTTATACTTTAAGAGATGCTTAGATTACACAAATGTTACACAAAAATTATAAGTATTCCCATGTTTCCCACCTCCTACACCTTCCACAACATCCCACACAAACATCTTTCATTAGTGTGGCACATCACCTGCAATGGATATACACATCCTGGGGCCTTGCAACCAAGCATGGACCATAGTTCACATTGTAGGGCACACTCTCTCCCACACAGTTCTGCATGCTATATGCTGATGTAAAATGGCCTATACCTGTTGTAATGCCACTCAGGACAATTCCAAAGTCCCGAAAAAGCCCCTGTATTACAACTGCTTTTACCTTCCCTGCCCGAAAGCATCCAGTTGCCACTGGCTCCATCTCACTGTTGTAATTTCTTCCATTGCTTGAATCACAATATGTCTACAACAGAATACCAGTAAGTCCAATCTAGTCCATAGCTCCTCCCCCAATCCTGAGGAATTTGGGGTGATGATGTCCACTCCACCTCCAAGTGAGAGGGGGGCCTATATCCCATGGATATGATGGATGGGATTATCCTTCCTGCAGCTGCAGGCCCTTTCCATTCCCTGGGATGGCTGTTGCCCATCGTTATCTCCTCGCCAGGTGACTTGGATGAGTTCATTGAGCTGTAGGGTAGGACTTGCAGCTCCACTGATATTCTAAGCACAGCTGGCACATGGGCAGGTCAAAGGCTCCAGTCTATGGAAGTACACCTAAAAACTCCAGCCTCACATATAGGTTTAAATAGAAGGGACTGATGGACATTATGCAGGGTGTACTTTTTGAGTCCAACTCTGTCACTATCAGGAGCACAAATTCTAGTGGAAAGCTCATTGATAAGGCATCGATCTCTGGAGCTATCACCATTATATAGGACCTGGGTATCTCCAGAGCCCTCAGGGGGCCTCTGTGTGGGGTGATATCCACTTTGGTGTTCTATGAGGTCCTACTGAGATGTGCATAAGCATTACCTCTGGGATGACTTCCCGACTCTCTTTGACGTCTCTTAGCCACATGAACTCATTTGTCTTTACCATTTCCCCCTTTTATTCAAGGTTTTTTCCAGTGGTATTGCCAGATGCCACTTGGTGTTAATCCCTTATTGCCAGGGAGGCTCATCCCTGGGAGTCATGTCCCATGCTGGGTGTAAGGTAATGTATTCATATGCTGAGTTTGGCTTAAAGACAGGCCACATTTAGGCAACAAGGAGGCTATCAGGTGGCATCCCTTAGGCACCCAATAACATTAGGCAAAGTTTCAATTACAAGAGCAAAGACTCTTAAGGCTAGTCATCTATAACAAGATCACGTTAGTGGACCATCCTCCTTTGCCAGACCCTGCCTCTGCACTCAGGGGACTGTTACTGCTCCCTTGGAGAATGTGGCAGATCTCTCCAGGCTGGGAATTCAGTATTCTCTCATTTATTGAGTGATTGTCCACCCACTGTGACCATGCCCCACCCCTTTATCATTTGGACAATTTTATATATCTTTCATGTATATTCAGATGAACTTCCTCCCATGAATCCCCATCCCAGACACCCCTCACCAGTGATCCTCTGCAACCCCCATTGTAACCCTGCTGTGATCTAAACCTTCCTTGAAGATGAAGCCCATATAATAACCAAATATAATTAATAGGAAAATGAAATAATAATGATAAGCTTAAATGTAAGAGATTAAATACATGGAAACTCAGAAAAAAAAACTAAAAATAAAATATAATTACAGGATTGGGATATTAAAAAAAATGGGAATAAAAACAAAAAAAAAATTACCAATTATGATTATTATTATTTTCTTTTATCACTGCATTATTGGGTGTCCAGTTTGTACCGTGGTACCTTCACCCTCTCACTCCCAGTGTCTCCAAAATTTTCATTTATTTTTCAAAGAAGTTTTAGGTCACAGCAAAGTTACACACAGAATACTAGAGACTCTCATATACCCAACCTCCTCCCCCTTTCCTCATCCCATACTGAAACTTATTTATGTGGATGGTAGCAATGTTATAACTGTTATACAGATAGTGAAACATAGCTTCAAAACATTGTCAATGGTTTACAGTATAGTTTACAATTTAGGCGGCACAGTCTAATACTTCTTGATGAAATTTACCACGTTCTATGTCCATTACTGTAAGGTAATGAAAAACATTTCCCCTGACCACTAAATACCCCATTTGATCTTTTCTGTTCCTTCCTCGCATCCCATGGGGCCCATGACACACCCCTGTCTTGACTCATTGGATGACAAGATTCATAGTTACTTGCAAGAAGAGGTCTTTACATGCTGATTATCCTCCCCTGTTAGGATCCACCCTTGCTCCTAAGAGACACCCACCTGTCTGTTTCTAGGTGAATTGGTCCTCCCAAAAATGGGGGTCCATCTCCTTCCCACTCACCGTGTGGGCCTCCACTCCCTAACACAACACATTATGCAGGATGAACACTCACACACTCCACAGAATCCTACTCGAGATGTCCCCCATCTTGAATGCCCCCCAAACCTACACCCTAACCCAGTGCCACTATCTTGTCATATTGTGATAAAAGCATTCCCACTCCTACACTTTCAACTTCATACTCACAACTCCAACATTCACCTAGTCCCTCTAGGTGAAGCTGCAAGGGGTTCCGGGAAGCCAAATCCACAGAAAGGAAATCCCTCCCAACCCTCCATCAGAATCCTCCCATTTTCAGAGAATGCTCCCTCTCACCAGGTTACCAGCATGATTTGTGACTCAAACCAGCTTCTTCCCCTGAGGGTGGAGCTCAGCTGTCTGTGTTAACCACCACAGGCAGGGGAGAAACTCACGAATCTCTCCTGTGGAATCCATGCTGTCCAGCTCCCTCCAGAGCAATGTCCCCAAGGTTTTCACTCTGTGTGTCCCCAGCATAGATCCCTGTGCAGTACCCTGTCCCCAGTCAGCCATCCTCAGAGAGCGAATCAGTGAGTGCCCTCCTAAACTGATGCCATCTTGCCTCCAACCACTTATTGTCCAAAATGTGTCTTAATCTTTTTACTGGAATCTTTATAAGCAGAATGGAATTCAGATATATTGAGAGAAATCCACAAGGAGCAGCCACAACATAGATGAGAAGACAAACTCAGGATATACTTCAGTGTGGATTGCCATGTAACAGAAATGGCAAGGACCAAGGATAATGAGCAGGCAAACCCAGAAAACCACCATCTTCTTGGAGAAAGCTTCAGTCTGATGACATTTTGATTTGGGGCTTCTAGCCTCAATAACATGATCCAATAAATTGCTGTTACTTAAGCCAACCCATTGCATGATGCTTGATTTAGCAGCCAGGAAACTAAAATAGCAACTTAAAACCACAGTAAGATACTGCTGTAAACTATTAAGATGGCTAAAATGTTAAAAGGAATATTGACTATTTTAGTTTCTTAGGCTGCTGAAAGCAGTTATCATGATATGGTTTGGCTTAAGAATGAGAATTTATTCATTTATCATTAAATATGGGGGAAATGTCTAAATCAAGGGTCATCAGGGTGATACTTTCTTCCCAAAGACCAGTTTCTGGAGATACTTGGCTCTTCTGATACATGGCAAGGTACACAGTGGTATTGCCTGGTCTCTACTTTTTCTTTCAAGTTTAGTTGCTTTCAGCTTCTTGCTCCTTTGGCTCTCTCCTATCTCTCTATTTAGCCCATTTATAAAGGACTCCAGTAATAGAATTAAGTCCCATGCTGAATAAGGTGGGTCACAACTTAAGTAGCCTCATAAAAGATTCTACTCAAAGGGGGTTTAATTCCATAGGAATGGATTATATTTAGTAAAATGTTTTATGGGGTGCATACAGCTTTATCCCACCACACTGACCATATCAAATGGAAAGAGGCATATGGAGCATCTAGAACTTCATGCATTCCTGGTGGTTACACAAAATGAAACAGGTACCCTGGAAAATGATTTTATCATTTCTTATAAAGTTAAATACACATTTACCACATGATCTAGCATTTCACTCCAGAGTGTTTATTCTAGAGACATGAAATATATGGTTTACATCAATATTTACCCATAAATATTTATTGTTATCTTTTATGCTTGTGTTAGTATTAAGAGACAATGAAAATGTCCTTCAAAGGTGAATTGATAAGCATTCTATGGTATATCCACATAATGAAACACTATGTAGCAATGAAAAAGAACAAACAATGGGTACACAAATAAATACAGATGAAACTCAAAGACAATATTCTCCATGAAAGCTGCCATACTCAAATATTTCACATTGTAAAATTCCAATTATTTGATATTTTCAAAATACTAACCTATAAAGATAAAAAAATAGATGAATGGATGCCATGGGAGGAGTGAGTGCATGCTGTGACTATAAAAGCACAGCAAATGAGGATTTCATTTTCATGGAAATGTACTTTATCCTGATAATAATGGCAGTCAAATGAATATATATGTGCATATATAATGAATTATATGCAAAAATGAAAATATGTTGATTGAATATATGACAATTTAAACAAAAAGCAAACAAAAATTATAACTGTAAAACCCAGAAACAAAAGAATAGAAAAGCAAAATAAAGTTAGAGTTGAAATAAAAGCAAATATATTTGTTTTAATTAATGAATGAATAAATATGTTTCAAGAGAGATTGAGGTAAAATGTACAAGGGGGATTCTCCCATTATGTACAAAACATGATGAAATAAATAAACTGGAGACTAAAAATACTGAAGTACAGACTAATAAAGGGCACAAAAATGTATCAACAAATATTAAAGTTTGTGAGAAGAAAAGAAAGGAAAACCAGGAGAAGGGGAAATCATAACAAAAATACTTTTATAATATTCCAAGTTGAGTTATACACAAATCTTAAAACAAAAGACTCATGGTGTTCACGAAGTCTAACAGCAACCAAAAATTTCACCAATCATGATGGACACAAATTCCAGTAAAATTTCACATTTTAAGGACAACAATAATGCATAAATTCTCTGAGCAGAATAAATTTTGGTAAGCTATTATTTAAAACATACATAGATTCAGTGTGATATTACATGAGAAGACAAAACAAAATAAAAAAATGGATTCCATAATCAATTTCTATTATCTCCAAAAGTCTTTGGAATGATAAAAGCATAATTTAAATGTGATAAAAAAGAGCACTATAAAATAACATGAAGGGAGAGTGTTCTAAAAGCAGGCAAATACTTGAAACAATATAAAGTAACCAGAAGAAGCAATATGCAAAAGAGGTTGTGCAAGATGGCCAATTGCTGTTTTTCCAAAGAGTTCAAGATTAGTTCAGCATATGGAAAGCAAGCAAGGTAATGAATCATATTATATAATGAATAATGAAAAGCACATGATCATCTCAATAGGCACAGGAAAACCATTTGGTAAAATCAAACACCCTTCCATCAGTTAAACACTCATTAAAGTAGGAATAGAGAACTTCCTCAGCCTTATATAGATGGTCTGTGAAAAACCCACAGATAACATGGTGCATAATTGTGAAAGCAGATAACCTTCCCATTAAGATCAGGAATAACACAAACAAAAGGAATAACAACAAAAAATAATGTCTGCTAATGCCACTTGTATTCAACATTGCAATGAAAATTCTAGTGAAACCACTAAGGAAATAAAAATAAAATGCCATAGGTCACAGAAAGGAAGAAGGAAAATGATCTCTTTTCACAGATGATATAATCTTGTAAAAGAAAATTTTAAGGAACATACACATGCACACATACTCGTTAAAAAATGAAAATAAAACTAAGATCAAATGGACAAGTTCAGCAAAACTGGAGTATACAAGATCAAAATATAAAAATCAAATGAATTTTTACAAACTTGCAATGAACACCCATGGAATTAAATTAAAAATAATATAATTTAATATAGCATCATAAAGAATAAAGAGATGGGAGTATATTTTACAAAAGAAGTGCAAGCCTTTACAATTATTTTTTTTAATAAAACCAGAAAAAAAAATTTGAAAGAAATTAAGGAAGACCTAGATAATTGTATCTCTTTCAAGTGTTCATGGATTAGAAAACTTAATATTGTTAAAATGGCAATACCACCTAATTGTTCTACAGATTCAACACAACTCCTACCAAAACTATCCCTACAAAACACAAAGTACCTTTATTTTTCAAAAAATGACTAACAAAAATTTATATTGTGATTCAAGGTGTGAGTTCCCCATAAATTTCAGACATGAAGGTAATGGAGAAACTGTATCTGAGCACATGACTTACTGTATTTGTAATTGATCCAGGTGCACTTTCCCAGGTGCAGCTGCAGGAACTGGGCCCAGGAATGGTGGAAACATTGCAAAGCCTCTCCCTCACCTGTGTGTCTCTACTTACTCCATCTACATGGTTTCTAATTAGAACCAAGCCTTCCAGCACTAAGGGAAGGGGCTACATTGGCTGGGTCATGCTTGTTGCAGTAGATCATCTTAGAATGCAGATACTGTTCCCTACACACTGGGCCACATCTCCATCACTGCTGACATATCCCAAAACCAGTTCTCCCTGCAACTGAGTTCCATGAGTTCAAAGGATATGGACTTGCCACTGCCTTGCTCTCAGGAGACACAGAAAGAGGAAGGCAGTGGGATCCCAGACACAGCCATCACCTGAAGGGAGGCAAGAAGGGGCTTGTATGGAAGAGTCAAGAAAGAATTACTAAGAACATGTTCCCAGCTCAAGAGCATGTTTAGGTGAGGCTGAGGAGGGATTTTGTCTCAGAAGCTGTGGTTTCCCTACCCAGAGAGGGTCCTTTATGCAAAGCCACTCTAAGGATCTTTCCTGATTCAGAGCATCAAGCATTATTTTCTCAGGATTCAATCTTACCTATCTTTTCTTCTTTGCCCAAGGAGAGAATGTAGAGTATTGTTTCTGTATGGATCTTCTGTTTATAATTGAGATCACTATATTACATAGTTATTAATAATTGGTAAGTTTAGGAACATTTCATGCAGGAAATCATATCCTTATTGGACCTCAGTTTTGAAACAAACTGAGAAGGGGCAACAAATCTTATCTGACAAATTCCCTCAATCCTGATTATTCCAATATTTTAAATCCTGAATAACCTGAATAATAATGTATATGTCAATAAGGGGGTCCATAAATTACTGCAGGGATTTCCCCCCAAGGACATTTGGCAAAGGTTGGAGATATTTATGGTTGTCAAAACTAGAATGATGCACGGCTGGCATCTTCTGGGCAGAGTCCTGGGAGGCTGATGAACATCCTACAATGTGCAGCATTTCAGCACAACAGAGAATTATCTGGTGTGCAATGTAAATAGTGCAGAGATTGATAAGTTCTGATATCAACCTCAATTCTTTCCAAAATTCATAGAAATATACAACAATGAAAATCATTTTTTATGTAAGTAATTTATCCATCAGTAAAACTAGAAGAACCCAAACCCTGCCTTGGTCTTTTGTATGCTGATAGGGCCCTCCTCACCCATATGGTATGTGGCATGTGCACAATGGATGCAAGTATCCAGGATCTGGGCTTGACCTGGGAACAGAGAGGGAGCTCACTGGGGCAGATCTAGCTGTGTCCTCATCCTGCCACCACTTCCTTTATCTGTGGAGCAAACAGTACACAGGATGATTTGCCCAGTTGTGCAGCAAGATTTCCATAACCCTGACACAGATGTCCAGAGCCTTATCCTCCTGCTTCTTGCACCCAGCAGATGGGAGAAGGAGAAAATGCCAGGTGCCATCTATTACACATGATTACACCACCAGATGTCTGGGCAATGTCATTTCATCTCCCATGGGCCCTGGACCTGAGATCCATGGAGAAGAAGGGAGGGTTATATTCTGGGATCCCAAGACAATGATTCATCAGAGTCTTCGACCTGGGCCCTGACCTCAATAGGAAGCTAGTCAGTATGACCTCATTTTAAAGAATACATCTACCATGTACAGTGATTTATGAGGAGGTGGGGAAGAAAGCACTGCATTTTTTCTACACCTGATATACTTTTCCATGTGCTCAACATCAGATGGGTTTTCAATAACTGTTTTCACAGGGGGCTCTGGATGCAGAGACTGCCTGACCAGGAAAGAGCTCCTGAGAAGGGAGGAAGCTAATATGCCCAATGGGGGATTGATATAAAAATGCAGCCCTCCCTCTGGTCTTGAAAACCAGCCCAGGCCCAGGCCCTGCACTGCTGAGAGAGGACTCCCCACCCTGGTGGTCTGAGCTCTTCCTTTCTGTGCACAGGGCAGAGGAAGAGGAAGCACCATGAAGTATGTGCTGAGCTGGGCATTTCTGCTGTCATTTTTCCATGGTGATATTATGGAGAAGCTGTAGATGCTGCTGTGTGTGGGGTTCGTTGTGTGTGTGAGGAGGGTGTGTGTGACAGGGTCTTTCTCTGTGAATCAAATTTTACTTTCATTGCTTACAGGTGTCCAGTGTGAAGAGCAGCTGGTAGAGTCTGGGGGAGACTCGGCACAGCCTGCAGGGTCTCTGAGACTCTGCTGTGTAGCCTCTGGATTCACCTTCAGCAAATATGATATGAACTGGGTCTGCCAGGCCCCAGGGAAGGGGCTGGAGTGGGTCTCATACATTAGCAGTGGTAGTGTAGCATATACTATGCAGACTTTGTGAAGGGCAGATTCACCACCTCCAGGGACAATGCCAAGAACCAGCTCTATCTGCAAATATGAAACCTGAGGCCTGAACACGGCCATGTATTACTGTGCCAGAGACACAGTAAAGGGAAGTCAGTGTGAGCCCAGGCAAAACCTTCCCTGCAGGGAGGGGGCGGGTCAGCTGGGGGAGCTCAGGGTCCACATAGCACAGGGCTCAGCCCCAGGTGCATGTGCAAGGGGAGGTTTCAGCTGGTTTCCTGCCAGGGTCTGGGGTTTCCTCTACTTCTTACAGTTTCCCTAGGGAACCTCTCCAGATTTAGTATTCTGTGTCTTCTATTGAATTCTCTGAATTAGAAAGGTTTCACTACAATGGAGAAAACATTCCTTCATGTGCACTAAGCAGAGTGTTCTTTATGGAGACAGAAATGTCTCTGCCAGTGGTCAGCAGTATCTGATTTCTCAGGAGTCTCAGGAAATCATCTTGAATTTTTAAAAATCTAACACAGAAATGAAACTTCATTTCCTTTTCCTTATTAGGCCACTCTGTGATTCCAGAAACTTCTGAAGTCACACAAACAACTACAGTGTGAGGTGCTTCAACATTAGTCCTTTGTACTCCAAGGAGCAACAAAAAGCTGCTTGCCCTTTCCCCAGACTATCTCATGAACCTGATGACCTTTAACAAAATTCCTTGAGATCTGTGGCATCAGCATGTTAAGGGTGGGAGACACAGGATCTGATGGGGGCAGTGTGAAAGCAGCCCCAGGTCTGCCCCTCAGGGAGCCCAGAAGGGGGCTGGGAAGAGTAGCCTGGCCTTAGGACCCCCAATCCCTGATCTTCCCAGAACAGGACAGGAGGAGGCAGTGGAGGGGCCCCCTGTCATGGGTTGGGGCTTACTCTCTATGCTCACCCCCTCCCCATCCTCAAGTTCTGGTCCCTTCCTGACTCTGAAACTCACAAGGTGTATTTTTAGAGAAAACTTCCATTAAATATGGGCAGAGCATAGAATGTCACTGAGGAAGAGCGAAGACAACACGAATTTCCCTCAGCCAGAGTTTTATGTCCTGACCCCCAGTGCCTTTCCTCATCTGACTCAGAAGAGATGGATGACTTAGCACAGTGTTTCATGGGACAGGACAGAATGAAGAGAATTTAGAAAAGTTAAAATAGTGAAGGGATGAAAACATTCTAATATTGACTCGGTGATCATAGCACATACCTGTGAATAAAATAAAACTCATTGAATTATGCAATTTAAATGCATAAACTTTATGGCATATAATTTATAAGTCAACAAACCTATTAAAAAAAATAAATGGTGCCTAGAGAGAAGGGAAGAGAGAAGAAGCAGAATTAAATGAGGTATGAGAAAATTTGGGGGAGTTTACTTTCTGATTTGTAGTGAGGGTTACATGTATGTAAATATATGCAAATATTTATCAAATTGTATGCTTTAGTATATGCAAATATTGTACATTAATTACAATTTAATAAGAACTAGCAACTTATCACTGTTTTCCAGTTCATTAAAATATTCATTTAGTAAAGGCATAGTCCTTTTATAAATTTTACACTCTAGTTTAGTTCTGACAAGAGGAGGAGTTATTCACTAAGATGAAAGTTTCTTGCACTTCTGTTGTACTCTTGGTTAATTCTAGGAGCTTGGATTTAACCTGAGCCATTTTATTGAGTTTCTGTGCAAAACTGACCCTAGTCAAGGAATCAGAATTTTTCCTAAGATATATGCAATTATTGAATACCAGGTTTATTCATTCATCATGTACTATTACCTGGCTGTTTTTCCTCAGGCTTTTTCTTCATTACAGATATATTCACATGGCTTATTACCTCTTAGGGTATATTGTTTCCCTCTGTCATCCAAACAATTTGTTTAGGGGCTCCATTGAACCTCTCAGAGCCCCTTTCCTATGGTTAATGACATTCCATTTTCATCACCTAAATTTAATGCTGAGCTCCTGGGAAGGGCTTTACTATATCCACCACTCCATTACAAGCAAGCAGGTTGTTCTCTTTTTCCACACAAAACAATGTTATTTCATAAATGTTGATTCAGAGAATGAAAATGTACTCAGGTTATTTCTGAGTATAAAGAAATGCATTTCCAAACATTTGGAATAAGATAAAGATTCAAAATTGTAGTGTCATAATGCTAGGTAAACGAAATATTAGCTACAAAATCCCAGCATATAAATTAGATGCCACAAAAAAGACATAATACACTTTAATTTGTTGACATTTTCTTTTAGCTAAAATGTCGCATTCCTTCACAGAACTACTGGCAATATGCTGCACAATGAAATATTTGTTTGGTTCACAGGTGATTATCTCAAAACATCTTCATTCCCATATTCTCTTTTGTGGTGTGTAGTGTGGTACAACTTAAAATCCTAAAATTTGAAGAGATATTTTGTATTTGAATATAGTTATAATATCCCAAAGAACAATACAAGATAATAAAAAGAAAACCAGCCCCTGAGTGGCCAAAATTTCAAACCATGGTTAAGTAATAGTAGGAATAGAGAGGAGGCTAAGGAAGTGCATACTGGGTTCCTTGACTTTGTATACATAGCCACATTGTCATCATTTCTGGTACTATTAGTAGTTAAAATGTCTAAAATATATGATGTTTTGATAACTATTTACTTATTTTTCTTCATAAGGTAATTTGACTCCACACAGCCAATTTAATAGTATTTGCTTTGCTGGTATTTGTTATACCCATATGCTTACTACTCCTTCAATATGAATAACAGTGAAAGCACTCACTTGTGGAGAGACAGCTATTCTAAGAACTTTTCAGGTCTTATGCAACCTGATCATGGCCAGGACTTAGCAGATGGCAGCAGAGTTATTCAGGTGGGAAAAGGAGGAATTATAGCCTGATGTTCAGTTCAGAAAATTCTTTCTTCCCAGGTGACTTCTAGGAAATCTCTGATTTGTGACCTAAAATCCATTGGGGACAATAAAACATTGACCACATAGACATACCCTGCTGTGCTGAAGCAAATGACACTCAGTGGAGAGCCATGGGGTTGGCTCAAGGATATCATAGCTAGGCCTGTCCCATCAATGTCTTATTTCTCAATCTGTAAAATGGGAAAGGAAAAGTGAGGTATGCATTACATACTGAAGGATCAGCACCACTCAGTTTCAATTGAAGGTACCTGTTTCCCTGGAGCTTCCATTGCTAGGACATCTTGGTTGAAAGTCTAATTCTTGTTTCCAAGAAAAGACCCGTGTTTCATAATTTTTGGATGACATCACTTCTTCCCCATCCTTCACCAGGGATCTCTGGACCTATGATTTTCACTGACTTCCCAATAGAAGGCAAATTTTAAAACAATGGTGAAGCCATGGACTCAGCTAGTAGGTCTCCAAAACTGGACTTAACTCTATGTGTAGAATTGATTACAAAACACTCTATAGCCAATTAACTATTCTCATGGCCAAGTCCTGAACAAGCATATCCTCCAGGGGTTCTTTCCAGACCATTGTGCTTCTTCTTCCCCAAGTCAATACAGTAACCCATGCTCTTTTATCATCAATGCAATTATTTGTAATTCTGGAAATATCTATGATTAAGAACCTTCATAGCGGGCCTCCCCAAGATGAGAGTCCATCCCCTTGCTACTCATTTTGTGGGTCTTCACCCACTGATATAACACACTATGGCAAGATAAACACTCACACTCCCTAGAAACCTGCCCCAAGTGTGCTGTGTCCCAAATGCCCTCACATCCAACACCGCAAATAAGCAACCCTCATTTGTCCTATTGCCAAAAGAGCATTCCTAGCATTGTAGTTTAAACCTTGTACCTGCCAATCCACAGTGTTCACCTGCTTCCTCCCCCGAAACCAACCCCCAGTTCCATGGATAATCCAATCCACCCTTCTCACCTCACCTCCTGACAAACCAGTACCACCCAACCTAAAAGTATCATACACCATTTTCATACCTCTCCACTGTACAACTACAAAATGCCCCCTTATAATATATTTTGCTCATCTGGGGCTTGCCTTACAAACTTCTTCTCCCTTTCTATTTCCTGTAAACCTATCTTCCAGTGATGGGCAGTGCCCAATAGGGCAGAGCAGACCAGTGTATCAAGCCCTCAGTGTCCTTGCAAGTAACTATGAACCTTGCTCTTCAAACAGTGAAGACTGGTGCATTCTGTTGGTCCTGAGGGGAGGGGGAGGGAGGAATAGAATAGATGGACCTTGGAGAATTTGTGGGGAGATGGATGTATTCTACTTAATCTTGCTATGATGAATACAGGCCATGTTTATAAAAGTGTATGGTCCAAAATGTAAAACATAATGTAATGCAATCATATGCTGAGTTTGGCTTAGAGAGAGGCCACATTTGAGCAACAAGGAGGCTCCCAGGTGGCAACCCTTAGGCACACCACAACTGCAGGCTAAATCTCAGTTACAAGAGCAAAGACTCACAAGGGTAGTCATCAATAAAAAGAACACATCAGTGGGTCATCCTCTTTTAACAGACACTGTCCCTGCACTCAGAGGACTATTGCTGCTCCCTTGGAGACTGTGGCAGAGCTCTACAGGCTAGGAATTCAGATTCCCTCATTTATTGTGTGATTGTCCACCCATCGTGACCATGTCCCATCTTTTGATCTTTTGAACGATTTTGTATATATTTCATGTATATTCAGATGAACTAATTCCCATGAAACCACCCTCCCCCACCAATAATCCCCTGCAGTACCCATTGTAACCCTTCTGTGATCCAAATCCTCCATGAACATGTAGTCCATAAAATAATCAAATACACTTACTAGGAAAAAGAAACAACTATGATAAGCTTACATGTAAGAGACAAACATAAGGAAAATCAGGGGAAAAAAAAAAGAAGAGAAGGAAAAACAAAACAAATAATAATAAAAAAAACAATATAAAATATAATTAGCAGATTGGGACATTCAAAAAATGGGCAAAAAGGCAAAGGAAATGGCTTTAAATATATATATATATATTCATTTTCTTTTCCTTTCTCTTTTTTTTTCTTTCCTTCCTTTTATCACAGTGTTATCGGATGTCTGGTGTGCCATGACACCTTCCCCCTCTCAATACCCATTGTCTCCCAATTTTTCATTTGATTTTCAAAGAAGTTTTAGGTCACAGCAAAGTCACATACTGAGTTCCGGAGACTTCCAGATACCAAACCAACCCCCTTCCCCACCCCATATTAACCCCCCCCCCTTTTTTTGAATGTTAGCATTGTTATAACTGTTATACAGATAGCAAAATATAGCAACTAAACATTGTCAATGATTTACAGTATAGTTTACAATAGGGAATGGAGAGGGCCTGCATCTGCAGGCAGGATCATCCCACCCACCATATCTGTGGGATATAAGCCCTCTCTCACTTGGAGGTGGAGTGGACATCACCATCCCAGTCCCCTCAGGATTGGGGGAAGAACTATGGACTAGAGTGGACTTGATGGTATTCTGTTGTTCACATAGGGTGATTCTAACAATGGAAGAAATTATAACAATGAGGTGGAGCCAGAGGCCACTAGACACTTTTGGGGCAGGGAGGTGATGAGCAGTTGAAATACAGGGGCTCCTTTGGGATTTGGAGGTTGTCCTGAGTACCTTTGTGGCAACGGATGTAGGCCATTTTCAATAAGCACACACCACTCAGAACTGTGTGGGAGTGAGTGTGGTCTACGGTGTGAACTGTGGTCTAAGGTTGGTGGCAAGGCCCCAGGATGTGTAAGTCCATTAAGGGTGGTGGGCCACACTTGTGGGAGATGTTTGTGTGGGATGTGGTGGGAGGTGTGGGAGGTGGGCAACATGGGAATCCCAGTGGGTTCCATGTAATATTTTGGGTATCTAAGCACCTCTTAAAATATATTTATATATATACATAAATAACATTTTTGTAAGCAAATGCACATATATGCATATACATTTATATATCATTTTGCAAATGTTGGTATGTATTGTGAAAATTTTGATTTTTACCCACAATTAAAAATAAATAAATAAATAAATATAAAAACAAAAGCAATTGTGAACTCTAAAAAAAAAAAAAACATAATGTAAACCATTTACCATGATGATAGCTATATTTAAATATTTATACATCAGTTGTAGCCATCCACATATAAAATGTTATTAATAGGGGAAGGGGAAAAATGGGAATATATGGGAGTGCCCTGTATTCAGTATGTAATGTTATGTAACCAAAAACTTATTTGAGGAGAAAATGAAAAAAAAAGGAAGACACTGGGGGAATAAGTGGAAGAAAATATCACTGTACATATAGGACAAGAGATCTTACAGTGATGAAAGGCAAAATGTCAAAAAACTTTTTTCAATATATTTTCATTATTTTTTATTATCCTAAATTTTTCTTTTTACAAATTGTTTTGTATTTTAGTTCTTATGATTAAAACTATATTATTTCATTTTCTTATTAATTGAATTTGACTGTTTTATTGGCTTCATTTTGAAGAAATTTTGGATCAAAGAAGGGTTACAATGTGAATATTCTTGCTATTCTGATTTTGTGATAATCAGGGTAGGCTAAACATTTGCTATATTAGAAACCATACATGTGTCCCCAGGACCTAGTTTATCTCCCTAGGTCTGGTTTTTGGAATGCTGGTGATAAACTAAGCCTGATTTATTATGTGACCATCCTGTTTGGGAAAAGACTGTAACTTTGTGTATCTTTGGTCAACATCAAGAGATATAACAGGGGGATGGATGTGGTTCATGTGGTTGGGTGTCCATTTCTCCTTAGAGGGACCTGGGTTTGATCCCTGGGACCTCCTGGTAAAAATTTAAGCAGAAAAATATAGAAGGCATGTTGGTCACCAGGCCCCATGCACGGGTGCACTGCTAGGCCTCACGAGCAGGTGAGCAGTCAGTCCCCATGTGCAGGTGCACCACCAGGCCCCATCTGTGGGTGCACCACCAGTCCCCACAAATGGGTGAGTCACCAGGCCCCATGAGCAGGTGCACCACCAGGCCCCATCTGTGGGTGCACCACCAGTCCCCACAAGTGGGTGAGCCACCAGCCCCGTGTGCAGGTGCACCACCAGGTCCTGTGAGCCATGCAGTAATATGATGACATAACAGGAGTATGACAAAAGGATCAATGAGATACACTGAAATACCAGGAACTAAGGTGGCACACATGGTAGGATATCTCTCTCCCACGTCGGAGGTTCCAAAGATCAAATACCAGTGAAGACAGAGAGAGAAGGATGAGAAGACAGGGCAGGAAACTGACACAGAGTCACCCAGTGAATGGACACAGAAACAGCAAAAATGGGGGTGGTGGTGGTAAAATGGATAAAAGTAAGTAAGTAAGTAAGTAAGTAAGTAAGTAAATAAATAAATAAATAAATAAATCCTTAAAAAATGTATAGGGGAGGAAGATATGGACTATAGTTAGTAGTAATAGTTTGACGGTGCTCTTTCATGATTTAACAAATGCTTCATAAAAATGCTGGATGTTTGTTTGGGGGGGTGATGTGTGGGACCCCTGTATGATGTTACACATGTCTGTTTTGTAAGTTCACAATGTTTACTGAACACTTAATTTTATGTATCTTCGTGTATGAATGATACACTTCAATAAATTGTTAAAATAAAAGTTAAAACTGTAGTAGGGGAGGATCATTGGTGTGGGATGTCAATGATCGGGGATACATGGGAGCAAACTCACCTGGATATACATATAAGGCATATAAATGTATCCAAATGTTCATGGGGCATTGTCATGGTAGGTGAAGATTCACACAATAACCAAAGAAATATCAAATTCCCATCCATGGGAGCTCTGCCACATTCTCTATTGGAACAACAAGAATCCCCCAAGTACAGGGACAATAACTAGTGTAAGAGGATGGTCCATTGATGGGCCTTTGATATTGATGACTGTGCATATGAACATTTACTCTTGAAATTGAAACAGCCTACTGTTATAGGGTGCCTAAGTGTTGCCTCCTGGGAATATCCTTGTTGCTCAAATGTTGCCTCTCTCTAAGCCAAACTCAGCATATAAATACATTACCTTCCTCCCAGTATGGAACATGACTCCTGGGGATAAGCTTCCCTGGCACTAAGGGATTACTACCAAGCACCAACTAGCAATGCATCTGGAAAAAAGACTTTGACAAGAAGGGGGTAAAGGTAATGACAAATGAGTTTATATGGCTAAGAGACTTCAAAGTGAGTTAGGAGGTCATTCCAGAGGTTACGCTTAAGCATGTATCAGCAGGATCTCTACCAAATAGTAGGGTTCCTGAGGGCTTTGGAGACATCCAGACACTATAGTCAGGGCAGATAGGTCAGGAGTTTGGTGTCTTGCCAGTTGGCCCTACTTTGGAATGTATGCTTCCCAGAGTGACAGAGTTGGACTCAGTTGTTGTTTCCCCACACATGGCTCTTTTGTCCTTGTATTTGAAGCTATAATTAATACTAGAGTTAGTAGATGTACATCCAAGAGACTTAAATCTTTGGGTTTTCCATGTGCTATCTGGGCCCTGAACCTCAACAGAGTTGCAAAATCTACTCTCCAGCTCATTGGTCTCACCCAGTTCAACTAACTTGGAGGTGATGATGGAGGTACAATGGACATCACAATCCCAGAATCCTCAGGATTGGGGAATGAACTATGGACTAAAGTAGACTTACAGATATTTTACTATAGACTTACTGTGAATCTAGCAATGGAAGAAATTATATCATTGATGTGGAGGCAGTGGCTAGTGGAGGCTCTGAGGGCAAGGAGAGGAAAAAATAGGTCTAATACAGAGACATTTTTGGGACTTGGGAATTGTCCTGAATTGCATTGCAATGATAGATATAGACCATTATAAATCTCAAAACAGCCTACAGAAATGAGTGGAAGAGAATGTAAACTATGATGTAAACTTTAATCCATGCAAAGTGCAATGCTCCAAAATGTGTTCCTCAGTTGCAATGAATGTACCTCACTAATGAAGAATGTTGTTAATGTCAGAAAATTTGGGAGATGTGGGGAGTGGGGAATATGGGAATCCCCTATATTTTTTATGTGACATTTGTGTAATCAAAGTATCTTTAAAAAAAATAAAAAAGAACCTTGATATATCCTTCAAGTCTTTATTCACTTTGTAATCCAATCCCTCAATGAAAATTATGTTTTCTTGTCCCAAACTTCAAAGGAATTTTTTCAGTTCATGATCTCATGGTCCTCTAGGCAGCAACAAAATATCTACCTCATTGCATCATTTAGTCTAGTGTGAGTTTGTAGTTTGCCCCTTGAAGCTAACCCCTTCTGTGACTATTCTTCAATATCACCACCACTTCTCCCAACTCTCCATGAGTATGGGATGCCTTAGCACATGACTCCAGATATTGCCCTTAATTTCAATATTCTGCCATTAAAAGTGGAGTCTTCAGTGTTCAGATCTATTACTGTTTACCTCTCATCACTGCCTATGCATCTTTTTGCAGTGCTAGTGATATCTTTCTTATATTGTTCTTATTTTTAATTAAATTCATTTATATTATTGAATAGCCAATGGCCATATGCTGTATTTAAGTCCAGTTCATTATATGGTAAGATGCATGCTATTTTTAGAAGCAAGTAAATCTAAATCAGGTATATGTAGGTGGAGATACTGAGACTTAGGGTAATTAACCTGTGGAATTTGCAAAAGTGCAATATATCTGGAGCAGGAGCATTTCAGATATTCCTCATGCAGTCATGGCCATTAGAGATTAGGGTTCACACAAAAAATTACAACCATAATTATATCTAATTGCTCTGCCATCCTGTTATGAATTCACACTTACTGTGACTACTGTGTAATGACATCAAGAAAATTATGAGACGGCAGATCCAAACATTTATGCTTCCACAGGCATTGAAAAACAAGCAGAAACTTCCATAAACAAATTTATCAGAGAATTTACATATTATATATGTGTAATTCCTTGGAGTAGAGTCACAGTGAGCATATTACCAAAGTCATCCTTAATCCTTGGCCATATCTGCCTCCCTGACCAGCTCATTCATCACATTTCTGGCTTGGATGTAGAGGAAATGGGCTTGGTGATGGGGTCCAAAAGGGATATGACTATGTTCTCTGAGAGCTCAGCCAACATTCTTTTCCTGGGGCTGGCCCTAAGTTAATGCCCATATCTCATAGCATTTTATTTCACATACAGATACCTTCCAAATGCAAATCTCACACATGCAGACAGATCAAACCATAGCACACATTTACTTAAATTCAGGTCTCTTACAGTCTGGGAAATATTTCCTGGGCTTTATGGACCTCATCCACAAGAACATGAAACCACTGTGGTTCTTCCTTTTTCTGATGAGAGCTCCCAGATGTAAGTGTCTCAGGGATTCAGATAAGAAGATAATGGGGATGATGCCTCTGAGCACATGACTCACTGTGGTTCTCCTTGTCCCCAGGTGCCCTGTCCCAGGCACAGCTGCAGGAGTCAAGACCTGTCTTGGTGAAGCCCTTGCAGACCCTGTCCCTCCCCTGTACTGTCTCTGGATTCTCTTTAACCAGCAGTGATGTGAACTGGATCCACCCGTCTCCAGGAAATGGGCTGGAGTAGTTGGGTGACATACACAGTAGTGGAAGTTCACACTATAACCCAACTCTTCAGTCCCAAATAATCATCACCAGGGATATCTTCAAGAATGAAGTGTATTTAAAGTTGAGCAGCCTGAAAGCTGAGGACTCAGTCATACATTACTGTGCAAGTGATACTGTGGGGAAGTCAGGGTGAGCCCAGACAAAAACTTCCCCTGCAGGGAACAGGAGGGCCCTGGATGGCAAAGGGTGCTTGTGACCACCAAGGACCAACCCCAGGGGTAGGCACAGAGAGTGTCTGGAGAGGAGTTTCCTGGCTTTGCAGGGTTTACTCTTTTCCCTCCACAACATGTAACCCACAAGGAACTGCAAGTGCACCTTTTAAAGTGCAATTTAATTACTTTCCATGAGCCAAGTTAGGGTCTCCTTGGTGAAGAGGGTGGTCTAAAGGAGAACTTCTCTTGGGTCCCTTATTTCACCAAAAAAAAAAAAAAAAAAAAAAAATAAAGAAAGAAAAAGAAAAGAAAGAAGGCAGTCACTTTAAAAAAATAAAAAATGAATTTTTCTTTCTAATTTAGTTTAATAGCTAAAATCTGCCTCAAAACCTGCAGATAGAACCTTGCAGGGCAATTGAATGATAAACACAAGCAGGCTGAGAAGTTTGACAATGACCCAAGAAGGAACACTGTTCTTTCTTAGATTTCTTTGACGGCTTGCTTATGTTGTTGTTTGGTTTTTCTCTGTTTATTTGTTGTATCTTGCTTTTCTTTCCTCTTTACACAACCCCTTCATTTTCTTTTCTATTTTTTAAAAAATTATGTGCTGCTAGCTTGTCTTGGTTGTGCTTTTTCTTCAGGGACTTCCCATTCTCTGTCTATATTGATTTTGTCTTCCAAGCTATCTCTATTGCTTCCTTCATCTTTCAGCCTTCTGCTTTCTGTTGTGTTTCTTACATACCACGCTTTTTCATTAGCCCACAACTTAAAGGTGTCAATTTCTATTTTATTTATTCTGTTTTCCTCTTTTTAAATTAACATTAGCTTTTTCCTTTAAGCCCTTTCTTTAATTTTCTCTCCCTCCTCATCATTCTTGCCTTCTAAATCATTATATATATATATATTCCTTTATTTGATTTCCCAGTCCATTGTAGGTTGTCCACTTTTTTATTATTACTCTACACTGCCTACATGAGCTAAATATTCATTTCGCAAGTCTTATATGGCCCCTCTTCCAACTTTTATCAAAATTATTATTATCCTTTTTCCTTTATCACATCTTTTGATTCCTCTGGCCTTAATCTTTTCCCTTCAAGGGAACATAGAAAAAAGCAAGGAAATAAAATAAGAAGAAAAAGTGTCAAAGAGAAAAATTAACACACACACAGAACCACCATCAAAATAAAACTCTAGAGCAGAGAAAGAAGCTAATCAACCGAATAAACCCATCAAGATAAAATGATGACTAGGGGGCAACAAAAAATTACGAACCACACTGAGAAACAGGAAGACATGGACCAGTCCAATGAATAAACTAAAAACCAGGAAGAGATGCAGAACATTGAACAACTAATCAAAGCTTTCCAAACTAATATCATGGACCAACTCAATGAAGTGAAGGAAGAGATTAAGGATATTAGGAAGACACTGGGAAAACACACTTAAAAATTGTAAACATATGTAAAAAGATAATGGATATGATGGTGATCAATGGCACAATGCAAGAAATAAAAAAGATGCTGGGTTCACATAACACCAGATTTAAACAGGCAGAAGAAAGAATTAGTGATGTGGAAGACAATAGATCTGAAATCAAACAGGTAGTAGAACAGAAAGACAATAAAATAGAAAAAAATCCCACAGGGATTTAACTGACAACACAAAATGCACTAACATACACATTATAGGCATCCCAGAAGGAGAAGAGAAGGAAAAGAGAACAGAAGGAGAGTAGAAGGAAATAATGGCTGAAAACTTCCCAACCCTATTCACAGAGATGAATGTGCAGATCCAGGAAGCAAGGTGCATCCCAAACAGTATAAATCCCAACAGGCCAACTCCAAGAGCCAAAATATCCAATGTTCAAGACAAAGAGAAAATACTCAAGGCAGCAATAGGAAGCAGAATCATTACATACAAGGGAAGCACAATAAGATTAAGTGCTGATTTCTCATCTGAAACCATAGGGCCAAGAAGACAATGGTATGACATAGTCAAAGTACTAAAAGAAAAAAACTTTCAACAACGAATTCTCTATCCAGGAAAACTGGCATTCAAAAATGATGGAGAGATCAAAATATTCACAGATAAACAGAAATTAAGATAGCAGGCCAATAAAAAACCTGCACTGAAAGAAATACTAAAGGAAGTTCTATAAGTTGAAAGGAAAAAACAAGGGGGAGAGAGTTGGAGGAGATTTTAAAAACAACTAAAAGACAAAAACAGAAACAAAACTACATATGACATACATTAACACAAAGAAAGTATGGCTGAAGTAAGAAATTCATTGCGAGGAATAACACTGACTGTTGATGGATTAAACTGACCAGTCAAGAGACACAGATTGGGAGAATGGATAAGGAAATATGATCCATCTATATGCTGTCTACAAGAAACCCACCTTTGACTGAGAGATTCAAGGAGGCTGAAAGTGAATGAATGGAAAACAATTTTACAAACTGACAATAGCCAAAAAAATGGCTGGATAGCTATTCTAATATCAGACAAAATAGACTTTAAATGCAAAACTATTGTAAGTGACAAAGATAGACACTATTTATTAGTAAAAGAGGTAATCTCTCAAGAAAACAGAACAATCATAAACATTTATGCACCTAATTGGGGTGCCTCAAAATAGATGAGGAAAACTCTGGAAAAAATAAGTGGAGAAATAAATGGCTCTACAATTATAGTGGGGGGACTTTAACACATCATTATCACAACTAGAATATCTAGACAGAGAATCAATAAAGAGAAAAAGACTCTGAACAATATATTAGAGGACCTGGAGTTAATAGACATATACAGAACACTACACCCAAATACAGCAGGATTTACATTCTTCTCGAATGCACGTAGATCATACACTAAGAGAGATCACATGCTAGGCCACAGAACAACTCTCAATGAATTCAGAAAGATTGAGATTATACAAAGTAATTTCTCTGAACACAAAGGAATGAAATTGGAAATCACTAAGGGCCAGAGAAATGAATTAGGCACAAAGATCTAGAAGTTAAACAACACACTCTTAAAGAAACAGTGGGTAAAGGAGGAAATCTCAAAAGAAACCAGTAACTACCTTGAAACTAATGAAAATGACAACAGAACATATCAAAATCTATGGGATGCAGTGAAAGCTGTCCTGAGAGGGAAGCTCATAGCCATAAATACATATATTAAAAAAGAAGAAAGAGCTAAAATTGAAGACCTAACTGCACACTTGGAGGAATTGGAGAAACGACAAATAACTAAACCTAAAGGTAGTAGAAAGAAGGAAATAACAAAGATTAGAGCAGACCTAAATGAAATAGAGAATAAGAAAGCAATAGAAAAAATAAACAAAACCAAAAGCTGGTTCTTTGAGAATATCAATAAAATTGACAAACCCTTAGCCAGACTAACAAAGAAAAAGAGAGAACAGATGCAAATACATAAAATAAGGAATGAGCAAGGGTATATCACTACTGACTCCACAGAAATAAAGGGTATCATAAGAGGATATTTTGAAAAATTATATGCCAACAAGAATGATAATTTAGAGGAAATGGACAAGAATCTAGAAACGCACAAACAGCCTACATTGATGAAAGAAGAAATTGAGGAAATCAACAGTCCAATTACAGGTAAAGAGTTAGTCTCACTCATCATAAACCTCCCAAATAAGAAGAGGCCAGGACCAGATGGCTTCACAGCAGAAATACTACCAAAATTCCAGAAAGAGCTAACGCCAATTCTACATAAGCTCTTCCAAAAAATAAAAGTAGAAGGAATATTGCGTAACTCAATCTACGATGCCAACATTACCTTAATACCAAAACAAAACAAAGATACCACAAGAAAGGAAAATTACAGACCAATTTCTCTATTGAACCTAGATGCTAAAATCCTCAACAAAATTCTTGTTAATCGCAATCAACAACATATCGAAAGGATTATACATTATTACCAAGTGGGTTTCATTCCGGGTATGCAAGGAAGGTTCAATATAAGGAAATCAATCAATATAGTACACCACATAAACAGATTGAGAGAAAAATATCACATGATCCTCTCTATAAATGCATAAAAAGCATTCAACAAAATACAGCATACTTTCCTGATAAAAACACTACAAAAAAATAGGAATAGAAGGAAACTTTCTGAACATGCTAAAGGATATATGTGAAAAACCACAAGCTAACATCATCTTCAATGGTGAAATCCTAAAAGCCTTCCCTCTGAGATTGGGAAAAAGAAAAGGATGCCCTCTAACACCACTCCTATTTAACATTGTCATGGAAGCACTTACTTGATCACCGAGGCAAGAAAAATAAATAAAAGGCATCAAATTGGAAGAGAAGAAGTAAAAATTTCATTATTTGCAGATGACATGATCCTATACATAGAAAGCCGTGAGAAACCTACAACAAAGCTTCTAGAACTGATAAAGAGTTCATTAATGTCACAGGCTATAAGATCAATGCTCAAAAATTAGTAGCATTTCTGTATACCAATAATAAGCAATCTGAGGAGGAAATCAAGAAAAAAATACCATTTACAATAGTAACTAAAAGAAGCAAATAACTAGGGATAAATTTAAAGATGTAAAGGACTTCTATACAGAAAACTACACAACGCTGTTAAAGGAAATCAAAGAAGACTTAAATAAATGGAAGAATATTTCCTGTTCTTGGATAGGTAGACTAAACATCATCAAGATGTCTCTCCTACCCAAATTAATCTACAGATTTAATGCAATCTCAATAAAAATCAACACTATTTTTTAAGGAACTAAAAAATCTAACTACAAAATATATTTGGAAAGGTAAGAGTCCCTGAATTGCCAAAGACGTCTTGAAAAAGAAAAATGAAGTTGGAGGTATCACATTACCTGACTTTAAAACATGCTACAAAGCTATGGTGCTCAAAACTGCATGGTATTGGCACAAGGATAGACATACTGATCAGTGGAACCGAGTTGAGAGTTCTGATATAGATCCTCAAATATATATTCATCTGATATTTGACAAGGCCACCAAGCCCTCACAGTTGGGAAAGAATGGCCTCTTTAACAAGAGGAGTTTGGAGAATGGATATCCATATCCAAAAGAATGAGAGAATACCATCTCACACCTTATACAAAAATCAACTCAAGATGGATCAAAGAGAGGCAGGAGGTCATCCCAGAGGTAACGCATGCACACACCTCAGTAGGATCTCATAGAATGTCAAAGTGGATATTACCCCACACAGAGAGTCTTCTGATAGCTCTGGAGACACCCAGGATCTATATAAGGGGTTATAGCTCCAGATTTTGATGCCTTATCAGTGGGCTCTACTTTGGAATCTGTGCTCCTGAGAGTGACAGAGTTGGACTCAAATAAGTCCTCCCTGCACATGATCCATCAATCCCTTCTATTCAAACCTATATGTGATGCTGGAGTTTGTAGGTGTACTCCCAGAGACTGGAGCCTCTGGCCTGCTCATGTGCCAGCTGTACCTGGAATCTTGGTGGAGCTACAACTCCTACTCTATAGCTCAATGGACTCACAGAAGTCACCTGGTGAGGAGACGATGATGGACAATGGCCATCCCAGGGAGAGCACCTGCAGCTGCAGGCAGGATAATCCCATCCACTGTATCCATGGGATATAAGACCACTCTCACTTGGAGGTTGAGTGGACATCACTTTCCAGTCCCCTCAGGATTAGGGGAAGAGCTATGGAAAAGAGTGGACTCAATGGCATTCTGTTGTAGACATATTGTGATTCAAGCAATGGAAAAATTATAACAGTGAGGTGGAGCCAGTGGCCACTAGATGCTTTTGGGGCAGGGAGGGGAAGGGCGGTTGTAATACAGGGAATTTTTCAGGACTTGGGAGTTACCCTGAGTGATGTTGTGGTGATGGATATAGGCCATTTTACATCAGCATATACCATGCATAACTGTGTGGGAGGGAGTGTGGTCTATGATGTGAACTGTGGTCTATGCTTAGGGGCAAAGCCCCAGTATGTATTTATTCACTGCAGGTGAAGTGCCCCACTAAAGAAAGATGCTTATGTGTAATGTTGTGGGAGGTGTGGAAGGTGCGGAATATGGGAATCCCTGTGGTTTTTGTGTGGCATTTGTCTAATCTAAGCATTTTAAAAAATGCATATAAAAATAACATTTATGTAAGCAAACACACATGTATGCATATATATTTATATATCATTTTACAAATATTGGTTTGTATTGTGAATAATTTGATTTTTACCCACAATAAAAAAATAAAATAAAATAATAAAATAAAATAAAAAGAAAGCACTGGAAAAAATAATCAAAACCAAAAGCTGGTTCTTCAAGATGATCAATAAAATTGACAAACCCTTAGCCAGACTAACAAAGAAAAAGAGAGAAGAGATGCAAATACATAAAATAAGGAATGAGCAAGGGGATATCAATACTGACCCCACAGAAATAAAGCGTATCATAAGAGGATATTTTCAAAAATTATATGCCAACAAGAATGAAATTTAGAGGAAATGGACAAGTTTCTAGAAACTCACAAACAGCCTATATGGATGAAAGAAGAAATTCATGAACTCCATAGTCCAATTACAATAAAGATATAGACTTAGTCATCAAAAATCTCCCATCTAAGAAAGGCCCAGAACCAGATGGCTTCACAGATGAATTCTACAAAAAATTCTGAAAAGATCTAACACCAATTCTGCTTAAGCTCTTCCAGAAAATAGAAGTTGAAGGAATATTGCGTAACTCATTCTACAATGCCAACATTACCCTAATACCAAAACCAAACAAAGTTACCACAAGAAAGGAAAATTACAAATCAATTTCTCTAATGAACCTATATGCTAAAATCCTCAGCAAAATATTTGCTTATCACATTCATCAACATATTAAAAGGATTATACACCATGACCCAGTGGGTTTCATCCCGAGTATGCAAGGATGTTTCAATATAAGAAAATCAATCAATGTAGTACACAGCATAAGCAGATTGAAAGCAAAAATATCCCATGATCATCTCTATAGATGCAGAAAAAGTATTTGACAAAATACAACACTATTTCCTGATAAAAACACTGCAAAAGATAGGAATTGAAGGAAACTTTCTGAATATAATAAAGGTTATATGTGAAAAACCCAAAGCTAACATCATCATCAATGGTGAAATCCTAAAAACTTTCCCTCTGAGATCAGGAAAATACAAGGGTGCCCACTATCACCATTCCTATTTAACATTGTCTTAGAAGTACTTACTCAAGCACTAAGGCAAGAAAAAGATATAAAAGCATCCAAAGTGGAAAAGAGGAAGTGAAGATTTCATTATTTGCACATGACCTGACCTATACATTGAAAGCCCTTAGAAATCTACAACAAAGTTCTAGAACTAATAAAGGAGATCAGTAATGTTGCAGGCTATAAATCAATGCTCAAAAATCAGTAGCATTTCTGTACACCAATAACAAGAAATCTGAGGAAGAAATCAAGAAAAAAGTTCCTCTTATAATAGAAAATAAAAAAATAAAAAACTAGGAATAAATTTGACTAAAGATGCAAAGGTCTTATATACAGAAAACACAAAACACTGTAAAGGGAAATCAAAGTAGACTTAAATGGAAGAATATTCCCTGTTCATGGATAGGAAGACTAAACATCATCAAGATGTCTCTCCTACCCAAACTAATCTACAGATTTAATGCAATCCCAATAAAAATCAACACTTTATTTTTTAAGGAACTGGAAAAACTAACTACAAAATATATTTTGAAAGGTAAGGGGCCCCAAATTGCCAAAGACATATTGAAAAAGTAAAAGGAAGTTGGATGTATCACATCACCTGACTTTAAAACATACTACATAGCTACACTGCTCAAAACTGCATGGTATTGGCACAAGGATAGACATACTGACCAATGGAACTAAATTGAGAGCTCTGATATTGATCCTTACATATACAGTCATCTGATATTCAACAAGACAACCAAACCCACTTAGTTGGGAGAGAATGGCCTCTTTAACAAGTAGTGCTTGGAGAACTGGATATCCATATCCAAAAGATTGAGAGAGGAATACCATCTCACGCCTTATACAAAAATCAACTCAAGATGGATCAGAGACCTAAATATAAAAACCAAAACCATAAAGACATTGGAAGATAATGGAGGAAAGCATCTAGAGGACCTTGTAATAGGAAATGATTTCATGAACTTAACACCCAAAGCACGAGCAGCAAGAGAAAAAATAGATAATTGGATCTCCTCAAAATTAAAAACTTCTGCACCTCAAAGGACATTATTAAGAAAATAAAAAGGCAGCCTACCCAATGGGAGAAAATATTTGGCAACCATATATCTGATAGGAGCCTAATATACTGCATATATAAAGAAATCATACACCTCAAAAATAAAAAGACAAACAGCTCATTTAAAAAAATGGGCAAGTGACCTGAAAAGACAATTCTACAAGAAAGAAATACAAATGGCTAAGAAACACATGAAAAAATGCTTGACATCGCTAGCTATTAGGGAAATGCAAATCAAAACTACAATGAGATACCATCTTACACCCAATCAGAATGGCAGCTATTAAAAAACAGCAGACTATAAGTGTCCCTCTTCCACTGCTGGAGGGATTGTGGAATGGTCCAGCCACTGTGAAGGACAGTTTGGCAGGTCCTCAGAAAACTAACACTACATTTTCCGTATGATCCAGCAATTCCACTGCTGGGCATATACCCAAAAGAATTGAAAGCAAAGACACAAACATATATATACACCCCAATGTTCATAGTGGCATTGTTCACAATTGCCAAAAAGTTGGAATCAGCCCCGGTGCCCATCAACAGATGAATGGATAAACAAAATGTGGTACATACATACAATGGAATATTACTCAGCAGTAAGAAGGAATAAATTGCTAACACATGGAATAGCCTGGATGAATCTTGAAGACCTTATGATGAGTGAAGCAAGCCAAGCATTGACGGATGAACAGTATATGACCTCACTGATTTGAATTTAGGAAAGTGAGCAGTCTCTGAGAACCATTGTCTGAAATATAGGCTAACAAAGGAGAGAGAGAGAAGAGAAGGTTGTGAGCCATCACCCATATGGACATAATCTATGTTAAAGTGATAAAGTATTCTTGCATATTGAATGAGAGAACAGGAGGGTAGTGATATTACTGGGTTTGGAGGTGCAGGGTTGACAGGTGGGTAGATTAGGAAGGGTGGGTTAGAATACTCAGGATACTGGTGGGAGAGATGGGAGGGGGACTATTTGAACATGGGATTTGCAGGTATGCTGTTGAAAGTGCAGGAATGGGAATGCTCTTATCACAATATGACAAGGTAGGGCACTGGGTTAGGGTGTAGGTTTGGGGGGCATTCAAGACGGGGCACATCTGGAGTAGGCTTCTGTGGAGTGTGGGAGTGTCCATTCTGTCATAATGTGTTGTGTCAGGGAGTGGAGACCCATATGGTGAGTGGGAAGGAGATGGACCCCTATTTTTGGAGGACCTATTCACCCAGAAATGGCCAGGTGGGTGTCTCTTAGGTTCAAGGGAGGATAATCACCATGTCAAGACCTCTTGTTGCATGTAACTATGAATCTTGTCATCCAATGAGTCAAGTCAGGGGAGTGTCATGTGCCCCAGGGCGACGGGGAGGAACTAACAGGGTGTATTTAGTGGTCAGGGGAAATGTTTTTCATTATCTTACAGTAATGGACACAGGACACAGTAAATATCATCAAAACTTATTAAACTGTACCATCTAAATTGTAAACTATACTGTAAACCATTGATAATGTTTAGTAGGTATGTTTCACTATCTGTATAACAGTTGTAACAATGCTACCATTCACATAAAAAAGGTTTTAATACGGGGTGAGGAAAGAGGAAGGAGGTTGGGTATATGAGAGCCTTTAGAATTCTGTGTGTGACTTTGCTCTGACCTAAAACTTCTTTGAAAATTAAACGAAAATTTAGGAGACACTGGGGAGTGAGAAGGGGAAAGTGCCATTGTACAGACTGGATAACTGATAATGCAGTGATAAAAGGAAACAGTAATAATAATAATTTTTAAAAAAATTTATTTTTAATTTTTAATTTTTTTTGTTTTTTTCCCATTTTTTGAATGTCCCAATTCTTTAATTTAATTTTATTTTTTTTCTTAATTTCTATATATTTTCTCTCTTATATTTAAACTTATCATTATTATTTCATTTTTCTATTAATTGTATTTGGCTATTGTAGGGGCTTCAACTTCAAGGAAGGTTTAGATCACAGAAGGGTTACAATGGGGGCAGCCGATGTCATTGGTGGGTGTGTCTGGGATGGGGGTTTCAAGGGAGGAAGTTCACCTGAATATACATGAAAGATATATAAAATTGTTCAAATGATCAAGGGGTGAGGCATGGTCACAGTGGGTAGATAATCACTCAATAAATGGGGGAATACTGAATTCCCAGCCTGGAGAGCTCTATTACATTCTCCAAGGGAGCAGCAACAGTCCCCAGTGCAGGGATAGTGTCTGACAAAGGAGGATATTCCACTGATGGGCTCTTGTTATTGATGACTAGCCTTAAGAGTCTTTGTTCTTTAATTGGAACTTAGCCTATTGTTATGGAGGGCCTAAGGGTTGCCTCCAGAGAGCCTCTTTGTGACTCAAATGTGGCCTCTCTCTAAGCCAAACTCAGCCTATGAATGCATTACCTTCCCCCACTCCGTGGGACATGACTCCTGGTGATGAGCCTCCATTGCAATGAGGGATTAATACCAAGTGCCAACTGGCAATACAACTGGAAAATGACTTTGAATAAAAGGGGGAAAAGGTAAAGACAAATGAGTTCATATGGCTAAGAGACTTCATATAGAGTTGGGAGGTCATCCCTGAGGTAACGCGTACACACAACGCAATAGGATCTCATAAAACACCAAAGTGGATATCACCCCACATAAAGGGGCTCCCAAGGGCTCTGGAGACACTCAGGTCCTATATAAGGGTGGGATAGTTCCAGAGATTGATGCCTTATCAGTGGGCTCTACTTTGGAATCTGTGCTCCTGAGCATTACAGAGTTGGACTCAAATAACTCCTCCCTGCACATGGTCCATCAGTCCCTTCTATTCAAACCTATATGTGATGCTGGAGTTTGTAGGTATACTTTCAGAGACTGGAGCCTCTAGCCTGCCCATATGCCAGCTGTGCCTGGAATCTCGGTGGAGCTGCAACTCCTACTCTACAGCTCAGTGGACTCACCCAAGTCACCTGGTGAGGAGATGATGATGGACAACGGCTATCCCAGGGAATGGAGAGCGCCTGCAGCTGCAGGCAGATAATCCCATCCACTGTATCCATGTGATATAAGCCCCCTCTCACTTGGAGGTGTTGTGAACATCACTATCCCAACTCCTTAGGAATTGGGGGAAGAGCTATAGACTAGAGTGTACTTAATGGTATTCTGTTGTAGACATATTGTGATTCAAGCAATGGAAGAAATTACAACAGTAGGTGGAGCTAGTGGCCACTGGATGCTTTTAGGGCAGGGAAAGGAAAAGCAGTTGAAAAGCAGGGGTTTTTCAGGACTCAGGATTATCCTGAGTGACATTGCTATGACAGATATAGGCCATTTTACATCAGCATATATCATGAAGAACTGTGTGGGAGAGAGTGTTGTCTACAATGTGAACTATGGTCCATGCTTAGTGGCAAAGACCCAGGATGTGTATATCCATTGCATGTGATGTGCCACACTAATGAAAGATGTTTATGTGGGGTGTTATGGGAGGCGTGGGAGGTGGGGAACATGGGAATCCCTGTAATTTTTGTGTAACATTTATGTAATTTAAGCATCTTTTAAAATAAAAAAATGTCACCAATCTTTTGATCTTCTCAGAATGAAGTAATTCTCCCCCCTCTCAAGTTCAAAATTTCCCAAATTGAATAAAGTTATAATGGTATACAAAAAAAAAAAAAAAAAAAAAAAAAGAACAGCTCCATGGTTCTGTACATTAAGGTGTTTTTTAAAATTTCATTTTATTTTTTTATAATTTCTTTTTATTTTTTAAAAGATACAAAAAAGTCCCTGTACAACTGTTTTTCTCTCTCCTTTCCCCAGAGCCTACAGTCATCACTACCTCCACAACAATGTTGTAATTTCTTCCAATGCTAGAATCACAATATATCTATAGTAAAATACCAGTAAATCCACTCTTTAGTTCATTCCCCAATCCTGAGGATTCTGGGATGGTGATGTACACTGCACCTGTAATTGAGAAGGGGCTTCAATCTCATATAGCCAATGAGTGGGACTCACAGTTGTCAGCTCTCTCATTTTCTTGGTATGATGGTTGTCAATTCTCACCTACTTGTTATTTGTCCTGGGTGAGTTCAATGAATTGGAGAGTAGGTATTGCAACTCTGCTAAGGTTCTGGGCTCAGCTGACACATTTACAGCCCAAAGACTCAAGTCTCTTGGATGTAAATCTCAAAACTCCAGCACCAAGTATAGGTTTAAATAGAAGGGACAGGTAAGCCAAGTGTAGGGAAGACATAATTGAGTCAAACTCTGTCACTTTCAGGAGCACAAACACCAAAGTAGGGTCCACTGGCCTGGCACCAAACCCTGGAGCTAACTGCCCAGTCCATAGGACCTTTGTGTCTCCAGAGCCTTCAGGAGCCCCAATATATTGGGTAGTGTCCACTTTGGCAGTCTATGAGATCCTGCTGAGATGTACATAAGCGTTACCTCTGGGATGACCTGCTGATTCACTTTGAAGTCTCTTAGCCATATAAACTCATTTGTCTTTACCTTTTCCCTCTGTTATTTGAGTTCTTTTTCCAGTTGCATTGCTGGTTGGTGCTTGGTAGTCATGTCCCATGCTGGGGGGAAACTAATGCATTTATATGCTAAGTTTGACTTGAAGAAAGGCCACATTTTCTGATGTGACTTTCAAATTGAAGAGCACAAAGGGGATAACAGAGCCTCTGAAATTCCCTGAAAATCTCTGGATTCATTGTGCCTGGTTCTGTGTCAATGCATCTTTCAGCCTCCAGGAACGGAATCCTGGTGATTTCATGAAATCCTGTGTTTGGTCTCCCTGCAGAGTAGGATGAGTTTCTAAAGACAATTCACATGTCAAGCAATGGTATCAACAGTTTATTGTACCTCTAAAGAGCAGTCTGAAGCCAAGGTCCCAGCCAGGTAACAGTGGGCATTGATGCTACAAGGGAAATGGCTTATATGCCCAACAGGAACCTCCCTGCAAGGGAGGGGCTGGGCTACAGGGGACACTCAGGACCAAGATAGAACAGGTCCAAGCTCTAGATGCATGCAGGGGTGCTTGGGATGAGCTTCTTCTTAGATTCTGGGCTTACCTTTTAATGATAAGAGTTTAAAGAATTTATCTAAACCTGTGATGTGTCTAATAATGTTCTTCTCCTATTTGGGAGATTAAAAAGGCAATGAAAGGCACACATAGAAGGGGGTTCCTATTCCATATACAAATCTTAGTAGTGAGGAGCTAGAGGACAGGGACAAAATATGGCGTTAGTGTAGGAGGGCACACACTGCAAGCTCCCAGAGCAAGGCCGATTGTGGACGGGATCCTGCCCAGGGGTCTGTGCTGTGCACACATGGAGTGAGAAGCGTGGGACATATATCTGCGTGGATCAACGGCGTGGATGGAAAGGTAGAGATTCATGAGTTTTAAGGCTCCTGGTGGTGTTTGGCACAGACGGCTGAGCCCCGCGGTTAGGGAGGAAAAATAAAATAAAATAAAATGGCCATCTGGAGCCGTGAGCAGGGCGAAAAAGTTTTATTTTCTGGGGATCTGGCTGCCTGGTGCCCCTTGGAACTTGTGTGAACAGAGCAAACGAACTAATCAGCACCCGGTGAAACGGAGGGGGGATTCTCCCCCAACTTTGTCCTATACCAGATTGCAACACTGAGTGTTGGGTCTCTGTCCATGACTATGGGATCCATCATGGGAAAGTTTTACTTTATTGTACTGCTGCTGACCACCCCTTCATGCTAGTGCTCTGAGCAGGGAACACCACAAGAATGAAATGACTCCTTGTCTCATTATGAAGCAGCTTTAATTTTAACTTGTGCTCTCTCTGCGGGGGCTCCTTACCAGGTCACACTCAAGGGGAATGAACATAGTTTGATGAAACCCACCTTAACCCTTATGTTGACCAGCACCTTCTCTAGGATCACACTCAGCATTCCTATAATGGGTGATGCCTAAATCTATCATGCCCCATGGAAGGCACTGGATAGGCTTGCAACCATATGGTGGGATGATGATATGTTTTATGCCATATTCATGCAGATCAAACAAACAATCTCCAAGGACACATGCAGAAATCAGGTGTAGCTGTTAGAGATTATTTTATGAATATATATTAATAAAAAGATTATGTTTGTGTACTAATCTATTCCTCTGGGTCTGATATGCTTTGATTGCACTAAATTCAGTTGAAGAGACTTTGATTGGATTACTTGATATGATTGCTGTAGGGCCTTTTATTGGACTATGCATTGAGGCTTGATTCCCCACCCCCTTGCTGGATCTGATATAAATGGACACTCTGATAGACACAGGAAGGGAGAGCTCTGCCATTTTTTATCCTGCCATGTGACAAAAAGGCTCAAACAACTGAGACCCTGGGAAGAGTTTAACCATTTGCCTCATAGCTTACATATGAAATTGGGAAGAGAGCAGAAGAGCCAAGATTGATATAGGAGGTCAGGAAAGAAAGAAACCCTAAGCCGATAGAGAGAGGACAAGAGGATTGCTTAAGCACAAAGCCCTACTAATCTGTGTCACAGAGAATTTCAGGAACAAAAGGTGAACCCAGAGGGGAAGGCTGAAACCTGTGGAGAGATTTTCAGCCACCTTGATTCACCATGTGGCAATACACAAGGATCAACAGTAACTGATTTGGTTGAGAAAGCATCTCTGATGGTGCCTCAGTTTGGACTTTCCATGGACTTGGAACTATAAGCAAATAAATCCCATTTATAAAAGCCTAGAGATTTCTGGTACTTTGCTTTGATAGACTTTTGGTAAACTAGAACAGCAGGTGTTCAAACCCATGACCACCACAGACCCTGTAGACACAGGAGAACACAGAGAGAGCACAGAGAGTGCAGAACCACAACCATGGGGGGCTTTTGTTCAAATCCAGGGCTGGATCTCAGTTGTGCTCACACCTCTGCAGAAAAGGGTAGTTCAGTGCAGATGACATCTCCTGCCATTCTCTAGGGTTTCCTGTTCCCATCCAGCAGCTTCCAAATGTCTATAGCAAAATTGTTTTTGAGTCCACTCCAATTGAAGAGGTGACCTCATGCACAGGTTCTGTGTGTGTGTGTGTGGGGTCTGGGCTGAGTGGTGGCTGTCTTTCTTGTGCCATAGAAGCCAGGATGAAGGGCCAGGGGCCAGGAGGACAGTAGCAAAAAGCCATGCCCCAACAGAGGGAAGGCCTGAGAGTACATTCTGACCTACTCCTGTTGGCTATTTTAATTCTGGACAAATCTGCATTATAAAACACTAATTCCTGCATGTGACCCAAAGTAAGGCAGAAAGGAAGTGCTTGAATTGAACTTGGTGCTAATGAGGGAGAAGGGATCAACCTAGATGCCTGAGGCATGGGGCAGTGGTTGCTGGCTGTTGCCAGGATATCCTGCATCCTAAAGCTGTCTTGTATCCCAAGTGATGGTTTCTCTTTAATTTCTGTAAGATTCTGGTACCCTTAATATATCCTATCAGGGCTCAAGTACCTTGGGATATTTCTGCTTCTAGAGGCCAAAGTACTCAATTGTGTTATTAAAAATAGTAGAAATCTTAGCAAATTTGATGCTATTCCATATAGAGAACTGAGCCTTTAGTAGAGTCAGGTTCTGAAATCAGCAATCACCCTTATGTTAAAAACTGCCTATCAATGAACCTACCCTTAACCATATTACTCAAAAAATCTGCCACTGGAAATCACCACAATGTCTTTGGTTGACTAGATGGAAGAGTAAGCTTGCCCTGATGAGCTGTGACTTGTGGAAACTCCCATCTTTTAACTCAGGGCAGCAGGATGATCCCACCGGTATGGTTATTTTTAAATGAGTGAATTTTCATAGAGATATATTGATGTGGTGTTAAAATTGGCATTTATAAAAGCAGTGTGATGAGAATAAAATGTTGTAGGCCATTTGGCATCTGACAGCCTAAAGATTTTGTTGGTATCATAACTTTTTAGCCTGTTGTATAATTTTTAGTTTCAAGTACATCATTTGAATTTGGTTATGAATTATCATCAGATAATTCTTCTTAAAGGAAAAGTGGCTTCTCAGAACATATGGAAGATTTTAGGAAACATCAACAACCAGAAATGAGCATCTTGAAGTGTTTCTAGAACTGTGCTCCAAATGTTCCCATGAGAAGGTAAAGCATGAAGCATATCAGTACTCCTGTTGGTAAGTACCAGAAAACCTAACAAAATGTAGCCCTTATTTGAAGCCACCAAAGAGCTGCTAAAGTGATATGAACCAGGAGGCCTATTATTCTGGAAGAAGGAAGATCAAAGTAAATCTAGGGTATAGGAAACAGAGTTTTTTTTAAATTTATTTATTTTTTATTGTGGGTAAAAATCAAAATTTTCACAATACATACCAGTATTTGTAAAATGATATATAACTATGCATATATGTGCATTTGCTTACAAAAATGTTATTTATATATATATAAATATATTTTAAGGGTTGCTTAGTTTACCTAAAATATTACACAGAACCCACTGGGATTCCCATGTTGCCCACCTCCCAACTTCCCATCACACACCACACAAACATCTCCCACAAGTGTGGCCCACCACCCTCAATGGACTTACACATCCTGGGGCCTTGCCACCAACCATAGACCACAGTTCACATCATAGACCACACTCTCTCCCACACAGTTCTGAGTGGTGTGTGCTGATTTAAAATGGCCTACATCTGTTGCCACAATGGTACTCAGGACAACCTCCAAATCCCGAAGAAGCCCGTGTATTTCAACTGCTCATCCCCTCTCTTCCCCAAAAGTGTCAAGTGACCACTGGCTCCACCTCATTGTTATAATTTCTTGCATTGCTAGAATCACCATATGTGTACAAAAGACTACCATCAACTCAACGCTAGTCCATAGTTCTTCCCCCAATCCTGAGGGGACTGGGATGGTGATGTCCACTCCACCTCCAAGTGAGAGAGGGCATATAACTCATGGATATGGTGGGTGGGATGATCCTACCTGCAGATGTAGGCCCTCTCCATTCCCTGAGATGGCCGTTGCCCATCATTGTCTCCTCGCCAGGTGACTTGGGTGAGTCCATTGAGCTGTAGGGTAAGAGTTGCAGCTCCACCAAGATTCCACGCACACCTGGCATATAGGTAGGCCAGAGGCTCCAGTCTCTGGAAGTATACCTAAAAACTTCTGCATCACATATAGGTTTGAATAGAAGGGACTGATGAACCATATGCAGGGAGGACTTATTTGAGTCCAATTCTGTCACTCTCAAAAACACAGATTCCAAAATAGAGCCCACTGATAAGGCATCAGTCCCTGGGGATATCCCCCCTTATATAGGACCTGGGTGTCTCCAGAGCTCTCAGGAGACCTCTGTGTGGGGCGATAAGCACTTAGATGCTCTATGAGCTCCTACTGAGGTGTGCGTAAGAGTTACCTCTGGGATGACCTCCTGACTCTGTCTGAAGTCTCTTAGCCACTTGAAATCATTTGTCTTTACATTTTCCCCCTTTTATTCTAGGTCTTTTTCCAGTTGTGTTGTCAGTTGGCTCTTGGTATTAATCCCTCATAGCCAGGGAGGCTCATCCCCGGGAGTCATGTCCCACGTTGGGGGGAAGGTAATGCAATCATATGATGAGTTTGGCTTAGAGAGAGGCCACATTTGAGCTACAAGGAGGCTCTCAGGTGGCAACACTTAAGCACCTCACAACTTCAGGCTAAGTCTCAGTTACAAGAGCAAAGACTCACAAGGGTAGTATCAATAAAAAGAACACATCAGTGGGTCATCCTCTTTTGACAGACACTGTCCCTGCACTCAGAGGACTATTGCTGCTCCCTTGGAGACTGTGGCAGAGCTCTCCAGGCTAGGAATTCAGATTCCCTCATTTATTGTGTGATTGTCCACCCATCATGACCATGCCCCATCTTTTGATCTTTTCAACGATTTTGTATATATTTCATGTATATTCGGATAAACTAATTCCCATGAAACCCCCCCTCCCAGAAACCCCTTACCAATAATCCCCTGCATTACCCATTGTGACCCTTCTGTGATCCAAATCCTCCACGAACATGTAGTCCATAAAATAATCAAATACACTTACTAGGAAACAGAAACAACTATGATGAGCTTACATGCAAGATAAAAACATAAGGAAACTCAGGGAAAAAAAAAAGATAAGCAAAAAAACCTATATGTGATGCTGGAGTTTTTAGGTATACTTCCAGAGACTGGAGCCTCCCGCCTACCTATGTGCCAGGTGTGCATGAAATCTAGGTGGGGCTGCAACTCCTACCCTACAGCTCAATGGACTCATCCAATTCACCTGGTGAGGAGACAACGATGGACAATGGCCATTCCAGGGAATGGAGAGTGCCTCATCTGCAGGCAGGATCATACCACCCACCATATCCATGGGATATAAGCCCTCTCTCACTTGGAGTTGGAGTGGACATCACCATCCCAGTCCCCTCAGGATTGGGGGAAGAACTATGGACTAGAGTGGACTTGATGGTATTCTCTTGTTCACATATGGTGATTCTAGCAATGCAAGAAATTATAACAATGAGGTGGAGCCAGTGGCCACTTGACCCTTTTGGGGTAGAGAGGGGATGAGCAGTTGAAATACAGGGACTTCTTTGGGAGTTGGAGGTTGTCCTGAGTACTGTTGTGGCAACGGATGTAGACCATTTTAAATCAGCACACACCACTCAGAACTGAGAGGGAGAGAGTGTGGTCTACAGTGTGAACTGTGGTCTATGGTTGGTGGCAAGGCTCCAGGATGTGTAAGTTCATTGAGGGTGATGGGCCACACTTGTGGGAGAAGTTTGTGTGGGATGTGGTGGGAAGTGTGGGATGTGGGCAACATGGGAATCCCAGTGGGTTCCGTGTAATATTTTGGGTAATCTAAGTACCTCTTAAAATATATGTATATGTATATATATATATATATATATATAACATTTTTGTAAGCAAATACACATATATGCATATAAAAAATATATATCATTTGGAATTGACGGTTGATTAATAAAATACATGTCTATAGCTAGTTGATTCAATAAGTGTCAAGTTACAAATCATATATCTGTTATGCAAGTCAAAAACAAAAACAATCCAATTAAAAATGGCAAGAACTTGAAGAGACTTTGTCTAAAGAAGATATGCAAATGTCCAATGAGCACATGAAAAGATGCTCAGGATTAAAATGCCTATTATTAAATTGAGTAAATTTCCCTTTATTTCTACTTTGCTAAGATCATTTATAGCTCAAGACAAAATCGTTTTCTTCAATGATTGAGATTATCATGCTTTTCTCCCTTGTTTTCCTCAATGTGTTTTTTAACATTGATTTTTGAATGATAAACTATCCTTATATTCCTAGAATAATGCTCACCGTCAGCATATATTTTCCTTTAAATAACTTGTTAATATTTGTTAATATTCAAAACAAAACAAAACAAAACAAAACAAAAAAAAAACGAAAACAAATAAACAAAACAAAACAAAACAAAACATATTTAGCAGGTTGGGACATTCAAAAAAATGGGCAAAAAAGCAAGGGAAATGCCTTTAAAAATACATATATATATATATTCTTTTTTTTTTTTCTTTCTCTTTTCTTTTTTTTTCCTTCCTTTTATCACTGTGTTATCGCATGTCCAGTGTGCCATGACACCTTCCCCCTCTCAATCCCCACTGTCAACCAATTTTTCATTTAATTTTCAAAGAAGTTTTAGGTCACAGCAAGGTCACACAAGGAGTGCCGGAGACTCCCAGATACCAAACCACCCCCCGTACCACACCCATATTAACCTCCACCATGTTTTTGGATATTGGCATTGTTATAACTGTTATACAGAAAGCAAAATATAGCAACTAAACATTGTCAATGATTTACAGTATAGTTTACAATTTAGATGATACAGTTTAATAATTATTTACCATGTCCTGTGTCCATTACTGTAAGGTAACGAAAAACCTTCACCATGACCACCAAACACCCCATTAGATCTTGACTGTTCCCTTCCCCCAAGCCCCCAGGGCCCTTGATACCATCCTATCCCGACGCTTGGAATGTCAAGATTCACAGTTACATGCCCTGGGAATTTGAACCTGTCTTTCCTAATCCTCCCACCCGCCAGTGCTGCATCACCAAACCCAGAAACACCAGCACTCATCTGCCCCATCCCCCAACATGCAACCACACTCTATCGCTTTACCATAGATTATGTCCATATGGTTAATGGCTCAAAGCCTTCTCTTCTCTTACTCTCCCTTGTTAACCTATCTTTCAGACAATGGTTCTCAGAGACTGCTCACTTTCCTCAGTTCAGATAACTGAGGTCATATACTGTTCATCCTTCAGTGCCTGGCTTGCTTCACTCAACATAAGGTCTTCAAGATTCATCCACGTTATTCCATGTGTTAGCACTTTGTTCCTTCTCAAAGCTGAGTAATATTCCATTGTATGTATGTACCACATTTTGCTTATCCATTCGTCTGTTGATGGGCACTGGCGCTGATTCCAACTTTTGACAATGGTGAACAATGCCGCTATGAACATTGGTGTGTATATATCTGTTTCTGTCTTTACTTTCAGTTCTTCTGGGTATATACCCAGCAGTGGAATTGCTGGATCATAGGGAAGATCTATTGTTAATTTTCTGAGGAACTGCCAAACTGTCCTCCACAATGGCTGGACCATACCGCAGTCCCACCAGTAGTGGATGAGAGTTCCTATTCCTCCACATCCTCTCCAACATTTAGTGTCTCCTGTTGTTTTAATAGCTGCCATTCTGATGGGTGTAAGATGGTATCTCATTATAGTTTTGATTTGCATTTCCCTGATAGCAAGCGATGTTGAGCATTTTTTCATGTGTTTTTAGCCATTTGTATTTCTTCCTTGGAGAAGTGTCTTTTCAGATCACTTGCCCATTTTTTAATGGGTTGTTTGTCCTTTTATTTTCAAGGTGTAGGATTTCTTTATATATGCAGGATATTAGGCTCCTATCAGATATATGGTTGCAAATATTTTCTCCCATTGGATAGGCTGCCTTTTTATTATCTTACTAACATCCTTTGAGGTGTAGAAGTTTTTAATTTTGATGAGATCCCATTTATCTATTTTTTCTCTTGCTGCTAGTGCTTTGGCTGTGAAGTTCATGAAATCATTTCCTATTACAAGGTGCTGTAGATGCTTCCCAAAATTATCTTCCAAGGTCTTTATGGTTTTGGCTCTTATATTTAGATCTTTGATCCATCTTGATTTGATTTTTGTTTAAGGTGTGAGATGGTATTCTTCTCTCATTCTTTTGGATATGGATATCCAGTTCTCCAAGCACCACTTGTTAAAGAGGCCATTCTCTTCCAACTGAGTGGGATTCGTGGCCTTCTCAAATATCAGATGACTGTATATGTGAGGATTTATATCAGAACTCTCAATTCGGTTCCATTGGTCAGTGGGTGTATCCTTGTGACAATACCACGCAGTTTTGATCACTGTAGCTTTGTAGTATGTGTTAAAGTCAGGTTGTGTGATACCTCCAACTTCATTTTTCCTTTTCAATATGTCTTTGGCAATTCGGGGCCTCTTGCCCCTCCAAATATATTTTGTGGTTAGTTTTTCCAGTTCCTTAAAAAATACTGTGTTGACTTTTATTGGGATTGCATTAAATCTGTAGATTAGTTTGGGTAGGATAACCATCTTGATGATGTTTAATCTTCCTATCCATGAACAGGGAATATTTTTCCATTTATTTAAGTCTTCTTTGAATTCCTTTAAGAGTGTTGTGTATTTTTCTGTATATAAGTCCTTTACATGTTTAGTTAAATTTATTCCTAGGTATTCGATTCTTTTATTTACTATTGTAAATGGTATTTTTTTCCTGATTTCCTCCTCAGTTTACTCGTTATTGGTGTACAGAAATGCTACTGAATTTTGAGCATTGATCTTAAAGCCTGCAACATTACTGAACTCCTTTATAAGTACTAGAAGCCTTGTCGTAGATTTTTCAGAGCTTTCTATGTATAGGATCATGTCATCTGCAAATAATGAAATTTTTACTTCTTCCATTCCAATCTGGATGTCTTTTATGTCCTTTTCTTGTCTCAGTGCTCATGCAAGTACTTCTAAGACAATGTTAAATAGGAGGGGTGTCAGAGGGAAGGCTTTTAGGATTTCACCGTTGAAAATGATGTTAGCTTTGGGATTTTCATATATACCCTTTATCATTTTCAGAAAGTTTCCATCTATTCCTATCTTTTGTAGTGTTTTTATGAGGAAAGAGTGCTGTATTTTGTCAAATGCTTTTTCTGCATCTATAGAGATGATCATGTGATTTTTTTCTTTCAATCTGTTTATGTGGTGTATTACATTGATTGATTTTCTTATATTGAACCATCCTTGCATACCTGGGATGAAACCCACTTGGTCATGGTATATAATCCTTTGATATGTTGTTGAATGCGATTAGCATGTATTTTGTTTAGGATTTTAGCATCTAGGTTCATTAGAGAAATTCGACTGTAATTTTCCTTTCTTGTGGTATCTTTATTTGGTTTCGGTATTAGGGTAATGTTGGCATCATAGAATGAGTTAGGCAATATTCCTTCTACTTCTATTTTTTGGAAGAGCTTAAGTAGAATTGGTATTAGCTCTTCCCGGAATGTTTGGTAGAATTCAGCAGTGAAGCCATCTGGTTCTGGACTCTTCTTAGTTGGGAGGTTTTTGATGACGGAGTCTATCTCTGTACTTGTAATTGGAATGTTGAGTTCATCTATTTCTTCTTTCATTATGTTGGCTGTTTGTGGGTTTCTAGAAACTTGTCCATTTCCTCTAAATTGTCATTCTTGTTGGCATATAATTTTTCAAAGTATCCTCTTATGATACTCTTTATTTCTGTGGGGTCAGTAGTGATATCACCTTCCTCATTCCTTATTTTATGTATTTGCATCTGTTCTCTTTTTTTCTTTGTTAGTCTGACTAAGAGTTTGTCAATTTTGTTGATATTCTCGAAGAACCAGCTTTGGTTTTGTTTATTGTTTCCAGTGCTTTCTTATTCTCTATTTCATTTAGTTCTGCTCTAATCTTTGTTATTTCCTTCTTATTACTTCCCTTAGGTTTAGTTTGTTGTTGTTTTTCCAATTCCTCCAAGTGTGCAGTTAGGTCTTCAATTTTAGCTCTTTCTTCTTTTTTAATATATGAATTTATGGCTATGAAAGTACCTCTCAGGACTGCTTTCGCCGCATCCCATAGGTTGCGATATGTTGTGTTGTCGTTTTTATTAGTTTCAAGGTAGTTATGATTTCTTTTGAGATTTTCTCTTTGACCCGCTGTTTTTCTAAGAGTGTGTTGTTTAACTTCCGTATCATTGTGCCTAACCTGTTTCTCTGGCCCTTAGTGATTTCCAACTTCATTCCGTTGTGGTCAGAGCAATTACTTTGTATAATCTCAATCTTTCTGAATTAATTGAGTGTTGTTCTGTGGCCTAGCATGTGGTCTATTTTGAAGTATGTTCCATGTGCACTCGAGAAGAATGTAAATCCTGCTATATTTGGGAGTAGTGTTCTGTATATGTCTATTAAGTCCAGGTCTTCTAATGTATTGTTGAATGCCTTAGTTTCTTTATTGATTCTCTGTCTAGATGTTCAGTCTAATGATGATAGTGGTGTTTTGAAGTCCCCTGCTATAATTGTAGAGGCATTTATTTCTCCTCTTAGTTTTTCCCAGAGTTTGCTGCACGTATTTTGAGGCACCCCGATTAGGTGTGTAAATGTTGATTATTGTTCTCTCTTCTTGAGTGATTACTCCTTTTACTAATATGTAGTGTCCATCTTTGTCTCTTACAATAGTTTTGCATTTAAAGTCTATTTTGTCTGATATTAGAATAACTACTCCTGCCCTTTTTTGGCTATTGTTAGCTTGTTAAATGGTTTTCCAGCCATTCACTTTCAGCCTCCTTGAATCGCTGGGTCAAATTTGGGTATCTTGTAGACAGTATATAGATGGATCATATTTTCTTATCCATTCTGCCAATCTGTGTCTTTTGTTTTTTGAATTTAATCCATTAACATTCAGTGTTATTACTCATAACAAATTTCTTACTTCAGCCATTTTTTCTTTGGGTTAATGTATGTCATATGTTGTTTTGTTTCTTTTTTTTTGTCTTTTCAGTTGTTTTTGAACTCTCCTCCAACTCTCTCTCCATTGTTTTTTTTCTTTCAACTTGTAGAAATTCCTTTAGTATTTCTTGAAGTGCTGGTTTCTTCTTGACATACTCTCTTAATTTCTGTTTATTTGTGAATATTTTGAACTCTCCACCATTTTTGAATGCCAGTTTTGCTGGATAGAGAATTCACGGCTGGAAGTTTTTTTCTCTTTATGTTTTGACTATGTCATACCACTGTCTTCTTGCCTCCATGGTTTCAGCTGAGAAATCAGCCCTTAATCTTATTGTGCTTCCCTTGTATGTGATGTTTCTCTTTTCTCTTGCTGCCTTGAGTATTTTCTCTTTGTCTTGATCATTGGACTTTTTGACAAGTATATGTCTTGGAGTTGGCCTGTTGGGATTTATACTATTTGGGGTGCACTGTTCTTCCTGGATCTGCACATCCATCTCTCTCAATAGAGTTAGGAAGTTTTCAGCCATTATTTCCTTCCACACACATTCTGTTCCCTTTCCCTTCTCTTCTCCTTCTGGGATGCTCATAATGCGTATGTTTCTCCATTTTGTATTATCGGTTAATTCCCTGTGTCCATGATGGATTTTTTTCTATCTTTTTGTCTATCTCTTCTACAATCTCTTTGATTTCAGCTGTATTGTCTTCCATATCACTAATTCTTCCCTCTGCCTGTTCAAATCTGCTGTTATGTGAGTCCAGCGTCTTTTCAATTTCTTGGCTTGTGCCATTGTTCAACATCATATCCATTACCTTTTTAGGCATGTTTGCTACTTCTTCAGTATGTTTTCCCAGTGTCTTCTTTATATCCTTAATCTCTTCCTTCAGTTCTTTAAGTTGGTCCATAATGTTTGTTTGGATAAATTTGATTAGTTGTTCGATATTCTTCATTGCTTCCTGGTTTTTATTTTGTGCATTGGACTGGTCCATGTTTTCCAGTTTCTCAAACTCATTTGTATTTTTTTGTTGCCCTCTGGTCATCATATTATCTTTATGGGTTTGTTCAGTTGATTAGCTTTTCTCTATGCTCTAGAGTTTTATTTAGCTGTTGTTTCTGTGTGTGAGTTAAGTTTTCTCTTTGGCAGTTTTTATTCTTATTTTATTTCCTTACTTCTTTCTAGGTTCCCTTGAAGGCAAAAGGTTAGGGCCTGAAGAATCAAAAGATCTTAGGAATGCAGAAGGATAATAGTACTATTGATAAAAGTTAGAAGAGGGGCTAAATGAGACTTAATGCGATGAATATTTAACTTGTGTAGGCAGTGTAGAGTACTAGGGAAAAAAATGGTGGTCCTACAATGGACTGGGAAAACAAATGGAGGAATATATATATAGTGATTTAGAAGGCTAGAATTATGAGGAGGGAGAGAAATAGTAAAGAAAGGTCTGAAAGGAAAAAGTTAATATTAATAAAAAAAAGAAGAAAACAAAATAGATGGAATAGAAATTGACACCCTTAAGTTGTGGGTGTATGAAAAAATGTTGTATCTAAGAGCCACAACAGAAAACAGAAGGCAGAAAGATGCAGGAGGATAAGCTATAGTTTGTAATACAGAATCAATATATACAGCGAGTGGTAAATTACTGAAAAAGAAGCACAGCAAAGAAACGACAAGCTAGCAGCACCTAATTTTTTAAAAAATGGAAGAAAAAAGAAAGGGGGAAGGAAAGGGGAAAGAAAAGCAAGGGATCAGAAAGAAACAGAGAGAAACCAAATATCCACACAGGCAAGCAGTCAAACAGAGCTAAGGGAAGGTCAATGATTTCCCTAGGTTCCACGTGGATCCTTCCTGCCTACTAGTGTTCATCAATCAATTTTCCCGTAGTGTTCTATATGCAGGTCCTGAAGCAGCTTTTAGCTATTAAACTAAATTTAAAAGAATTTATTTTTCATTTATTTAAGTGACCTTCTCACTTTTTTTTTTTTAATTTTATTTTTTTTTTAGCGAAACACAGGACCCAAAATAATTCCTCCTCTAGACCAACCCCCTTATGGAAGGACCCTAGCTGGGCCCGTGGAAATTAATCAAGCACGTCCCACTTTCTGGACTTCCCAGGGTAGCTGTAGCTCTGATGTTAGTCAGTGCAGAGTGCTAAAGACAGCCAATTCAGCCCCTTCTGGAGCCAAGCTCGAGTGTCATCGGGTTGCTAAGTAAATCTGTTTGAGTGCAGATTCGCATCTGCTCTCAGCCTGATGCTGCGTCAGGTCGGCTTATCTGATCCTCAAAGCTATGGGGCGGTGCAGGCAGCCAGCTCAATGTCTAAAAATAAAAAATATCCTTCCCTGTCCTCCAACAGAATCCTCCCTCTTTTGGAAATTGTCCCTTCTTCCTGGCTCCGCAGAGGACCAGGTCTTATCCCTGGGTCGCTAGGGAACTCAGCTCCATCCCCCGACCAGAATCCCCCCTCCAGTTCACCGTGTGTTGATTAACTCGGTTGTTCTGTTCACACAAGGTCCAAGGGGCGCCAGGCAGCCAGATCCCCAGAAAATAAAACTTTTTCACCTGCTCGCGTCTCCAAGTGGCCGTTTTATTTTAATTTATTTTTTCTCCCTAACCACGGGGCTCAGCCATCTGTGCCAACCACCACCGGCAGCCTTAAAACTCACAAATCTCCACCGTTCCATCCACTCCGTTGATCCACGCAGATAGATGTCCGAAGTTTCTCACTCCACGCGTGCACAGCACAGATCCCCGGGAAGGACCCCGTCCACAATCCGCCTTGCTCTGGGAGCTTGCAGTGTGTGCCTTCCTACACTAACGCCATCTTGGCCCCTCCCAGAAACAGAGTTTTTGATGGAAACAGGGAAAGTCTCAAGCATACAGCTGATTTTCCCCTCAGCATATTATTTGAATCAGGGAGCAGCACTGGATGAGATGTTCAAAACTCAAAGGAAAAACAGCATAGAGTTTTTCAGTCTAGCAAAACAAAGATTGGCTTTGGACATGCTTGGAGAAGGAGATTTCAAAAGATATAAAGATTTTAGTTGAAATCTGTTACTTGGAATATACAAAGCCCTGAGAATAGGTAGAGTGGGTACAGTTCATGGACACAGATGTTAAAAAGGATAAATAAAATGTATTAGTTTTTTTTTTTTTTTTTAATTTTCTATTGATCATGAAGACTGTCATGATTTTAGTTGAAAAGTAAGGCTCAGTTATAGAACCAGGGGTGTATTGAAGGTAGACCAAGGAGTACAAAGGCCAAGGTAGCAGAATCTTTGGAACAAAGTGAATGGTCACTGCTCTATCTACCTAGCAGAAGGAATGGTGGTACTCTCTGGATGGAGAAACATCATCTCAGGCCACTACAGTTTTTATACACAAGGATTAGTAGACACACCAAAGATGATCTAAAGAAAAATAAAAGAAAACAGACAATAGGAAAAGACCTACAGGAGATCAAGATATTTGAGTTAGTGGACAAAAATCTTAAAGTATTTGTGATTAATATGTCCAAGGCATTAGGGAGAAAGTTGAAGGAAATAGCTAAAAAGGTGAAGAAATTATAAAATTAACCAAATGAACATTCCAGAACAGAAAAAATACAATATCTTAACTTGATTTAATCAAAATTAGTCATAACAGACAGACAGGCTTCATGATCAATAGAAAAATATTAAACAAGTGCTCCATGAATAAAAATAATATAAAGTAAAGAAAAATTCATTAGAGATGCACATGAAAAAGTCCAAAGTATGTGTAAATGGAGTTGCAGAATGAGAGAGATTAGAATATAGAGGGGAGAAAAAAAGAGAGAAAGGGAAAAAATTAAAGCTTTACTGTAAAGTTACTGGCTGAGAATTTTCAAAACTGATGCTAGAAGTCTGAAGTTCTGTAACCCCCAAGGAGAAGAATAGAGAAAATGACACCACATACATTTGGCTTTTTAAAAGCCAAGAACAAAGATAAAACTTAAGAGGGGCAAGGAAATAGTTGTGGTGGGGGGAGACCCATTACTTTTAATAAGATATACAATTGAAATGAATTTTTAACAATTATGGAAACCAAAAGACAATGGCATGGCATTCACTAACAATGAATAATTCTAAGAGGAAGTTAAGAAAACAATTCCATTTACAATAGCATCAAAAATAATAAAATGTCTTGGAACAAATTTAACTGAACGTGTTAAAGACTTGTACACTGAAAATTACAAAATATTCCTGAAAGAAATTAAAGAAAATCTAAATTCATGACAAGACAACCCATGTTCATGGATTGGAAAACTTAATATGGTTAAGATGTTGATACTACCCAAAGTGATCTACAAATTCAATGCAATCATTATCAAATTCCAGCAGCCTTTTTAGCAGAAATGGAAAATCTGTACCTCAAACTTATATGGAATTGCAAGGGACCTTGAATAACCAAAACAATTTTGACAAAGGACAAAGTTGGAGGCTCACACTTCCCAATTTCAAATTTTAGTATAAAGCCACAGCAATCAATTGATTACTGAGGGAAAACCAGAACTGCATGAAGGAATGAGGAAGAATAGAAGTGATAAATATATGTACACATATATATTAATATTAACTGAATACTGAAGGTATAGAACAATGTCAGTAACATATTTTGGGATTCCATTCACTATATATAAAATACATGACAAAAATAATGAAAAAGCTAAGAGCAAATGAAATTAAACTGTTACCAAGGAAGTGGTAAAAGTAATATTTTGAGTTAAATTGCATTTGTTAAGGATGCATTTTGTAATCTGGGATAACCACTTAAATTTAAGTAAAGTAATTATAGTTAAATAATTGTTACAGGGATAACAGAATAAAATTAGATTAAAAATATTTAGTTCATCATTGTGAAAAGAAAAGCAAATACCTACTAAACTCTGCTTATAAGAGACAAACCACTGCACATAAGGAACTGAAAAGGTTGAGGGTAAAAGCATGGAAATTACTTTAGCATGCAATACCAATCAAAAGAAAACTGGTGTAGCTGTACTAATACTATGTAGAGTTGGCTTTAAAGTAAGAAGCATTTTTGGAGATAAAAAAAGACTTTTAATAATGAAAAAGCTTCCAAAACACTAGGAAGGTATTATATTCTAAGTTTGTGTGCACCGGATAATATAGCTTCAAAATGAACAATAAAAAATAAAATGAGCACATAAGTAGACAACTTCACAATCATAGCAGGAGATTTTTATCACCCCATCTCAATATCTGATCATAAAAGCAGACAAAAAAATCAATAAGCATAAAATGTCAGAGTAAGAGAGTTCACACACTTGAAATGATTAATCTACACAGAGCAACAAATGGCAGAGTTCACTTTCTTTTCAAGTGTAAATTAGAACTTTTATCTAAAGTAACCATAGAACCTGAACAAATAACAAAGGATTTAAGTAATTCAGAGTACCATCTCTAAACACAGTGTAATTCAACTAGAAATTGTTAGTTTACAATTACTTGTGGATTAGTCTATAGGCTTCCAAATAGTCCATGGATCAATTAAGAAATCATGATGGAAATTAGATCATACTTTGGATAAAAGTGATATATGAAATGTCAAAACTTATGGGATGCAGGTAAATGAGTGCCTGGAGGGAAATTTTATACTTTAAATACATGCATTTGATGATAACAAGGGCTGAAAAGAAATTATATAAGTTTTTGTTTCAATAATCTTGAAGAAGAACAGGACAGTAAATGGGACCATAAAAAGTAGAATGTACAAAATTAATAAATAGAAAAACCTAACCTATTTTTCTTTCCTTTTGCACATTTTCTCTTTCAATTTTTCTGCTCTTATCTTATTTATCTAATCTCTACCAACACAATTTAGAAACTACTATAACATTGATACCAAAACCTGACAAGGACTTTTACAGGAAGGAAAATTACAGACCAATCTCTGTCATGACCATAATCAGAAAAACCCTAAACAAAATATTAGCAAAATTAATACAAGGACTAATATGACATGACAAAGTGGTGTTTATTCCCTGAATGTAATCACATTATCAGAATGAAGGATAAAATCCATCATCTCAATAGGTACAGAAAAAGCACTGATAAAATTCAGACTTCCATTCATTATTTTAAAAGCTTTTCACAAACTCTAGAAATAAAGTAAAAATTCCTCAATTCCTTAAGGGGTGTAGACAAAAGTCCTACAACAAATATCATACTTAATGGTGAATTATTAAATACTACCACCATGTCTATTTCATTGTTGCAAAGGCAAGAAAAAAATGCATCAGAATTTGAAAAGAATAAATTAAACCATCTTCTTTCATTGAAGGCATGATTGTGTACAAAAGAAGAAAAAAAAGAATCCTTTAAAATTCTTAAAATTAATAAGGATACAGATCAATATTCAAAAATCAATTGTGCTTCTAGACATTAGGAACAACAAATAGACACTGTTATCACAAAATGACAGCTTTTACAATAACATTAACCAACATTCCAGCAATATGTTCAAGTCTTCTACTCTGCTAAGTACACATCTTAACTGAAAGAAATCAAAGAACACCTAAATAAAAGGCCACATATTTTTAAAATATCAATTCCCCCCTGACTATAAATTCAATGCAATTCTAATCCCTGTATGCTCTTTACTGGGGCATCAATAAGCTTATTTAAAAATGTATATGTGTGTAGTAGCCTCTAAGATGGCCCCAATGGTCTCTGCCTCCTGGTATCTATTCCTTTCTTTCATCTCTGCTCTTGAGTATGGGATGGACCCAGGGACTTCCTTCTAATGAAAAGAATATGGCAAAGTGATGGGATGTTGCTTCTGAGGTGAGGGAACAGAGAGCCTGTCCATTTCCATCTTAAATGCTCTCTGCCTCTCACTTGCTTCTCAGCTTCTCTGTCATGAGGACACTCAAGCGGCTATGGAGGGTCCCACATGGTGGGGTGAGCTTGGAAGGGAGTGAGTGAGCTCCCTGTGAGTGAGCTTGGAAGGAATCTTCCTCCTGTTGAGCCCTGGCACACGGCTAAGCAGCCTACACTTTGGGGTAATTTGTTACATAGCAATAAATAGCTAATACAATGTGGAAATGTAAATGACCAAGGACAGATAAGACAATTTTATGTACAAAGCTGGAGAATTTATTTAAAAGCACAGAAATTAAAAGAGTGTGATGTTGGTACAAAAATAAACAATTGAAAAAGTTGAACAGAAAGAGACTCCCACAGAAATTATGACCTGACTCATGACAAAGTGGGACCTTGCACTGGTGGAAAGGACATTTTAAAAGTAAAATTGGATACCCATGTGAAAAAAATGAATTTTGACTCTTTCCGTAGTCCCAACATAAATTCCCAATTTCACTTGCATTACCATTCACTTGTAGATCTAAAATCAAGCTTTTGTAAGTAAGCATAGTATTTTCTTCAATGCCTTGGTGAGACAAAGACATCTTAAACAGGACATGCACACTTAACAAATGTGACAAACAGATCAGCTGCATTTGATCTGCATCAAAATTAAGAGCACTTTTTTCTCCAAAAAACATGTTTAAAATTTTTAAAATGCAGGTGTATTAGTCAGGGTGCTCTATGGAAACAGAATCAACAGGAGTAAACAGAATAAGATTTTATAAAATTCTCTCATGTGACCATGGGGATGCACAAGTCCAAACTCCACAGGGCAGCCTGAAAACCAGGGGCTCTGATGACAGTTCTTGATTAGTTCCCAGGAGATGTTGGCTGTCCAAAGTCAAGGTGGAAAATTCTCTGTAAATGTTGAAATAATTTCACCTTTTAAGGCATTCAAATGATTGGATAAAACATCACTCATAGCTGACGGTAATCTCCTTGGTTGATTGGAGATGTAATCAGCCATGTATGCAATAAACTCACTGAAGACTAAAGCTATAAATGTCCTTGTATTACAATTAGCCCAGTGCTTGCTTGGGCAAGCAATTGGGCACAATTACCTGCTGAGTTGACACATTAGCCTAACCATCACTGCAGGTCACAGAAGAAGACTTTTATGTCTATCTATCCATCCATATTGATCCTTCTCTATATACGTATTGTGGTGATTTGAAGCTGTATGTAACCCCAGAAAAACATGTGTTTAAACCTAATCCATTCCTATGGGTGTGACTGCTCTGTAAGAAGGACTCTTAATGAAGTTACTCTGGGTAAGGTGTAGCCCACCTCAATCAGGATGCATCTTAATCATTTTACTGGAGTCCTTTATAAGAGAATGATATTCATACAGAGAGATTCAGGAGATGCTGTCTTGTGCATTGCCATGTAACAGAGGAGCCAAGGATCAATGTCAGCTGGTCTTCAGGAAGAAAGCATCACTTTAATGATGCCTTATTTGGATATTTTCCTGGTCTCAAAACAATGAGCTAATAAATTCCCATTGTTTAGGACTCCCAACTGTACAGCATTTGCTTGAGCAATCTGGGAAACTAAGGCAGCATACATATACCAAAGGATTCTTATCCAACATATGTAAAGAACTACAAATTAATAAGAAAAAGGCCCATAACCTAGTAGAAAAATAGCTAAAAGACTTTTACAGATACTATATAAAAGAAAATAACCAAATAGCTATCAAATATGGGAAAAGCACCTACACCATTGCTCATTAGGGGATGGGAGATAAAGCCACAATGTGAAACCAGCATGTATCCACCAAGTGGCTAAAATACAAAAGAGAGGCAATCAGATGATTTGGGGATGGTGTGAAGCAACCAGAACTTTCACCCCACTGAGGATAGCATTAATCTTTATAAGCTTCAGGCAAAACATTTTGCAGTATATGCTAAAGCTGTAGGTCTGCTGACCATAACCCTGCACTTCCACTCCTACATGCTTACATGTACCAGGCATGTGAGTATGTGCAGGTGTGTGTGTGCATGTGGGGACCGAATTTCCAGACCACTGTTGTAGGAGTCCAGATTGGGAGCCACCACCTGTCCATTTTCAGGGAGTATCTGGAATGGAAACAATAACAGGTTTAACAGAAGCTGTCAATCTGGCATTTCTACTAAAGGGAAGAGAGCCAACATTTCAGTTCTTAAAGAGGTGAGCAGAACTTCTCACAGTGTTACAACACACATGTATGTGTGCGAATGTTTAATTTGCAAGACCAAATTAGGTCTAAGGGCTTTTGAAGCATAATTTAAAACCACCACTACCACACAACCGTCTCAAAAGCCGACAGAATATAAGTGAACATGGTTGACATCTCAGACACTTTTGAATGTTTGTGCTTTAATTTGTGGACAGAACTAAAAGAACCTCTTCCAAAAGGGAGAAAACTGCCAGTAAAAGGTGCTACATAGTATTTATTGACTTGTCACCCTGAAGACTATTTCTCATGAAGCTACTTGGTAGACCAATACAATTAAGCCAGTAGCAAATTTAAGGGACACTATATATTTTTTATTTAAAAATGTTCTATCCCCAACACCCTTTAAGGAGGGACATTTCCCACCCACCCCCTTAACTTCAATGCTGTTGACCTAAATACCCATGAGATGACTCTGTTGTTTTGCCTATAAGATTTCAAATTCTTTTCAATTTTAATCAAGATCAGAAATCAAATTTCATTATAGCTTATGGGTATTTCCATTAAAATAAGTAGGTAATGCTAGCAAAAAGTCTTAACAAGAATGTACTATTAGATTACTTTAAAATAATGTATTTAAACTTGTTGAAACTATTGACCAAATATTAATGGAGGGTATTAAACTTTTAAAAAAATATCAAACAGTGTTTCAGCAAACAATACACATCTATCTATCAATATTAGAGTCTAGAAATTATTACATTGATAAACTCTATTTTATTGAAATAATAGAGAAAAATAAATGGCAAGAAAGTAAAAGTGGTAAACAACAAGTCAGACATCTGGTGTTATTAAAATCTTGCATTTTGAGGGCAAGATTCACCACTTCTAGGATTATGAACCAGTGTGGTGCTATCAGGTTGGGACTGGAGTCATCCTAAGAGTGGAGGTTGTTTGACAGAGACCAAGGGTGGAGAACATGGACCCCATGGTGAGACATGGTGAGCTGCCACAAGTGCTAGTGTGGGCAGCATGGCTCACTGCAGGTCTTGTTGTAGGAAGCATGGCTCATTGCAGTTGCTGTTATGGGATGTGTGGCTCATTGCAGGTGTTGTTGTGGGCAGTGTGGCTCATTGCATGTATTGGCATGGGCAGTGTGGCTCATCACAGGTGCTGTTGTGGGCAGTGTGGCTTATCGCAGGTGCTGTTGTGGGCAGTGTGGCTTATCGCAGGTGCTGTTGTGGGCAGTGTGGCTCATCACGGTGCTGGTGTGGGCACCATGGCTCATTGCAGGTGCTGGTGTGGACAGTGTGCCTCATCACAGGTGCTGGTGTGGGCACCGTGGCTCACTGCAGGTGCTGTTGTGGGCAGTGTGGCTCATCACAGGTGCTGTTGTGGGCAGCGTGGCTAATCACAGGTGCTGGTGTGGGCAATGTGGCTCACTGCAGGTGCTGTTGTGGGCAGCGTGGCTCATCACAGGTGCTGGTGTGGGCAGCGTGGCTCACTGCAGGTGCTGGTGTGGGCAGCGTGGCTCATCACAGGTGCTGTTGTGGGCAGTGTGGCTCATCATATGTGCTGGTGTGGACAGTGTGGCTTGTCACACATGCTGGTGTGGGCAGCATGGCTCATTGCAGGTGTTGTTGTGGGGTGGGCAGCCTGGCTCACTGCAGGTGCTAGTGTGGGTAGCATGGCTGGCTGCAGGAATAACTCCTTTGCAGGAAGAGCTCATTTTGACTCCACTCTGCCAATGCTGATGATAAGTGTACCCCCAGCTCTCTCCTTCACATGGTGGCAGATACTTACTCTCAATTTGTGGCATGGCATTCCATTTAGATATTTTATTCATTATTTCCTAATGATTTCTAATTTTAAGGAAATCCTTCTATTTTGGAGATCTGTGTAGTACAAAGTCTACTTCTTTCATCCATGGGCCCTATAGCAGTGGTGGAAGAGAGACACTATAGCTCAAGAGACATCCCATCCAAGAGGGAAGGACCAGGAGACCTGTCACAGATGCTAGCCCACAGGGATTCTGACCTCCTGCCAAGATGGCTGTTCTAGGCCCCCTGTTCCTGGGCCATCACATGCTTCTGCTCCTGGGAGAGATATCCTGCTCTCCCTTGCTCTGCCCTTGGGTCTCTGTGTCTACTGAGTACAGCAACTCACTGGGATGTATATCCAGGGTCTCCTCTTATGTACCCAGGGTGGGTCCATGTTGGCTGTGCTGACTGTCATGGATCAACCATGTATTCCTAACCCATGGGAGGCAGCCTGGCTCCTTTCACAGGGAAATCTACAGGGCTCTGAGGCATTGCAGGGAAAGGCAAATGCAGCTAGTACACAAGAGCTGAGTCTCATGTTGCTCATGTTTGCTTTTGTTCTGTTTACCAAAGGAAGTAACACATAAAAGCCTTGGGTTAGCATGGGGGCAGTACCCATGTGCCTTACAAAGAGGGAAGGACAAATTTGGTCCATTGCTTCAAAAATTGATACAGTATGTATATGTGTGTACTTATGTGAATGTGTGTATGAATGTGTATATGGATGCTAGTGTGATTGTGTTCATGTGTGTGTGCACATGCTGATTCCATGTTTGCTTGTGAGTGTGTATTATTCAAATAGATGTGTGTGCATGTGTATGAGTGTGAGCATGTTTGTATGAGTGCATGTGTGTGTATGAATGTGTCCATTTTATGGAATTGGTAGACATGTGAATGGGCTATCAGCCCCATGATTCTTCAGATGCAGGAGTTCCTTGATATGACCTTCAACTAGAGGACCATAAAGGATGTGTGAGACTCCCCAAAAGTCACTGGGAGACTCTGGATTCACTGTATATGGGACTATGTCAGAGGATATCGGGGACTCCCTTGATGCTCCATAAAATCCTGTATTTAGTCTCCCTGCATAGTACACTGGGTTGCTAAGGACAATTCAGTGTTAACAGGGTGTGGTATTTCTAGGGAGCAGTCTGATGCCAAGGGACCAGACAGGTAGCCCTGGGCAGAGATGCTTGAAGGAAAAACCCTGTGAGCCCAACAGGAACTGCAGGACAGGAGATGGGCAGCAAGACCCATGGAGCACAGGGCTCAACCCCAGAGCAGGTACAGAGAGCTTTGGGGAGGGCCTTCATCCCTTCCCCTCAGGGACTGGGATTTCCTTTTCCAAAACACATTCTAAAATAAGAATGGAAGTAAGATTGTTATGTGGCTAATAATTTTATACTTTCTTGAGAGCATTTGCCTAACTCAATAAGGCAATGGGAAGCACATTTAAAAGGGTGTTTCAAGTGTGTATATTTTCCTTAATAGTGAGGATGTAAATGACAAGTTTGGTTTATTAATTCTGTGGGTTTAGAGTCACTGTGTGGATAAATTGCCAAGAATCTACAAATTATTTTCACCCATGTTCTGGAAACCATTTTAACAGAATCGAATATTCCCTCCAATGTACAAGGAAAGAAGGAATTGGACATAACTAAGAATCTATGAATACATCCATGAATGATTTCCTAATGCTCTTGTAATAAAATATCAAAAATTGGAGAATGTAACATAATACAAATATATTGCCTTGTAGTTCTAAAGGCTATAAAGCTCAAGTCTGTTGGGGGAAATCCTTCCTGTCCTCCTCCTAACTATTAGTGGATTTTGTCTAAGTTCTTTGGCTATGCTGCAGAAATGAACTTCAAGAGCATGTCAGGTTAATTAGGCTAGTAATATATTAAAGTATGGAGGGAAGAGATAGGAGAAAATAACAGATCATGGTTCCCTGAGAGAGGAAGGGGCTGAAAGTGATAAAGAGGGTTCATTTATAGACTACAATTTCCCATTTAAATTATAAAAGCCCAGGTTTTACTTGTGTGTTGATCCATGCAGGGGGGACCTGGCAAGAGCAGGGTGCAGAAGCCAAGAGGAATGAGAGAGAGTGGGCAAGTTGACCTTTGTGCTTGCTTTTTAAACCATTAATTATTCCACCCCTTTGCTAATGGCATGGGAGGAGTCTCAGCTGTTTGTTGTTTTGATTGATTACCCTATCCATCAATCCCCTGGGTGAGCCCAATGATAATGTCCCTGGAGAATATCTGGGGCTTCTCCTGGGAATCTCTGGGAATCTCATCCTGGATGTCAGAAATCTCATGAAGGTCTTCCAACAGCCATCTTGGGGGTATCAATATCCATGTGGACTTCTTGCCAGGTTCCAGATCCATCTATTGAGTCCCTATTTTATAGCGAGCTTCATATCCTGGTGTTTTGCCTGAAATCCTTGGGCTTCAATTCCTAACTCAGTCATCATATGGCATCCTCTGTGATTCTCTGTCCAATTCTTATCTTTGTGTCAGGAGAACAGTAAAGCTGGATCAGAGCTAAATCTAATCCAGTTGACCTAATCTTACCTAACATCTGCAAAGATCAGCTTTATGGTATTTCCAAGTAAAGTCACATTCACAGGACCCGGGGCTAGGACTTGAACTTGCCTTTCTGTAACACAGAATTCAAACAACACCGTTCCAACATATCAATGAACCAAGGCCCTTCCTCTAGCTGCCTGTTTGTGAGCTCAGAGGAAGCATTATGTTCCTTAAAGTTCCTCCTGTGGTACAAGGTATCCCTGCATACTCACTTGTGAACAGAGAATATAAGCAGTTGTAGGAGCCTTATGGAAGTGATTATCATCTAAGCAGAAATGTCCACAATCTGCTAAAAATGAACTGCATGACAGATTGATAAACAAATTAAAATTGATAGTAATTCTTGAGAACACATTGTATAAAAGCACTTTCAGATTAAGGAATGTTCACATAATTTAAATAAATCAACCAAACACCTTCCAAATTATGGAACATATTGGATTAAACCCAGTTTTTC
>JAKSZT010054000.1:107146-140264 GCA_026826555.1 Tolypeutes matacus
TATATATATATATATATATCCATGAAAGTAAAGTCACATTGACTATATTTCCAAAGCCATCCTTGTTCTTTGGCTGCATCTAGCTCCTTTATCATCTCCTTCAGCAAAGTTTCATGGCCTGGAAAAAGTAAATGCAGAAGAATGAGATCCCAGGAATGGGACTGTATTATGCTAGGTCCTAGCTAGCATCCTCCTCCCAGAGAAAACTCTGAAGAAAAAACTCATCAGGATCATTTAACCTTTACATACATAGGGACCTCCCCCATGCAAATCATCACTTAGGCTAACAGATGAAAGCACAGCACTAATACACTTCAACTCAGGTTCCTCCTCAAGCAGGAAAATATTGCCTGAAAATCTTGGACCTCATCCACAAGAAGATGAAACACTTATGGATCTTCATCTTTCTGAAGGCAGCTCCCAGATGTGAGTGTCTCAGGATTCATAGATGAATGTAATGGGGATAATGCATCTGAGCACAGGACTCACTGTGGTTCTCGTCCTCAGGTGCAGCTGCAGGAGTCAGGACCTGGCATGGTGAAGCCCTCCCAGACCCTGTCCCTCACCTGCTCTGTCTCTGGATTCTCTATCACAACCAGTTCTTACTGTTGGAATTGGATCTGTTGGACCCCAGGGGAGAGGCTGCAGTGGTTGTCAGTAATATGCTATAATGGGGGTACAGATTATGCCCCACCCATCAAGAGCAGAATCTCCACATCCAGAGACACATCCAAGAACCAGTTCTCTGTGCAGCTGAGCTCCATGACTGCTGAGGACACAGCTGTGTATTACTGTGCAAGACACAGTGAGGGGAAGTCAGTGTGAGCCTAGACAGAAACTTCCCCTGCAGGAGGAGGCTGAGCTGAAGGGGGAGATCAGGAAACACCCAGAGCCTAGACCAACCCCAGATCAGTTAAAAGGGAGATAAGGAGGCAGAGGGGATTCCTCTATTGAGATAGGGTTTCCTCTTCTTGATTAAAAACTTTTAATCCCTGGGGATACTTCACTATATCTATTTTAAGAAATGTCATGTTGTTTTCAAGTTTCAAACATAGAAAATATATTTGTAATGTGTCATATATACATAGATATGGATATCTTGTATGTTATACTTATATATATAGCATATGTATTATATATAATAATGCATAATATGATATTATATTGTATTTTATATACATGCACATTCATATGCCATATAAATCAGTTGTCCTTATTTTGTTATTTTGGATTAGACTGGAAGAATGAACAAATTTTAATACAATTAATAGTCTGATCTTGTGCAGTTAATGTTCAGAAATTATTTTTCTGTCCTGACTATGATGAAAAATTGGAAATTGTATGATTGTTTATTCACCATAAGAATAGGTAATTTTATGGGAGAATTATTGTGTCTGAATTGAAAATTAAAGCCCCTATTTTCCTTTCCCAGAGTGTGATCATGTATATCCCACCTCCCTCAGGACATTCAGAATACTTGTTCCCCAGGCTTAGCCAGCCACCACCTTGTGGAGCCCCATGACTTTTGGGGAATAGAGCAGAAAGAGACTAACTGGCATAGATATTGGTATATCATATAGGTGCATCATCAGTTCTCTCGGTCATGGACAGGGATCCTGCACTTATTTAGATTCTAGATGACCCAAACCTACCACACACTGATCCTGACAGTGACAGCTAGCCTGATGGACTGGGAAATGCCACCTAATTCTCACAGGCAGCAGATGCTTCAGGAAGTGATCAGATCTTCATCTGTCATCAGAAACCCTGGGAGTTCTTCCTGAGCAATCACATCTGGGGAAGGTGCTGAATTGTACAGAGAGAACTGAAGAAAGAAATATGGCTTATTGTGTGTCTGGAAATTTTTCCTGCACTGACAAGCTAGCCTTTCCATCAAGTGGGTCTCAGGCTCACTTCCTCACTTGTTATGGACTTTGACTGAAAGTTACACCTAGGCCATGGCTCTGAGACCCAGTAGCTCTAAGCTGCAGGATAGCACCTGGACAGGAATTGGGTGAGGTAGCAATAAACAGGAGGGGGAGGGCTGCTTGTCAGGGTCTAGTCTCCTCCAATCCTGGGCTGGAGGTACATGACATACTATCTACTGAGTGAGTTCTGGGTACCCAGGATTTCCATCAGGTGAAATGTTGCCAAAGAGGTATTGTAGGTCTTCTGGATTATAGTTGGTGACTTAGGTACATGAATATGAAAATGTAATATTCATAAGCCTATACTATTATGACTTGGGAGGAATGGTCATAGAAAATTCAGAATGATTAATAGATTCAGCCCTGTCTTCTCTGAGTTTCAACTATCTTAGAAACACTTTAAATGCCAAAGCATGAGAATGTTTCAGAATTTTGTGAAATATTGAACAAATAACTTCTGTTTGTAAACATGTACACATTAAACATGGCATTTCCTTTACAATCTAGTTTTCACAGATAAGTGAATTAATTTAATTATTTTAAGTTAAGTACAGTAATATCCACAAACATGTTTGAGTTAAAAACAATGTTACAAAAGAGAATGGGGAATCCTGAAGGTGTGAGAGGTGAAAGAAAGTTGAGGGCCCTCAGGACTTCCTTTAAATACCAGAGCCCTGGGAAGACCCAGATGGAGAAGATGCTCAGACCTACACTTGGAGTAGTACAGGATAAAAATAACTATCTTTAGCATTATAAATGATATAAATGATGATTTACCTTCACTGTAAAAAAATAAAATACTGTACAAATTCTGCTGGCAGGGTCATCATCCAATTTTATTCCCATTATGGCCAGGTGGTGGGAATTCTCATGGCCATTACACTGTGAAACCACCTGGGAAGGTTCCAGTGAAGCATCGATGGTCATGCAGCACCATATGACTGAGATTTGAGGTTGACCTTGATAAGTAGTCTATAGAAATCTGTGCTTCATACAATTTGTGCTGTGCCATCACCCTCTGAGCTTGTTTGGAGCTGGATATTAGGATAAAGAATATGATAATGTCATCAAAAATTGTGAGAGAAGGAGAAATCAAGTGTTTCCCTATCAATGTTGGATTCTCATGACTTCAGAGTTTAATTTTTTACCACCAAATTTCTCTGTTTGTGGACTGACAGCTTCTCTGAATTGGACAAGACCCTGGGCCACCATTGTAATTTGGTAACAGAAAACTTGATTTTTATTTCCTCAGGTCTACATATGGAAGGATGTTTCATCCCAGGATTGATCAAACCCCGAGAGTCACCCATATATGAATAAATATATGATTAAGATGATTTGGATCATGATATTGGTAACTATTAGGCAGAGAACATTTAGATGGGACTTGGGACTTGATGCAGTAATTGAGACTTTTGAGGATGTTGAGGTGAAATAAATTTACATTGCATGTGGGATGCTCATGAATCTTTTGAGATCATTGGGTATTCTGGTAGGTGAAAAAGTTCACCCAGAGGTATCTAGGTCTTAATCCCTGCAAACTCTGAATGTTCTATTCATGAAATATGTGGCCTGGAAGATTTGATTAATTTAAGGATTTTGATATGGGAAGATTATCCTGCCTTATCCAGATCAGCTCTTAATGTAATCAAAGTTTCTCTGTTGAGAAGAATACAGGGCAAGATACTGTTTGAGAAGAAGTGGGAGTTAGATGAATGAGGCAAGATCCAACCTTCCTGGGTGTGAAGATGGAGAAAGGAGACATGAGCCAATGAATGCAAAGAATGGATCTCTCAGAGTTAACAGGGGCAAGAAAACATATTTTCCCCTAGAAACTCCAGAGGGAGAGAGTCCCTATGGACCCCTTGCTTTTAGCCCAGTGAAACTAATTTAGAATTCTGACTGCCAGAAAACTGATAATAAATGGGAGTTGTATACTATTGGGGTTAGGTTTTACTGCAGTCATTAAAAAAAAAAACAACTAATAGTGTTTATTGAATGTCAATGTGTGCCAAATCCCCACCTGCTCTCTCCTCAAATTTGGAGTTTCCCTACAGGAAATGTAAGCCATATCATTCATGACAATCTCAATCCCTCCACATCAGCAGAGCCAAGGTACACATATATGTGAATTAAAATAACCTCCATGCTGATTCCATTGCATGCTCCTGGGATTCAATGACTGACAATCATGCAGGTCACACATGTTGCAGCCTTCCTCAAGGAAACGTTTATCATATCTCTCACATATGTAAAATAAATTCAACTTATTTCAACATCTCCCAAAATTTCAACTAATGACACCATCAACTGAAACCTCAAATCTCATTTAAATCTTGTCATTGGGAAGAGTGGTCTTGTGATTTTGGAGATCCACAAAGATGGCATATTTCTATGTGGAGCCAGAACTATCTCCAGACTACTACTAATAAACAATTATTAAGGTGAGAGACACTCCTTCCCATATATGTGCTGATAGCTTACCAAGAAGATATAATACCATTAAATGTTCATTAGCCAAATCATTACCCAAGGATTACTATGGGAAGAGACACACTTCCCCATTCATGTACTGACAGTTCACCAAAAAGATATGAATATTAAATGTATATTAACCAAAAATATTGCTTTGATGTATAGAAAGAAAACTTATTGTGTTACAATAATATTCAAATGTATAAGCATAGTTAGAAATTTCAACAATGTTCACAAAGTAATCAATAGAAAAATCAATGAGACTAAGGGAAATAGAAAATATTTTCAACCAACTTGACCTCCCTGAACTCCAACAAGACAATCACAGCCAACATCATACATTCCTTTCAAGCATACTCATTTGTTTATAAAGGAGGATGAAATACTTCCTTGATTTTATAGGTTTTAATTAAATTAATTTGATATTTTCCATTGAATATTGAGAATTTTGTCACTTTTTAATAAATTGCAATTGAAATTTTACATAAAGCTGAATAGTCTGCTGTATTAGGGTTCTCTAGGGAAACAGAATTAACAGGAGCTATCTATAAATAGTATGAAATTTTTGTAAAATTCTCTCATGTGACCATGGGGATGCACAAATCCAGATTCCACAGGCAGGCTGCAAACCAGGGTCTCCAGTGAAGGTCCAATGAAGGTCCTCAATGAGTTCCCAGGAGACATTGGCTGTCCAAAGATGAGCTAGAAAATTCTCTCCAAATACTGAAATCACTTCCGCTTTTAAGGCATTCAACTGATTGGATAAAACATCACTCATTTCTGATGGCAATCTCCTTGGTTGATTATAGATGTCATCAGCCATCTAGGCAATAAACTCACTGATGATTAAAGTCCAGAAATGTCCTTATAATACAATTATCAGAGTGCTTGCTTGACCAAACAACTGGGCAACATTACCTGACTGAGTTGACACATTAGCCTAACCGTCACACACACCTCAACTCTATAAGGTACTTTGACTATGAAATTACTTACATTTTCCCACCACCAGATTAATTGGGACCCTTGAACGCATGCAGACTGGCATCTTCCTTACCCTTGGCCACTTTGCTCAAAGCTCAGGCATTGGTGAACTTTTCTCATGTCACCATTAAAAGTTCATACAATTTTCTAGGATAAGAGTTATATCTCACTCTCTTCAAAGCTCTCATATTTCAATGTTTCCCTCAGTGGCTCTTTTCACATAGCTGTGGCCTTCTGAGATCAGGCACACTTCTCCTTGTTAACTACTGACTCTCTACCAAAGGGAAGTTCCTGGCCAAGAAGAGACTCCAGATTTACTTATTGACTAGACTATCAATTCAAGATAATTAGGTTTAGATTAATAGAGAGATATAGGATGACATCAGGGAGCAACCACTACTAAAGACCCACTACAGAGAAGAGGAATTCATCAGTGGGCCACCAATGTTCTAGCCTTTTCCAGGATCCCAGCTAGCTGAATTATACAAATTCCATTGAGACTTCCCCAGATCAATATCTCATGTTTCTGGGCTGCTAAGATAAATACCATGCGATGGGCTAATTCTGATTATGCTTTATGCAGAACAACCCTGTTTGGAAATCCTGAAAAGAACAGGATTAAGAGGCCACATGGAATTTGACCGTTAATGATTATCCTCTAGGCAGAACTCTCTATCTTGTGTCAAAAATAAACATATTGATAGGCTTACATTACCAGAATTAAACTACACTGTAACACTTGGATATACAGCAAAATGAAGATGTTCATGTTGATGGTACCTTTTCCAAAGCTTGCTTTTTACTAAAAGCCACTACAATTCACAAGAAAAATGATTGCCCACATTTTCCTCTGAATTCATTGTAATTGCTACCATTAGCTGCTACCTCAAAGTTTGGAGTATACCAGAAACATGAGGTAACAGAAGAAGGAAATTTATCAGAATGGGTTTCTGGAAGTTTATAGGGTCCTGGATTTGTGGGGAGAATTTGATATATAAATACATCCCTAGAGTTAGTCACAATGACCCAATACCAAAGTCATCCTTAATCCTTAACAATATACAGCTCTCTGATCATCTCCTTCAGGATATTTCTGGCCTGGAAGACAAGGAGCCTGGGCTTAGGAAAGGTGGAGAATTGGGTACCATACCCCCAGCATCCTCCTTGCAAGGGAAACCTGTAGAAGAACCTACACCCTCCCCTTCCACCTTTATACAGAAATATACATCCAACATTGAAATCAACACTTAGGTAACCAGGTGACAAAGATTTACTTAATTTCAGGTTCCTACTCAGACAAGAATATATTTTCTGGTATCCATGGCTCTCATGTGCAAGAACAACAGCTGTTATGGTTCTTCCTTTCTGGTGGCAGCTCCCAGATATGAGGGCTTCAATGATTGAGAAAAGAAAGTAAAGGGGATGATGCATCTGAGCACAGGACTCAGTGTGCTTCTCCTTGTTCCCAGGTGTCCTGTTCCAGGTACAGCTGCAGGAATCAGGACCTGGCCTGGTGAAGACTTCATAGACCGTGTTCCTCACCTGCACTGTCTCTGGATTCTCTTTAACCAGCTATGACATGTACTGGATCTGCCTGGCCCCAAGAAAGGGACTTGCTTTGGTTGGTGGGATGGGGTTTAATGAAACACAATCTATAACCCAAAGCTTAAATCCCAAGTTGGCATCACCAGGGACACCTCCAAGAATGAAGTTATTTAATGCTGAGCAACAAGTTTTGAGGACATAGTGGTATATTACTGCATGAGACACACAGTGAGGAGATGTTAGAGTTTGTGTCAGACACAAACCTTCCCTGCAGGGTGCAGTGGGAGTGGGGGTGGGTGGGCTGCATGAAACAATTGGGACCACCATGAGTGCACAGGGGCCAACTCCAGGGTCAGGTACAGAGCAGGCCTGGGGAGAACTTTCCTTGGCTTCCTTCTTCTTGCTTCACAAAATGTAACTCCCAGAGAAACAGCATTGCACTTTTTCTAAGCAGTGTTATGCCACATCTTAGGATATATTAATCTACATATATACTTAATTAATTTTTGTTATTTTTAAAGAAGCTTTAGATTACATAAATGTTACATAAAAATATAGGGAATTCCCATATTCCCCACTCCCTCCCTCTCCCACACTTTCCCACATTAAGAACATCCTTCATTAGTGTGGTAGACTTGTTACAATTGAGGAACACATATTAAAGCTTTGATACTAACTATGAATTATAGTTTACATTATATTTTAATGTCATTACATGCATTTATATAATTTTCATTTTTTCTCTGCACATTCTTTTGGATTTGCCTGCAAGTTTAATCAACACTTGCTTCCAACTGACCTTATGAAGTTAATTCTCTGAACTTCAGACAAGTTCCTTAGAATGTCCGTGAAAAGCAGCCCTCCCCTACCATAAGGTGGAGATTATATCCTCATGTGGAAGGAAGAAGAGGGAAAACCTGGCTTGGCCTCAGGGGCAGTGTCCAGATTCTTCAGGTCTAACTTTCCATGCTTTGTGACATCAAGGACCAGGCCCTTGAGCTTATGTTAAGTCTCTGATATGTATTGATGCTTTTACATGGGAGATTTTATTATGTCACACACACAACACACAGGTTTTCAATATAAATATTAGAAGAAACAGTATAAGACAAAAATAGCAGGTTCACAATGCTTGTTTATTTTTCATTTATTCAGAGAGCACCTGTGGTACCATTTATACATAATTAAGGTGTTTCTTTTATTTAAAAATTTCCTGGATGTATAAATCAATATTTACCTGTGTATTTTTACCCTAAAATTATCAATAATTTCATATATTTACAATGTCAAGCTCTACACTTGTAGTATTCTGTGAAGAAGGTAAGCTCATCAGATAAAATTAATCCACACACTTAAACCTCTGTGCACAAACACAGGTTTCAGCAGGCAGAGGTGGTGTGATGTCTTCCTATGGCAAATAATGACTCTCAGATATTTACATGGATCTTACATTGCAGGGTATCCTGGAACACCGAGGACATACCCATCTGCCTGCACCCTCCCAGCTCCTCTGCTGAGAAATAGTTTTCTCATTTGCACATCTACCATTTAGGGAGTGAGAGTTTCTGCTCCTGGCAGTGAGGACACAGGTGAATTTCCTGGAATCCAGCCCAGGGGCAGGGATGCCCTTCTAGGACACTAGCATCACCTGGGAGATAACAGGACCTTGTCCCTTGTATATTCTGAAATCCAACTTTCTGAGGAGAGGCTGGAATATGGAGGAAGGACTGTCAGTGGTGGCAACATCATTCACCAACCAGCCCTCATGTCTCTCTATAGCCTCACCAGAGACCCTGCAGAGCCAGGTGCATTTACAGCTGAACCTCTTAGACATGAGAACACAAGTGTGCATCCTGCTGTGCTAGTGAACACCAGGGTCTGAGAGTAGGGTGGGAGTTACAAATCACCCCTGGATAGAAGCCCATACCTGGTGGGCTATGGAGACTCTCCTGCCACAAATCACAGGGAGCAGAACCTGCTGAGGATGTTGCTGCTTGAACAGCACTGCGGGGGCCTGAGCATGCCTGGGAAGGAGGCAATGGAGATCTGATCATGATTTAATATATGTTTATATGCTGCCTGATTTAATTTGCTAGTATTGTGTCAATTTTCTCTAGTATATTTATGTGGAATATTGGAATATAATTTTCTTTATCAAATTGACTTTATCATGTCTATTAATAGGAATATTCAGTCCTCATGAAATTGCTGGGTCATCTTCCCACATTTTGTGATTTCAGATAGATTTCTTGTAAGACTGATAGTATTTTTTTTTCTAAAGGGTATGTATTTACCAAGTTAGCCAATGAGGCTTAGAATTTTTAATTTGTGGGAATTTTCTTTATGAAGAATTTAGTTATTTAATAAATAAGGAAATATTGACATCTGTTATTGTGAATGAGCTTTTGTACAGAGTGACTTCTGCAGAGTTAATGCATTCCATTTAACTCTCTAGTCTTTTGACATACATTTTATGTAATATCTTTTTTTCATGTCTGTAGGATCTACTATGATATTATTTTTGCAATCACAATATTGATAATTTGTGTCTGCTCTATTTTATTGATCATTCTAGAAAGTAGTTTGACTATTTCAATTGTCATTAACTATGTCTATTTGTTAATTTATGCTATATGTTCTGTTTCAATGATTTCCACTATCTTTTTTAAAGTTTTTTTAATTATAAAATTATTTTATTTTTTATAAAATAATTTAGATTACATAAATGTTATGCAAAAAGATATAGGGATTCCCATATGCCCCACCTCCCATGCCTCCCACAACCTCCCAAATAAACATCCTTCATTAGTGTGGCATATCAACTCCAATGGATAAACACATCCTGAGGTTTTGCCATTAAGCATGGACCATAGTTCACATTGTAGACCACACTCTTTCCCACAGAGTTTTGCATGTTATACAATGATGTAAAATCCCTTATATTTTTTTATGTAACATTATATGTAATCTAAGTATCTTTTAAAATTAAATTTAAAATATATATATTTTAAAAAGCTGATAAACAATATTTATTGAATGTCAATAAGTGTTGATTCCCCATCTACTGTCTTCTCAGATTTTGAGGTCCCCTACTAGAAAGGTAAGTTATACCATTCATGATAATCTTGATTCCTTCACAACAGCAGAGCAGGTTCTATGTCTGGGAGAATTAAGATAACCTCCATGCTGTCTTCATTGCATGCTCCTTTGATTCAATGACTGAAAATCAAATAGGTCACACATGATGCAGCCTTCCTCAGGGAAAATTGTATCACACCATTCAAGACAGGCAAAATAAATTTACCTCATCTCAATATCTCCCACAATTTCAACTAATTACACCATCTACTCAAACCTCAAATCTCATCAAATCTCATCAGTGGAAAGAATGGCCATGCAACTTTAGAGATTCACTTTGATGGCATATCGCTGCATGGAGCCAGAACTATCTCCAAATTATTCAACCGTCACTATATTGAGAGGCACATATCACCTTACATGAACTGGCAGTTCACTAAGAAGATATAATAGCACTAGAGGTATATTAACAAAATCATTACTCAACAATTACTATGGAGGGAGACCTACCTTCCCATTCATGTACTTAAAATTGACCAGAAAGATATGAGTACTAAATATATATTAACAAAATGATGTTGATTTGATGTATAGAAGGAAAATAACTTACTGTGCTATAATTATTCAAACGTTTAAGTATGGCTAGAAATTTCATCAATGTTCACAAAGTAATCAAAAGATAAATCAATGAGGGTAAAAGACTTGAAAAACCTTATTAAACAAGTTGACATCCTTGAACTCCAAGAACACATCCACAGTCAACCTTATACAGTCCTTTAAAGCATACACATTTGTTCTAACTGAGGGTGCAATACATCCTCAATTTTTATGTGTTTTAACAAAATTAATTATATATTTCTCCTTGAATATCAAGCATTTTGCCACACATTAATAAATTGCAATAAAAATTTTACATAGAACTGAATAACTCACCTCAATTCTACAAAAATTGTAATCTACTCTGATAGTTTTCTTTCAATCAGAATATTGATAATTTAAGTTCTTTCAAATTTCTTGATCATTTTAGAAAATAGTTTGCCAATTTGCATTGTGTCATTAAACTATCTCTTGTCTTTGTTAATTCATCCTATATGTTCCATTTAATTTATTCCCACTCCCATATTTACTATTTTCTTCCTCCTACTTATTTTTCTTCATTTTGATTTCCATTTTCTGCCTTCTATATTGGAGTATGTTGTAATTGATACCATGCATTTCTTTTATTAATAATATGATAACTAAAATATGTAAGTTTGTCTATAATGTAATCTATTTACATCCTGAACAAAATATTTTAGTGTATTATTTTTATCAATTATTATCCACAACTTTCCCAGTGATTCTTATGAACTCTTTTCTATTTCACCATAGCCATTTTGGTGAGTGTGAAGTGGTTGTTCATAGTGGTTCTAATTAGCATTTTCATCATGGCTACTGACATTCAACCTGCATTCATGGCACTATAGGCAAGGCATACAACCTCATGAAATCAGCACCACATCAGTGGGCCTTACCTTGGAACATATGGTAACCTGTTTCCTCAATGTAAGAGATTTAGACCTATTTATAATTTCCCTACACATCATTCTTCTATCCCTTTTATTTCAACCTATAAACAGCAGTATGCCTATTAAATATTTGTCTGAGAGATGTAAATCTTCAGTCTGTTCATATGACATTTGAGCCCTGAAACTCAGCAGAGTTGCAGCCAACACACAAGACATCTAACAAAGTGATAATGATGGACAGCTCCCATCCCAGAAACCAAAGGATATTTACAGCTGCAAGTAAAATATTTAAACTTCTTTAAAAATAAAGTTACTTAAAAATAAAAATAAAAAAGTTAAAAAAAGAATTCATAAATATTATTTCATGAAATGAGCATTGAAATTATTTTTAAGTATTTAAAAATTATTTTATCTTCTTTTTTAATGGAAAATGCAGTTTATTTTAGATATAAATCTTTATCTTAAATATGACTTCAAAATATCTCCTATTGATTTGTGGTATGAATTTCCATTTAGTTAATTATTTTATTAATTAATTCCATTGCAATCCTTTATACTTTTAATGAAATCCTTCTATTTTGGAGATATGTGAACAAAAGTCATGTTTTCTCCCACAAGATCCATAGATCTGTGGCAGGAGAGGGACACTATCACACAAGAAACAACTCATCCAAGAGGGGAAGACCAGGAGGCTCATCACAGATACTGGCCCACAAGGATTCTGACCTGCTGCCATCACTCTTCTAGGCCTCCTGCTCATTGGTCAGCAACTGCTTTTGCTCCTGGGAGAGATGTGCAGCCAAATGTGCTCTCCAGCTTTGCCTTTGGGTCTTTGCGTCCACTGAGAACAGTAAACTGCTGGGCTGTATATCCATTCTTTCACAGTGGGGCAAGTTGGCTGCCCTGACTATGTATGGATCAGCCATGTGCTCCTGACCCCTGGCAAGCAACATGGCTCCTCTTACAGGGGGAATCTGCAGGGCTCCCAGGCATTGCAGGATAAGGCAAACCCAACATGTATATAATGCCCAAGTCTCATATTACTCATGTTTGCTTTCATTTTGTTTGTCAAAGGAAGTCACATATAAAAGCTTAGGGTTAGCATTGGGGCAGTACCCATGTGCTGGACATGGGAGGAAGGAAAATTTGGGCCCATTTCTTCAAAAGTTAGGTACAGCATGTCTATGTATGTACTCCTGTGACTGGGTGTGAAAGTGTGTATGGATGTGTATTTGTGTGCTAGTGTGAGTGTGTATGCATGTGTGCACATATCTGACTCTGTATTTGTGAGTGTGCTTGTGTGTTATTTGAATAATAGATATGTGTACACCTGTGTATGAATGTGAGCATGTGTGTAGTCTGCATGTGTGGGTATTAGTGTGTACATTTTATGGATTTGGTAGACATGCCAATGGGCTTTTAACCCCATGATTCTCTAGATGCAGGAATTCCCAGATGTGACCTTCAAGTAGAGGGCTCAAAAGACATGTGAGACACCCAGAAAAATGCTGAGAGACTCTGGCTACACAGTATGTGGGACTGTGTCAAAGAATCTATGGGCCTCCAGGGAAGGGGCCCCTAGGTGTTCCATAGAATCCTATTTGGTCTCCCTGCAGAGTATACTTTCTTGCTAAGGATGTTTCAATATGTCAAGAGATGTTATCAATAGTGTGTGGGATCTCTAAAAAGCAATCTGATGCCAAGGGACCAGCCAGGTAAACCTGGGCAGAGATTCTTGAGGGAAAAACACTGTGAGCCTAAGAGGAGCCTACCTGCAAGGTAGGAGCTGGGCATCAGGACGTGCTCAGAATACATAGAGCACAGGCCCAGCCCCAGATCAGGTATAGAGAGCTCTCAGGAGGGCCTTCCTCCCTTCCTCTCAGGGACTAGGATCTCCTTTTCCAAAACACAGTTTAAAATAAGAATTGAACTAAGACTATTTAGTTAATAATATTTACTCCGTTGAGAGCATTTGATAACTTAAAAAGGCAATGGGAAGAACATTTAAAAGTGGTGTTTCAAGGGGGTAAATTTTCTTCAATAGGTAGGACCTAGAGGACAAGTTTGCTTTATTAATTTTGTGGGTTCAGAATTTGGGGAAACACATTGACCTTATGATAGTTGCTGTGTTTTTAATAACAGAGATGATAACAGCATACAGATATGGGCATCTATTATTAAATTCACAAGTTTCTGCTGTGTTTCTGAATTTAGGTCTTATCAGACCGAAGCTCATAGAGATAAAGCCACATCCTCAGGGTAACAGGGTAGAAGAGGATGAAGCTGTGCTGGGCTCTTTACTGACATCTGGGATCTCAACCACAAGTCCAGGATTCAGTGGCACAGGTCTCAGGAGGGAAATTCTCAGTTCAATTTCAAAAGGGCCTGATTCCTGGACAAGGACATGCCCTCTAGCCACTGTGAATTTCTTAAAACCATTCACTGTGTGGATATATTGCCAAGGATCTGCAAGTTATTTTCACCCATGTTCTGGAAATCATTTTCTCAGAATCCAATAGTCCTTGTAATATACAGGAAAAGAAAGAATTGGACATATCTGGGATCCATGAATGCATCTATGAATGATTTCCTAGGGCTCTTATAATAAAATATCAAAAGTTGGAGGATATTACATTACATAATTATATTGTCTTGACATTCTAAAGGGTATAAACCTCAAGTCTGTAGGGGGAAATCCTTTCTGTCCTACTTCTAACTACTGAAGTTTTGCCTGAAATCCATGGACTTCAATTCGTAATTCAGTTATCATATGGCATCCTCCATGATTCTCTCTGTGTCCAATTCTTATCTTTGTGTAAGGACAATAGTAAAATTGGATTAGAGCCCAATTTAATTCAATGAATCTCATCTTAACTAACAACATTTTCAAAGATCATCTTTCCAGTGTGTCTAAAAAGGCCACATTCACAAGACAAGAGGGTTAGGACTTGAACTGTTTTTCTGAGAGACAGAATTCAAAGATAACACTCTTCCAACATATCAGTGAGCTGAGGCACTTCCTCCAGCTGCCTGTCTGTGAGCTTCAAAGAGGGATTGTGTTTCTTAAAGGTCCTCCTGTGGGACAAGGTGTCCCTGCAGACTCAACTGTGAACAGGGAATAAAGAGATGTAGGAGAATTCTGGAAGGGATTATCATCTAAGCAGAAATGTCCACACTGCTAAAAAATAAACTGCCTGAAAGATTGAGAAACAAATTAAAATCAATTCCTGAGAACACATTGTATAAAAGCACTTTCAGATTAAGGAATGTTCACACATTTTAAATGAATCCAACAAACATCTTTTAAATTATGGAACATATTGTATTAAACCCAGTTTTTTCTGAATTCATTGTATTTTTACATTTCCCTGCTGCCACAAATACTTAGAATAGCCAATAAATAACAACTAACAGAGAGGATAAATAGGTAAAATGTTTATTGTGCAGATTAGAGGAGCATGTTTTTGCATTGGGTATTTTATATATATATATATATATCCATGAACGTAAAGTCACATTGAATATATTTCCAAAGCTCCTTGTTCCTTGGCTGCATATAGCTCTTTTATCAGATCTTTCAGTAAAGTTTCATGACCTGGAAAAAGTATACACAGAAAAGTGAGACCCCAGGAATGGGATTGCCAATATCCTCTTCCCTGAGAAACCCCAGAGACAGGAAACTTATCTGGATCATTTAAACTTTGCATATGTAGGGACCTCCCACATGCAAATCATGACTTAGGCCAACAGATGAAGCATATGAACTTCAATTCAGGATCCTCCTCAAGCAGAATATTGTCAGCAGGACTTGGACCTCATCCACAAGATGAAATCCCTGTGGTTCTTCCACCTTCTTATGGCAGTGCCCAGATGTGAGTGAGCTGAGGATTCAGACATGAAGTTAATGGGGATGTTGCCTCTGAGCAAAGGACTTGTGTTTCTCCTTGTCCTCAGGTGCCCTGTCCCAGGTGCAGCTGCAGGATTAAGAACCTGGCCTGGTGAAGCCCTCAGAGACCCTGTCCCTCACCTGCTCTGTCTCTGGATTCTCCATCACAACCAGTGATTGCTGCTGGAATTGGATTCATCAACCCCCAGGGAAGGGGCTACAATTGTTGTCAGTAATATGCTCCAATGGGGGTACAGACTTTGCCCTATCCCTCAAGAGCCAACTCTCCACCTCCAGAGACACATCCAAGAACCAGTTTTTTGTGCAGCTGAGCTCTGTGACTGCTGAAAATACATTTGTGTATTACTGTGCAAAAGACACAGTGAGGGAAGTCAGTGTGAGTTCAGACACAAACCTCCACTGCAGGAGGGACCTCAGCTGCAGGGGGTGCTCAGGAACCATGCAGAGCAGAGACCTAACCCAGGCTATGTTTCAAGGGAGATATGGGGTTCTAGGTGATTCCTACAATGAGATAGGGTTTCCTCTTCTTGCTTAAAAGCATTTAATCCCTGGGTATTCTCCACTACATCTATTCTAAGAAATGCCATGATGTTTCCAAGTTTCAAACATAGAAAATATATTTGTAATGTATTATATATACATAGATATGGATATATTATATGTAATATTATATATATAATATGTAATATTGTACATAATATTATATTGTTTTGTATTGTGTTGTATATAGTCACCTATTCATATGCCCTAAAAATTAGTGTTCCTCATTTTGTTTTTTTGGTTTAGACTGGAAGAATGAACAAACTTTAAGTCAGTTAATACTCTGATCCTTTGCAGTTTTAATTTTCTGAAATTATTTCTCTGTCTTGACTGTGGAGAAAAATTGAATATTGCTTGATTGCTTATTCACCATAAGAACAGATAATTTTGTGGCAGAATTATTTGATCTGAATTGAAAAGTAAAGACCCCATTTTCTTTTCCTAGTTTGTAAGCATGTATATCCTGCCTACTTCAGGGCATTCAGAATTCTTGGTCTCAAGTCTTAGCTGGCCACCACCTTGTAAAACCCTAAGTCCTTAGGGGAAAAGAGGAGAAAGAGGAGACCACCTGGAATGGATATAGGTATATCATATAGGTGTATCATCAAGTTCTCTCCATCATGGACAGGGTCTCTCCACTTATTTAGATTCTAGATGATCCAAACCCACAGCACATGGATGCTGACAGTGATAGCTAGCCTAATGGACTGGGAAAAGCCACCTAATTCTCACTGGGAGCAGATGCCTCAGGGGGTCATCATAGCCTCATCTATCATCAGAAACCCTGGGGAAGGTGTTGAATTGTCCAGAGAGAGATGAGAGTAAGAAATATGAGTTATGGTGATTCTGAAACTTTTTTCCTGCACAGACAGGTGGGCTTTGCCCCAGGAGTGTCTCAGGTTCTTCTTCCTCACTTGTTACTGGAATGAAAACTGCACTTAGACCATTGGCTGTGGGACCCAATAGCTCTGAGCTGCAGGATAACACCTGGATAGGAATTGGGTGAGGCAGCAATAAACAGGAATGGGGTTTTTTTGTCAGGGTTCAATCTCCTCAATTCCTGAGCTGAATGGACATGATGTCCTTTCCATTGAGTGAGTTCTGAGAGTTCAGGATGTCTATCAGGTGGATGGTTTCCAAGGAGGTATTCCAAGTCTTTCTGGGTTATATTTGGTGACTTAGATACATGAAAATCAAAGTGTAATAGGCATAAAACTATACTATTAAGACCTATTGAAGAGTTATCTTAGAGTTTTCATAATGATTGATCGATTCAGCCCTGTCCTGAGTTTTAACTATGACAGATCTGCTTTAAATTTCACAGCCTGAGAATCTGACTTTCAGAATTCTATGAAATATTAAGCAAACAAATTATGCTTAAAAACAGGTTTACTGTAAACATGCCTTTTAAATTATTTCCTCTTCTATCCATTTTTCATAAAGGGTTGAATTAATTAGTTTGAGACAAAAGCACCTATATCCACAAATATACATGATTTGGGGATAACATTACAGAAGAGCATGAGGAATCCTGAGCATGGAAGAGGTGCTAGGAGAGTTGAATGTCTTCATGACCTCCTCTAAATGCCAGAGCCCAGGGAAGTTCCAGATGGAAAATATGTTCAGACCTGCACTTTGAGTAGGATAAGTGAAAAACAGCTATATTCAGAATTAGAAATGATGAATAACCCTCACTTAAAAAAAAAAAACTCTTTACAAATTCTTCTGGAAGGGTCATCATGCAATTTTGCTCCTATTATGGCCAGGTGGTGGGTATTCACAAGTCCATTATGGTGTGAAACCATTTGGGAAATATTCAGTCAACCTTCCAAGTTCATGCAGCTCCCAACGCTTGAACTTTGATGTTGGACTTTATAAGTAGTCTAAATGACTCAGCACTCTGTGCAATATGTGCTGTACCAACATCCTCTGAGCTTGTTCTGGGCAGGATGTTAGGGTCAAGAATGTGGTAAGCTCATCAAAGAATGTCTCCTTGATAAAGAAGAGAGAAGGGGGAGGCAGGTGTTTCCCTATTAATATGGGATTCTCATTACATCGGAGATTAATTTTGTACCATCAAATCTGTCCATGGACTTACAGCTTCTCTGAACTGGATTGGCCCTTGGGCTACCACTGTATTTTAGGAGCAGATGACTTGATTTCTAGTTTCCCAGGTCTACATATGGAAGGCTATTTCACCCAACTCAAACCCAGAGAGTCACACATATATAAGATGATTTGGATGATGATATTGGTAACTATTAGGCAGATAACATTTAGATGGGACCTTGAATTTGATGCAGTAGTTAGTTGAGAATTTTGAGGATGTTGAGGTGAGGTGAATTTATATTGAATGTGGGATGTACATGAATGTTTTGAGGTAAAGGGTAGACTCGCATGTGAATACAGTTACACAGGGGTATCCAGGTCTTAATCCCTGGAATATCATAATATTACCATTCATGATAAAATTAATGTGGAATATTTGATTAATTTAAGGGTTTTGACATGGGGGATTATCCTAGATTATCAAATTTGGCCCTAAATGTAATCACAATTTCCCTTTTGTGAAGGACGCAAGGTAAGATACTATTTCAGAAGAAGAGGCAATTAGATGAGTGAAGCAAGATCCTACCTTACTGTGTTTGAAGATGGAGAAAGGTGCCATGAGCTAAGGAATGCAAGGAATGGATATCTGGAAGTTAGAAAAGGCAAGTAAACATAATTTCCCCTCAAGATTCCAGAGAGCTAGGATCCTGCGCACACCTTGCTTTGGTTCAGTGAAACTAATTTAGAATTCCGACTGCCAGAAATCTAAGAAAATAAATGGGTATTGCATACTATTATGATTATGTTTTATAACTCTCATTTAAAAAAATATCTAATTCTCAGTATTTGTTTAATTTGGATATGTGTCCATTCCACACCTACTGTCTTCTCAGATTTGTAATTTCCCTACTGAAAATTAAGCCATGTTATTCATAACAATCTCAACCCCTCTACAACAACAGAGCCAAGGTGTATGTCTGGGAGAATTAAAATAACCTCCATGCTGATTCCATTGCATGCTCACTGGATTCAGTGACTGAAAATGAAGCACATGCTGTATCCTTAGGGAAACTTTATGGCATTTCTCAACACATGCAAAATAAATTCACCTCATCTCCACATCTGCCAAAATTTCAACTAATGACACCAAAAACTCAAACCTCAAAACTCATCTAAATCTCATCACTGGGAAGAGTGACCCTGCAGGGTTGGAGATCCACCATGATGGCATATCTGTATGTGGAGCCACAACTATCTCCAAATTATCAATCACTCTGGTGAGAGACAAACATACCCAAACATGAGCTGACAGTTTATCCAGAAGATAAAATAGCACCAAAGTTGTGTTAACTAAATCATTACTTAAAAATTACTATGGGGAGAAATGCACCTCCCCATTCATGTACTGAGCTCATCATAAATTGTGAGTACAAAATGTATATTAATCAAATGATATTACTTCGATGTATAGAAAGAAAACAGCTTACTGGTTTACAATAATTTTTCAAATGTATAAGTATAATTAGCAATTTCAACAATGTTCACAAAGTAATGAAAGGAAAAATCATTGAGAATATAAAGGACTTGAAAAACTATCAAATAACTTGGCCTCCCTGAACTCCAGAAAAGACCACCACAGCCAACATCATGCATTCCTTTCAAGCATACTCATTTGATGTTGAGGGTGAAATGCATCTTCAATTTGAATATGTTTAAATTAAATTAATTTCATATTTACCTTTGAATATCAAGCATACTGCCAAAAATTAATAAACTGCAATGGAAAATTTTTTTTGAAAATTGATATATTCATTTAATGAAATGTTTCTTTTTTATGAAAAATATAATTTATGATACATTTTTTTTTGTTTTGATTTGTTTTACCATTAATTAGTTTTTAAAAAAAATTATTTATTTTTTACTGTGGGTAAAAATCAAAATTTTCACAATACATACCAATATTTGTAAAATGATATGTAAATATATATGCATATATGTGCATTTGCTTATAAAATGTTATTTATATATATATAAATATATTTTAAGAGGTGCTTAGATTACCTAAAATATTACACGGAACCCACCGGGATTCCCATGTTGCCCACCTCCCACACCTCCCACCACATCCCACACAAACATCTCCCACAAGTGTGGCCCAACACCCTCAATGGACTTACACAACCTGGGGCCTTGCCACCAACCACAGACCACAGTTCACATCGTTGACCACACTCTCTCCCACACAGTTCTGAGTGGTGTGTGCTGATTTAAAATGGCCTACATCCGTTGCCACAATGGTACTCAGGAAAACCTCCAAATCCCAAAGAAACCCCTGTATTTCAACTGCTCATCTCCTCCCTGCCCAGAAAGTGTCCAGTGGCCATTGGCTCCACCTCATTGTTATAATTTCTTCCATTGCTAGAATCACCATATGTGTACAACAAAATAAAATCAAGTCCACTCTAGTCCATAGTTCTTCCCCCAATCCTGAGGGGAATGGGATGGTGATGTCCACACCACCTCCAAGTGAGAGAGGGCTTATATCCCATGGATATGGTGGGTGGGATGATCCTGCCTGCAGATGCAGGCCCTCTCCATTCCCTGGGCTGGCCGTTGCCCATCGTTGTCCCCTCGCCAAGTGACTTGGATAAGTCCATTGAGCTGTAGGGTAGGAGTTGCAGCTCCACCGAGATTCCACACAAACCTGGCACATAAGGAGGCCAGAGGCTCCAGTCTCTGGAAGTATACCTAAAAACTCCAGCATTACATTTAGGTTTGAATAGAAGGGACTGATGAACCATGTGCAGGGAGGAGTTATTTGAGTCCAATTCTGTCACTCTCAGGAGCACAGATTCCAAAATAGAGCCCACTGATAAGGCGTCAGTCTCTGGGGCTATCCCCCCTTATATAGGACCTGGGTGTCTCCTGAGCTAGAGACAAACATAAGGAAACTCAGGGAAAAAACAAACAAACAAACAAATAATCAAACAAAAAACAAAACAAAACAAAATATATTTAGTGGATTGGGACATTCAAAAAAAATGGGGAAAAAAAGCAAAAGAAATGCCTTAAAATATATATATATATTTATTTATTTATTTATTTATTCTTTTTTTTCCCCTTTTATCACTGTGTTATCGGATGTCTGGTGTACCGTGACACCTTCCCCCTCTCAATCCCCATTGTCTCCCAAATATTCATTTAATTTTCAAAGAAGTTTTAGGTAACAACAAAGTCACACACGGAGTACCAGAGACTCCCAGATACCAAACCACCCCCCCTTCCCCACCCCATATTAACCACCCCCTTTTTTTGATGTTAGCATTGTTATAAGTGTTATACAGATAGCAAATACAGCAACTAAACATTGTCAATGATTTACAGTATAGTTTACAATTTAGATGATACAGTTTAATAATTTTGATGATATTTACCATGTCCTGTGTCCATTACTGTAAGGTAATGAAAAACCTTTCCCATGACAACAAACACTCATTAGATTTTTTTTTTTTTTTAGATTTTATTTATTTATTCATTTATCCCCCCCTTGCTGCTTGTGCTCCCCGGGCCAGCCAACCACGCCGTGCGGGCGGGCCCGCCCTCACCAGGAGGCCCCGGGAACCGATCCCGGGGCCCCCCACATGGCAAACAGGAGCCCTACTGATTGAGCCACAGCCGCCTCCCACCCCATTAGATCTTGACTGTTCCCTTCCCCCCAGCCTCCCAGGGCACATGACACCACCCTATCTTGACCCATGGAATGTAAAGATTCACAGTTACATGCCCTGGGAATTTGAACCTGCCCTTCCTAATCTACTTACCGGCCAGTGCTGCACCACCAAACCCAGGAACACCACCACCCATTGCCCCATCCCCCAACATGCAGCCACACTCTATCCTTGTACCATAGATTATGTCCATATGGGAGATGGCTCCCAGCCTGCTCTTCTCGTACTCTCCCTTGTTAACCTATCTTTCAGACAATGGTTCTCAGAGACTGCTCACTTTCCTCAGTTCAGATCAGTGAGGTCATATACTGTTCATCCTTCAGTGCCTGGTTTGCTTCACTCAACATAAGGTCTTCAAGATTCATCCACGTTATTCCATGTGTTAGCACTTCATTCCTTCTTAAGCTGAGTAATATTCCATCGTATTTATGTACCACATTTTGCTTATCCATTCGTCTGTTGATGGGCACTGGGGCTGATTCCAACTTTTGGCAATGGTGAACAATGCCGCTATGAACATTGGTGTGCATATATCTGTTTGTGTCTTTGCTTTCAGTTCTTCTGGGTATATACCCAGCAGTGGAATTGCTGGATCATATGGAAGATCTATTGTTAGATTTCCGAGAAACCAGCAAACTGTCCTCCACAGTGGCTGGACCATTCCACAGTCCCACCAGCAGTGGATGAGGGTTCCTATTCCTCCACATCCTCTCCATCATTTAGTGTCTCCTGTTTTTTTAATAGCTTCCATTCTGATGGGTGTAAGATGGTATCTTATTGTAGTTTTGACTTGCATTTCCCTGATAGCAAGCACATTTTTTCATGTGCTTTTTAGCTATTTGTATTTCTTCCTTGGAGAAGTGTCTTTTCAGGTATTTACCTTTGAATATCAAGCATACTGCCAAAAATTAATAGATTGCAATGGAAATTTTTACATAGAACTGAATAACCCACTGCAACTCTACAAGGCACATTGACTGTGCAACTGTTTACACTATCTCTTCACCAGATTTATTGGGGCTCTTGACAGCATCTGGTTGGCATCTTCCTTATCATTGGCCACTTTGCTTAAAACTCAGTCACTTGTTTGGCCATGGTGAACTTTTCTTACTTCACTCTTAATGTCCATATGAATTTCTAGGATAAGAGTTGTAACTCTCTCTCCTCCAAGCCCTTGCATTTCAGTGTTTCCCTCAACAGCTCTTACACATAGCTGTGTCCTCTGAAAGCAGGCATGCTTTTCCTTGTTAACTTTCAATGGGAAGCTCCTGGCCAATAGGAGGCCCCAGAATTGCTTTTTGATTTTAGAATATCAGTTCAAGATAAGGTGGATGAGATTGCAGAGAGATATATGATGGCACCAGGGAGAAACCACTACAAAGTACACTAGAGAAAAGAGGAATTCATCCAGGGACCATGGATATTTCATCCTCATCCAGGATCCCAGCTGTTTGAATTAAACAAATTCTGTTGAGCCACACACAGTGGATCAATATCTGAGATATGTGGGCTGCTAAGATAAGTGAAACATGATGGGATGGTTTACCAATGGACACTTATTGGCTCAAAGTTTGAGACACTAGAAGGCCTGCTTACTCTCAGGGTTGTTGGCATTCTTGCTTGCTGGCAGTCCTATGATTCCTTGGATATCCCTTAAAATGATGATATCCTCTCCTTTTTCTTTTCAGTTACATTTAAATTCATCTTTTATAATTAGTGTAATTCAGAGTCTACTGATGCCCCACTAAAGCTGAAATGTCTTTGCTTGAGAAGTTGATCTGATTAATAGTCACCATGCACATGTTTATGGTACAAAAAATTTATTGTCAGAAAGATATCACTGATTGAAAATTCTGATAAGTGGATATCAGGAGCTGCAGGATGTTTTAGAAACACCTGGAAAAAGAATCCCTAAATTGTGTTATTTGGCACTTATAACACCAGGGACATTAATTGAAACTCCGTAATTACAGATTTTAGCTATATCCATCCACTTACTTTACATTTTCAGTGGATTATTATTTTTTTAATATGCTTATTGTGTTTTGAACATAAACCAGAAAATATCTTTTCATTATCACTTAATGTATTTCAAGATTTTAACCACGACACACAGTCAAACCTGAAGTAGCCTTAAATTTCAGTTACAAATCATAAAAGATATCTAACTGATTCACACCTAAATCTATAGTAAAAGTTCAAGGAGAGGCATAGGAAAGCATTCAGGAACACCAGGGGCCTCACAGAGCTTGATTTAGCACAGGCGCAGCAGCATGCTGACGTTTCCTCTTCTGTCATGATGCTCCCTGTCTTTTGCCAACAAAGAATTCTCCAAGAATGCTTCTTGCTTCTTCTTTGTAATTCCCAATTTTTCTCCCACTTTACAAATGCTTACTTAGAACTGATATTCAATTCAAATTTTAATTCTTCATTTTTCAGAATGCTGCTAAAAATAATCTTTCAGTAGATTTTTAAAATTAAATTATGAAATGAAGTCTTAATCCAATTTCTAGTTATTTGAAATGATTTTATTTTTTCTGTCCTCTCTCAGAAATTCTAAAGTAAACACTTGTACCCAGGATACTCATTATATGTTAAAATACTCTGTCATTTCATCTGTCTTGCATAGAGCTAGAATGCAATTTTTAATTTTTTTTTTTATATTTTAAAAGATGCTTAGATTACATAAATGTTACCCAAAAATTACAGGGATTCCCATATTCCCCACCTCCTATACCTTACATAAAATCCCACATAAACATCTTTCATTAGTGTGGCACATCACCTGCAATGGATATACACATCCTGGGGCTTTGCCATTAAACCTAGACCATAGCTCAAATTGTAGACCACACTCTCTCCCACACAGTCCTGCATGTTATATGCTGATGTAAAATGGCCTATATCTGTCATTGTAGTGTCACTCAGGATAATTCCCAAGTCCTGAAAAAACCACTGTATTACAACTGCTTTTCCCTTCCCTACCCTGAAAGTGTCCAGGGGCCACTGGCTCCACCTCACTGTTGCAATTTATTCCATTGCTTGAATCACAATATGTCTACAACAAAATACCATTAAGTCCACTCTAGTCCATAGCTCTTCCTCCAATCCTGAGGAGTTTGGGATGGTGATGTCCACTCCACCTCTAGTGAAAGGGGGCTTATATCTGATAGATACAATGGATGGGATCATCCTGCATGCAGCGGCAGGCCGTCTCCATTCCCTGGGATGGTTGCTGTCCATCATTATCTCCTCAACAGGTGACTTGGGTAAGTCTATTAAGTTGTAGAGTAGGAGTTGCAGCTCCACTGAGATTCCAGGCACAGCTGGCACATGGGCAGGCCAAAGGCTCCAGTCTCTGGAAGTATACCTACAAACTCCAGCACCACTTTTGGTTTGAATAGAAGGGAATGATGGACCATGTGCAGGTAAGACTTATTTGAGTCCAATTCTGCCACTCTCAGGAGCACAGATTCCTAAGTAGAGCCCACTGATAAGGCATCAATCTCTGGGGCTATCCCCCTTTATATAGGACCTGGGTGTCTCCAGAGCCCTCACGAGCACCTCTCTGTAGGGTCATATCCACTTTTGTGTTCTATGTGATCCTACTGAGGTGTGCGCAAGTGTTACCTCGGGGATGACCTCCCAACTGTCTTTGAAGTCACTTAGCCACATGAACTCATTTGTCTTTACCTTCTCCCCCTTTTATTCAAGGTCTTTTTCCAGTCATATTTCCAGTTGGCACTTGGTATTAATCCCTCATTGCCAGGGAAGCTTATCCCTGGGAGTCATGTCCCATGATGGGGGGAAGGTAATGCATTTATATACTGAGTTTGGCTTAGAGAGAAGTCACATTTGAGCAACAAGGAGGCTCTCAGGTGACAACCCTTAGGCACCCTGTAACAGTAGGCTAAGTTTCAATTACAAGAGCAAAGACTTATAAGGCTAGTCATCAATAACAAGAACCCATCAGTGGACCATCCTCCCTTGCCAGACACTCCCTGCTCTCGGGGCACTGTTGCTACTCCCTTGGCAAATGTGGCAGAGCTCTCCAGGCTGGGAATTCAGTATTCCCTCATTTACTGAGTGATTGTCTACCCACTGTGACCATGCCCCACCCCTTGATCATTTGAACAATTTTATATATCTGTCATGTATATTCAGGTGAACTTCCTCCCATGAAAACACCATCCCAGACACCCCCACCAATGATCCTCTGCAGGCCCAGTTGTAATCTTTCTGTGATCTAAACCTTCCTTGAAGATGAAGCCCATATAATAGCCAAATACAATTAATAGGAAAATGAAATAATAATGATAAGCTTAAATGTAAGAGATAAAATACATGGAAACTCAGAAAAAAAACCTAAAAATAAAATAAAATTAAAGGATTGGGACTTTCAAAAAATGGGAAAAAACAATAAAAAAAAATTTTAATTAAAAAAATATATATTTTTCCCTTTTATCACTGCATTATCAGTTGTCCAGTTTGTACCATGGCACCTTCCCCCTCTCACTGCCCAGTGTCTCCCAATTTTTCATTTAATTTTCAATGAAGTTTTAGCCCATAGCAAAGTCACACACAGAATACAAGAGACTCTCATATACCCCTTTACTCACCCCATATTAATACCTTTTTTTATGTGAATGGTAGCATTGTTATAAATATTATACAGATAGTGAAACCTAGCTACTAAACATTGCCAATGATTTACAGTATAGTTTACAATTTAGAAGGTACAGTTTAATAATTTTTGAAGATATTTTCCATGTCCTGTGTCCATTAATGTAAAGTAATGAAAAACATTTCGCCTGACCACTAAATAACCCCTGTTTGATCTTTTATGTTCCTTCCTCTCCATCTCCCTGGGGCACAGAACACTCCCTTGTCTTGACTCATTGGATGACAAAATTCATAGTTATATGCAACAAGAGGTCATGACACACTGATTATCCTCCCCTATTAGGATCCACCCTTGCTTCTAAGAGACACCCACCTGTCTGTTTCGGGGTGAATCGGTCCTCTCAAAGATGGGGTCCATCTCCTTCCTTGTTCAAATGATTAAGAGGTGGGGCATGGTCACAGTGGGTCTCCACACCCCAACACAACACATTATGACATGATGAACACACACACAATCCCAGGAAGCCTACTCCAGATGCACCCCATCCTGAATGCCCCCCCAACCTACACCCTAAACCAGTGACACTACCTTGTCATATTGCCATAAGAACATTTCCACTCCTGCACTTTCAGTATCATACCCACAAATCCCACGATCATATAGTCCCCCTCCCATCCCTCCCTGCAACATCCTGGGTATTCCAACCGGCCCTTCCTAATCTACACACCTGTCAACACTGCACCACCAAACCCTGTGTTATCACAACCCACTTGTCCTGTCCTTCATTATTCAACTAAACTCTGTCACTTTACCATAGATTGTCCATATGGGTGATGACTCAGAATCTTCTCTTATCTTTCTCTCCCTCGTTAACCTATCTTTCAGACAATGGTTCTCAGAAACTGCTCACTTTCCTCAATTCAAATCAGTGAGGTCTTATACTGTTCATCCTTCAATGCCTGGTTTGCTTCACACAACTTAAGGTCTTCAAGATTCATCCATGTTATTCCATGGGTTAACACTTTATTCCTTCCTACGGCTGAGTAATATTCCATTGTTTGTATGTACCACAATTTGTTAATCCATTCATCTGTTGATGGGCACCGGGGCTGATTCCAACATTTGGCAATGATGAACAATGCTGCTATGAACATTGGTGTGCATGTATCTATTCATGTCTTTGCTATCAATTCTTCTGGGTATATACCCAGCAATGGAATTGCAGGATCATATGGAAGATCTATTGTTAGTTTTCTGAGGAACCACCAAACTGTCCTCCACAGTGGTTGGAGGACACATTCCACAATCCCACCAGCACTGGATGAGGGTTCCTATTCCTCCACATCCTCTCTAACACTTATAGTCTGCTGTTGTTCTAATAGCTGCCATTCTGATGGGTGTAAGATGTTATCTCATTGAAGCTTTGATTTGCATTTCCCTAATAGCTAGCCATATTGAGCATTTTTTTCATGTACTTTTTAGCCATTTGTATTTCTTCCTTGGAGAAATGTATTTTCAGGTCACTTGCCCATTTTTTAAAAGGGTTGTTTGTCTTTTTATTTTTGAGGTGTAGGATTTCTTTATATATGCAGGATATTAGGCTCCTATCAGATATATGGTTGCCAAATATTTTCTCCCATTGGGTAGGCTGCATTTTTATTTTCTTAATAATGTCCTTTGAGGTGCAGAAGTTTTTAATTTTGAGGAGATCCCATTTATCTATTTTTTCTCTTGCTGCTTGTGCTTTGGGTGTGAAGTTCATGAAACCATTTCCTATTACAAGGTCCTGTAGATGCTTCCCTACATTATCTTCCAAGGTCTTTGTGGTCTTGGCTCTTATATTTAGATATTTGTTCCATCTTGCATTGATTTTTTCTAGGAGAACTGCACATGGATAAAGAGGCCACTTGTTAAATAGGCCATTCCCTCCCAACTGAGTGGGCTTTGTGGCCGTGTCGAAAATCAGATGATTGTCTATGCGAAGATCTATATCATAGATCTCAATTTGGTTCCATTGGTCAGTATGTCTATCCTTGTGCCAATACCATGCAGGTTTGAGCACTGTAGCTTTGTAGTATGTTTTAAAGTCAGGCAATGTGTAACCTCCAACTTCATTTTTCTTTCTCAATACGTCTTTGGCATTTTGGGGACTCTTACCTTTCCAAATATATTTTGTAGTAAGTTTTTCCAGTTCCTTAAAAAATACAGTGTTGATTTTTATTGGGATTGCATTTAATCTGTAGATTAGTTTGGATAGGATAGACATCATGATGATGTTTAATCTTCCTATCCATAAACAGGGAATATTCTTCCATTTATTTAAGACTTCTTTGATTTCGTTTAACAGTGTTGTGTAGTTTTCTGTATATAAGTCCTTTATATCTTCATTTAAATTTATTCCTAGGTATTTGATTCTTTTAGTTACTATTGTAAATGGTATTTTTTTCTTGATTTCCTCCTCAGATTGCTCATTATTTGTGTACAGAAATGCTACTGAATTTTGAGCATTGATCTTATAGCCTGCAACATAACTGAAGTCCTGTTTTAGTTCTAGAAGCTTTGCTGTAGATTTCTCAGGGCTTTCTATGTATAGGATCATGTCATCTGGAAATAACGAAATTTTTACTTCTTCTTTTCCAATTTGGATGTGTTTTATATCTTTTTCTTGCCCCAGGGCTCGAGCAAGTACTTCTAAGACAATGTTAAATAGGAGTGGTGATAGTGGGCATCCTTGTCTTGTTCCCGATATCAGAGGGAAGGCTTTTAGGATTTCACCATTGAAGATGATGTTAGTTTTGGGTTTTTCATATATACCATTTATTATACTCAGAAAGTTTCCTTCTATTCCTATTTTTGCAGTGTTTTTATCAGGAAAGAATGCTGTGTTTTGTCAAATATTTTTGCTACATCTATACAGATGATCATGTGATTTTTTTCTTTCATTCTGTTCATGTGGTGTATTACATTGATTGATTTTTTTATATTGAACCATCCCTGCATACTTGAGGTGAGACCCACTTGGTCATGGTGTATAATCCTTTTGATGTGTTGTTGAATGCAATTAGCAAATATTTTGTTGAGGATTTTAGCATCTAGGTTCATTAGACAAATTGGTCTGTAATTTTCCTTTCTTGTGGTATCATTTTTTGGTTTTGGTATTAGAGTAATGTTGGCATCATAGAATGAGTTAGGCAATATTCCTTCTACTTCTATTTTTTGGAAGAGATTAAGCAGAATTGGTGTTAGCTCTTTCCAGAATGTTTGGTAGAATTCAGCTATGAAGTCCTCTTGTCCTGGGCTCTTCTTAGTTGGGAGGTTTTTTTATGACTGAGTCTATCTCTTTACTTGTAATTGGACTGGTGAGTTCATTGATTTCTTCTTTCATCAATGTAGACTGTTTGTGACTTTCTAGAAATTTGTCCATTTCCTCTAAATGATCATTTTTGTTGGCATATAATTTTTCAAAGTATCCTCTTATGAACTTCTTTATTTCTTTGGGGTCAGTAGTGATATCTCCTTGCTCATTCCTTATTTTGTGTATTTGCATCTGTTCTCTCTTTTTCTTTGTTAGTCTGGATAAGGGTTTGTCAATTTTATTGATCTTCTTGAAGAACCAGCTTTTGGTTTTATTTATTTTTTCTATTGCTTTCTTATTCTCTATTTCAATTAGTTCTGCTCTAATCTTTTTTATTTCTTTCATTCTACTTCTTTAGGCTTAATTTGTTGTTGTTTTACCAATTCCTCTAAGTGTGCAGTTAGGTCTTCAATTTTTAGCTCTTTCTTCTTTTTTAATATATGTATTTATGGCTATGAACTTCCTCTCAGGACAGCTGTGGCTGCATCCCATGGGTTTTGATCTGTTGTGTTGTCATGTTCATTAGTATCAAGGTAGTTACTGATTTCTTTTGAGATTTCCTCCTTGACCCACTGCTTTTCTAATAGTGTGTTGTTTAACTTCCATAACTTTATGTCTAATCTGTTTCTCTGGCACTTAGTGATTTCCAATTTCATTCCATTGTTGTCAGAGAAATTACTTTGTATAACCTCAAACTTTCTGAATTCATTGAGAGTTGTTATGTGGCCTAGCATGTGGTCTATCTTGGAGTATGATCCACAAGCATTTCAGGAGAATGTAAATCCTGCTGTATTTGCGTGTAGTGTTTGGTATATGTCTACTAAGTCTAGGCCCTCTAATATATTGTTCAGAGTCTTTGTTTCTTCATTGATTCTCTGTCTAGAAGCTCTGTCTAATGATGACAATGGTATATTAAAGTCCCCCACTATAATTGCAGACACATTTATTTCTCCACTTAATTTTTCCAGAGTTTGCCTCATATATTTTGAGGCACCCCAATTAGGTACATAAATGTTTTTGATGGTTGTCTCTTCTTAGGAAATTACCCCTTTTACTAATATATAGTGTCCATCTTTGTCTCTTACAATAGTTTTGCATTTAAAGTCTCTTTTGTCTGATATTAGAATAGCTACTCCTGCCCTTTTTTGGCTATTGTTTGCTTGTAAAATTGTTTTCCAGCCATTCACTTTCAGCCTATTCGAATCCCTGGGTCGAGGGGGGTTTCTTGTAGACAGCATATAGATGGATCATATTTCCTTATCCATTCTGCCAATCAGTTTCTCTTGAGTGGTGAATTTAATCCATTAACATTTGGTGTTACTGCGATGAATTTCTTACTTCAGCCACATTTTCTTTGGGTTAATGTATGTCATATGTTGTTTTGTTTCTGTTTTTGTCTTTTTAGTTGTTTTTAAACTCTCCTCCATCACTCTCTCCCTTGTTTTTTTTCAACTTGTAGAATTTCCTTTAATATTTCTTGAAGTGAAGGTTTCTTATTGATATACTCTCTTAATTTCTGTTTATCTGTGAATATTTTAAACTCTCCATCATTTCTGAATGCCAGTTCTCTTGGATAGAGAATTTGTGGGTGAAAGTTTGTTTTTCTTTTACTACTTTGACTATGTCATCCCTCTGCCTTCTTGCCTCCATGGTTTCAGCTGAGAAATCAGCACTTAATCTTATTGTGCTTCCCTTGTATTGATGATTCTCTTTTCTCTTGCTGCCTTGAGTATTTTCTCTTTGTCTTGAGCATTGGACATTTTGACAAGTATCTGTCTTGGAGTTGGCCTGTTTGGATTTATACCGCTTGGGGTGCACTGTGCTTCCTGGATTTACACATTCATCTCTCTCAATAGGGTTGGGACGTTTTCAGCCATTATATCCTTCAATACCCCTTCTGTTCCCTTTCCCTTCTCTTCTCCTCCTGGGATGACCATAATTCGTATGTTTGTGCATTTTGTGTTGTCAGTTAAATCCCTAAGTCCCTGCTGGATTTTTTTCTATCTTTTTGCCTATGTGTACTACTATCTGTTTGATTTCAGATGTATTGTCTTCCAAATCACTAATTCTTTCATTTGCTTGTTAAAATCTGCTGTTATGTGAATCCAGCATCTTTTTTATTTCTTGGATTGTGCCATTGATCACCATCATATCCATTATCTTTTTATGTATGTTTACAATTTCTTAAGTATGTTCTCCCAGTGTCTTCTTAATATCCTTAATCTCTTCCTTCACTTCATTAAGTTGGTCCATGCTACTTGTTTGGAAAGCTTTGATTAGTTGTTCAATGTTTTCCATATCTTTGGGGTTTTTAGTTTGTTCATTGGACTGGTCCATGTCTTTCTGTTTCTCAGTATGGTTTGTAATTTTTTGTTGCCCTCCAGTCATCATTTTATCTTGATGAGTTTATTCAGTTGATTAGCCTCTCTCTCTGCTCTAGAGTTTTATGTAGCTGGTGGTTCTGTGTATTTATTAAGTTCTCTCTTTGACACTTTTTCTTCTTATTTTATTTCCTTGCTTCTTTCTATGTTCCCTTGAAGGCAAATGATTAGGGCCAGAGGAATTGAAAGATGTGAGAAAGGAAGAAGGGTAATAGTAATATTGATAAAAGTTAGAAGAAGGGCCATATAAGACTTAGTGAAATGAATATTTAACTCATGTAGGCAGTGCAGAGTTATAGGAAACAAAGTGGAGTACCTTCAATGGACTGGGACCTCAAACAGAGGTATACATATATAATGATTTAAAAGACTAGAGTGATGAGGAGGGAGAGAAAGGGTAAAATAAGGGCTGAAAGGGAAAAGTTAATATTAATATAAAAAGAAGAAAACAGAATAGATAGAATGGAAATTGACACCCTTAAGATTGGGGCTAATGAAAAAACATGGTATGTAAGAACCACAACAGAAAGCCAAAGGCAGAAAGATGAAGGATAGAAAAGATATAGCATTGGGAGAAAAAATCAATATAGACAGAGAATGGGAAATTACTGAAGAAGAAGCAGAGCAAAGAAGAGACAAGCTAGCAGTACCTAACTTAAAAAAAAAAAAAAAGAAAAAAGGAAGAAAGACAAAAGAAGGTTGGGAGGAAAGAGGAAAGGAAAGCAAGAGGCAACAAATAAACAGAGAAAACCAAACAAACTTTTCCCTTGTGGAACCTCTCAGCCTTTTTGTGTTTATCAATCAATTTCCCTGCAAGGTTCTATCTGCAGGTTTTGAGTCAGATTTTAGCTATTAAACTAAATTAAAAAGAAAAATTCATTTTTTATTTTAAAAATGACTGTCTTCTTTTTTTTCTTTTTTCTTTTTTTTTTTTGGTGAAATAAGGGACCCAAAAGAAATCCTCTTCTAGACCACCCCCTTCACCAAGGGGACCCTAACTAGGTTCGTGGAAACTA